>BPTQ01000006.1:108678399-108892850 GCA_019973895.1 Chrysanthemum seticuspe | reverse complement strand
ATAGCTCGGGGTACCTCTTACGTTGAAAATAGAGGATAAGTGGAGAACTTCTTCTACGTGATTCTGAACGTCCTCATCTTTATCTCCAGAAAACTTAAGTTTGTGTAACTCTTGAATAATTTGATCTGGAATAGAGTATTTTTCAGTATTAGAATCCTGTGCAAAGCTTCTTTGGCAGTTTTCATTTGGTCGCTCCAAATACTGCTCCATAGTTAAGTCATCTACATTATTTTCATTGATGACCTCCAGTTCTGCGTCAGACTGGTCTGATTCGTAAAATGAGAAGATGTTGTGAATAGGAACCGGAGAGTAAACTTTCCTTGTCCGAAATTGCTTCTCCGGATCGTCGAATGGGGTGGCCAGAAAAGGCCTCGAGCTGCGAGTCTTGTATCCTGACATTTAAGAAAGAAAATTAAAATTAGACTTAATATGAAATCCTAAAATAGCTCCCCGACAGCGGCGCCAAAAACTTTATGCAAGTTTTACTGACCAGGTTTTAATATTTATAAAGTCTCGTTATACCTATGGTCTACCCTAATGCACTAACGGGCAGTGTACCCGGTCGCGTGTAGTGTGGTGTTCGGTAAAGCCGAGGTCGTCCCAAGAGCTATGTGTGTTGGATTATTACTAAGTCTAGGTGTCACAGATTAATAATGGTTTCGATAAGAAATTAATTAATTAACTACTAAAGCAGAAAATAGCAAATAAAGGCAAAGGATAAATCAATAGAGGAGAGTGGTGCTAACCTAGTTATTCCTCCTAGCTAGTAATGTCTACGTCTATTTACTTCCAATTACTTCATGTGGGGTCAAAGTCGAGAGGAAAACATTGGTCAATTCGCCTTAACCTATCAGCAAAGATGCCACCACAGGAGAAGTCATGTGTCCCCTCATAAGTCATGTTGTTCCTGGTCCCCTAAGCTAAGTCATTAAGTACCGCTACATGCTAGATTTATAATAGTGAGTGCCCGGGCGTTAGCAACTTAAACACTCACCCCCTAATTCTTAAGTTCATCCAAACGGTAGGTGATCAGTTGGTCAAATCGCACAAGTAGAAAGGGTCGTCTGTTGGTCATATCTTACCCTTCTCGTCTCAGTCCGCTCACCTAGGGTCAGTTGGTCATATCTCCTAGGCAATTGGCATCTACCGCCATTCAAAACTACCGAAACAAGGGTAGCTACCAATACACTATGCCTGCATACACTTAGAAATAATTATGCGTAAGTAATGTAAACGCAAACAAAACAATTAAGGAATCATAACTAGGCCAGCACCAAGAGGTGCTTAGCCGCTCATATTAACCATACAAATCAATTCAATATTCAAAGGTACGAAATACATGAATCGAAAGTAAAGAAAAGATAAAATGCTAATGCTTATCGTAGGGGAGTGATTTCTATCTTGGAGACAACTCCGTATGCTCCTCTAGACCTGCCTTTGGCTTCTTCCCACGTTCTCTGGTTGTTGTGTGTGGAATGGGATGATTAGAAATGCTGGAATTCGTGGGGTATTTATAGGCCAGATCTGGGTTACGGCGTAACTAATATAAGAGTTACTCCGTAACCTTCAATTCCTTCGTATTTTGCACTAGATTTGCTGGTTACGGCGTAACCTTATTAGTGGTTACGTCGTAGTCTTCAATAAACTTAGTTACGCAGTAGTTGATGAAATAGTTACGGCGTAGTTATCAGCGGCGTGGAACCTCATTTGACCTAATATCGTTACGTCGTAGCCTTTGGGAAGAGTTACGCCGTAACCTTCCGATAAGTTGGTTTTCTGAGTCACGCTTTAGTTACGGCGTAATGTGAGAGAAGAGTTACGCCGTAACTTCTTCAAAGTAGCATACTATGATGAATCTTTTGATATTTCTCCAATTCCGCGTCTCTTTAGCTCCAATGCTCGTAATTTACCTGAAAGTGGAAAACAATGGAAAACAAGCGTAAATCCATATAAATGATATAAATTACAAGCATTATTGGGGGAAATCGACACTTAATATTCAGGACTATTTGATGTTATCACTACGGCTAAGGCCTCGAGGCTTTCTAAGCCAAGACCATTAGCCAAGGCCTTAGCCTTAGCAAAACAACACAAACACCAAAAAAATTTGGATCTACTCCATCGATAAACAATGAAATTTTACAAATATCAATCTTCATTCAAAATAAACTTTCCTAAGTATATTCGACCTTCGGAATTCTAACTTTTGTAAAACGACGAGAACTTGTAAAACTATTTAAGTTACTTGTATAACCAAAGGACCAAACTACTTTTGTTAAACATCTAAACCAACTCAAACCCGCCTATGGAACATGACCAAGCTTATTTTATAAACCATGTAACCAATTAAACTATATTTCATATAATCAAAACGGCTAAAACGTATATTTTTCCATATCGAATACTACAAAACTAGGGAGCTTCATGTGAGGGGTTTAATTTAGGTAAACGGATCGACGAGTTAGTGGATTTACAAATTAAAGTGTCCTAGCTCCTCGAACATTTACTAAATGACCTCTGAATTATGATGGCCCGAACGGTAGTGCGAGATTAAACTATAAATGTTTTATAAACCACTTCTATAAAGACGACATGCACAAACTACCATATAAAGCATCATGATCAATATAAAATGACATATATAGACTCGTTTATGCTTTCCATAAACTAAGACACGAAACCATATTATAGGTTGCTCGTAGAGGTTTTAACGACTCGACCACCACTTTCACTACTCACTAAACATCCTCCAACTCAAGGTGAGTTCATAGCCCCTACTTTTATACCCTTTGAATTACTTTTGGGGGAGATACATGCTCAACTATTTTCATTTACTTTCATAAGTACTCTAAACTTTTACTGACTACCGTGAGTCATAGCCCCATTTTCTATCGTATAACTGTTTTTTAAACTCTTTGGAGGAGATACATGCTCAACTATTTTAATTCAATTTCGATTATTTGTAAACTATATGTTGTATCTTAACTAAATGTTTATTCATGCTAAATAACATTATTATCGTATTTAAAGTTTCTATATCATGAACCATTAAGCACTATGCGTAGTGAACACGAATATTATGGTTAGATCTATTGTGATTAGTGTAACCATTAAGTTGACTCAGTTAGAACAAACAAACGCAATAAATACTAAGAACAACAACAAATTACCTACTAGCCTATGATTGCGACTACTATGCCAAATTCTATTTGCTCGAGGTTATAAAATAACCAGAACAATGCAATGATTATGCCAATTTCTATTGGTACGAGGTTAAAGATTAACCAGAACGATTATGCCAATTTCTTTTGGTACGAGGTTAAAGATTAACTAGAACGATTATGCCAATTTTTATTGGTACGAGGTTAAAGATTAACCAGAACGATTATGCCAATTTCTATCAGTACGAGGTTAAAGATTAACCAGAACGATTATGCCAATTTCTATTGGTACGAGGTTAGAGGTTAACTAGAACGATTGGTGGCCCCCTGTCGGGTAAATTTTCGATAAATTACGATATCGACATCTACAAGAATGGGATGAGACGACTATGGGTATATAATAACGTAACCCACGATTCAACTTGATACAATGACGATTCAACAGACTTAGTATAATCATGAACAAAGCAGATACCAGAAACGAGAAACTAGAAAACTTAAGACTTCGGTACTAGTATCCTAAGGCAACGATAGTACTATCTCTATGTGATATTATAATAGTCATACACTCGAAATTTCTATGAACAACATTTAGTATTTACATATACTTGTCTCGATAAATTCTACAAGTTTTTCACAATTATTTCAACAAACTCTATGAACTCACCAACCTTTGTGTTGACACTTTAGCATGTTTATCTCAGATCCATATGAACGAGGCTGGCACGAAGGGGCATGGATACTTAATAAGGCTATAAAGTTTATTATCATTCGAAAACTAATTTGATGTAATTTGTAAACCTTGAAACTACTGGGACCTCATTTTGTAAACTCTGATATTTATATAGTTCGAATGATAAATCTTTTAAAACAACTCAATCAGAGTTTGTTTTCTATTATTATAACTGTTGTGCCATGAAGTAACACCCAATTTGAATTTCGCTGCGTATCACGAAATTGAGGGTGTTACATACTGGTATCAGAGCTATAGTTATAGAGAAATTGGTCTAATTGAGACCTAAACTATAACTATTTCTACACAAAAATATTTTATAGCCTTTCGCTCTCCGTGCCTTCCATCCTCCAGACGATTATGTGACTTTTAGGCATGTCACGCTACATGAAAATACTAGTATATTGATATATACACACTAATATACTTTCAATCATTTTATTTAAACGATGTACTAAACATATTTGTGTATGCCTATTCTAAGGCATTACAGCACAATCATATTTTTCCAAATCATGTATCTGCTCGTGCATTTTATGATTACGAAACTTCCTCCAAGACATTGTAACTGATTACAATGGTCTTTCCTACTTCCTAGACATTGTAATCTATACAATGTTCTCATTTATTTTTCAGACACTGTAAGTCCTACAGTGGTCTCTGTTACATCCTTAGACACTGTAAGTCTTACAGTGGTCTCTATTACATCCTCAGACACTGTAAGTCCTACAATAGTCTCTATTACATCCTCAGACACTGTAAGTCCTACAGTGGTCTCTATTACATCCTCAGACACTGTAAGTCCTACAATGGCCTCTATTACATCCTCAGACACTGTAAGTCCTACAGTGACACTGTAAGTCCTACAGTGGTCTCTATTATATCCTCAGACACTGTAAGTCCTATAGTGGTCTCTATTACATCCTCAGACACTGTAAGTCCTACAGTGGACTCTATTACATCCTCACTGTAAGTCCTATAGTGGTCTCTATTACGATCCTGGCCAAGTATGGACTGTTTTAGAATTACTTAAAACTTCCTTTCCACACGTATCTACCTTCACTATCTTCTATGCAATGGAATGTGAAAACATAGGTTACAAGTCTTGTATGGGCGGGACTTGCAACTGAATGGTTTGACATCACCTTTGCTTTGTGGAGATTTTCTCAAGAGTTTGGACATATTACAATTATAACTAAGCTGAGTATTTAAAAATTCATTGAACCTTGGTTAAATATAGTCTGAGCAACTATGTTTAACTTAGGGACAGTGGGACATATCCTGATCACCTATGTTCGAATAAGAGATGAATTTAGCAATACTAAGATTAGTTATGTTAGAATTATGTTAGTGTTGATTCCTACCTATATCCTTAAATCAAATTTCGTGTAAGTATAAGCAATTCATAAGTATTCATATGATAGAGTACCACAACTAATCAGACTCTTACTCTACCTTTACCACGTAAAAGTCAGCCTCATCCTATGACATACTCCGAAAAGACAAATCGAAATACATCACTAGTTATTCTATAAACAATTCACCGCAAGTAAGCACATATTTTCACCGAAATTGTTTCAACCTTTAAAACAATCTGAACTACGGGACGAAGTTCCCTTAACGGGTGGAGACTGTAACAATTCGTATTTTCAGGTTACTAACCAATCTCGAATTTTTACTATTCACTTTTACTATTCATCCCGTAATTTTTTTTTCATTTATCATGACAAGAGAGTTGATACTCGTCAAGTTATCCTGACGACGTACGTTAAATCCATTCAGAACCGATTTCACAAAACCGTGTCTGGGATTTACTTTTAGGTTTAAACGTTATTCGAACATCCTGATATGTCTATACAATGTTACAAACAATAGAAATATGTGTTTCTCACATCATACGACAATTCCACAAGTTTTGGAATTTTATGTTTTCCAGTTATGCGTTTTACGCAATTTACGCGTTTTAAACCTACGTTTCCAGTTTTAACAACGTTTACGCGATCCATTAAACTTATCACTCAATTTATTTATTAATATGGAGAATAATGATAAGTGTAATCACTTCTACAAGTTTCATATTTTTACAATACACGATTTTAAGTTTTGTGACTTTACGACTTATAGTTAGCGATTACCAGGACCAAAACTGACTCCGTAAAAGCAAGATAACATCAAAACTCATACCTAGTCATCCAAGATAGACCATGGACAAAATTTTATTTATTCACCAATCCTTGGTGGCTTGGTTATAAGTCTTGAATTTATTAGATACATGCATGTGTCATAACTTATTAACTAAGACTTGAAAATACCTTAAGACTTAACCTCCTCATTTCACCATATATACTTCTCATCCATTGTGACTAGAAACAACTCACTTCTTCCCTTGTTCTCTTCCAAAAACCAGCCACCATAAAACCCCAACACATTGATTCTGATTTTTGATTAACAAGTTTCACATCACCCTTAAAGATCTTGTTAATCCCTACCTAAATCAAGTAAGAATTCCTTCATTCCATGGATCATTTGAAAGCTACACAAGGGAGATTCTAAGAGAAGTTTTCAAAAAATATTTAAATAGATCCTAAGTTGATAGCAAGAGTTTTGCAAGTCTTGGGTTGAAATATTGGAAGCTAGAGTTGTTGTTCAAGCTTTAGGTTTAATATCCTAGTTCTTGTTTTTATTATCTATTCCAACACCAATCCTTGTAAGAGAGCTCTTACTCATGTTTATTTCTATGTTTTCATACTTATATATGCTATATATGTCTAGTTATATTGATCAAATGATGTACAAACTTATAAAAACAAGTTTAAAAACTTATATGTTAACTTATGTTAACTAGTGTAAACTAATGTACTTATGTACAATTTTGACACAAAACCGAGCATAACTAGACTTGGTACTTGATATATTGTTGTATAGAAGGTTAAAATGAAAACATAGCAATTTGAATCACCCAAAAGGAGTACACAAGTCAAAAGATACGGCCAAATGAATTTACCAAAACTTCACCGAAAAGTTGTTAAAACTTTCAGTGACAGGAAGTTAGGGCACGCATTTTGAGGCACTTCTGTTCCGATTCATCAAAACGTTAAAGCACGAAAGTTTTCCAGAATGACGTTTTCTTTAAAAGCTCAGGGGCACGTGTCCAGAAAATGCATAACTAAGGCTATTTTTTTCAAAATCTTAACAGCCCTATATAGCAACACGGTTATACACTTTGTCACACGACTAAGGCAAACCAAACGACCTAAAGGCCTTAGGCCCAGACCACAGCCACAGCTAAGGCCAAGGCTGAGTTCTCAAGGCCATGGTAGCCGAGACCAAAGACACGACAAGGCTACGGCTGAGGCCTCGAGGCTTTCTAAGCCAAGACCATTAGCCAAGGCCTTAGCCTTAGCAAAACAACACAACCACCAAAACAATTTGGATCTATTCCATCGATAAACCATGAAATTTTACAAATATCAATCTTCATTCAAAATAAACTTTCCTAAGTTTATTTGACCTTCGGAATTGTAACTTTTGTAAAATGACGAGAACTTGTAAACCCATTTAAGTTACTTGTATAACCAAAGGACCAAACTACTTTTGTTAAACATCTAAACCAACTCAAACCAGCCTACGGAACATGACCAAGCTTATTTTGTAAACCATGTAACCACTTAAACTATATGTCATATAATCAAAATGGCCAAAACGTATATTTTTCCGTATCGAATACTACAAAACTAGGGAGCTTCATGTGAGGGGTTTAATTTAGGTAAACGGATCGATGAGTTGTTAGATTTACGAATTAAAGTGTCCTAGCTCCTCGAACGTTTACTACATGACCTCTGAATTATGATGGCCCGAACGGTAGTGCGAGATAAAACTATAAATGTTTTATAAACCACTTCTATAAAGACGACATGCACAAACTACCATATAAAGCATCATGATCAATATAAAATGACATATATAGACTCGTTTATGCTTTCCATAAACTAAGACACGAAACCATATTATAGGTTGCTCGTAGAGGTTTTTACAACTCGACCACCACTTTCACTACTCACTAAACATCCTCTAACTCACGGTGAGTTCATATCCCCTACTTTTATACCCTTTGAATTACTTTTGGGGGAGATACATGCTCAACTATTTTTATTTACTTTCATAAGTACTCTAAACTTTTACTGACTACCGTGAGTCGTAGCCCCATTTTCTATCGTATAACTGTTTTTTAAACTCTTTGGGGGAGATACATGCTCAACTATTTTAATTCAATTTCGATTATTTGTAAACTATATGTTGTATCTTAACTAAATGTTTATTCATGCTAAATAACATTATTGTCATATTTAAAGTTTTTATATCATGAACCATTAAGCACTATGCATAGTGAACACGAATATTATGGTTAGATCTATTGTGATTAGTGTAACCATTAAGTTGACTCAGTTAGAACATACAAACGCAATAAATACTAAGAACAACAACAAATTACCTACTAGCCTATGATTGCGACTACTATGCCAATTTCTATTTGCTCGAGGTTATATAATAACCAGAACGATGCAACGATTATGCCAATTTCTATTGGTACGAGGTTAAAGATTAACCAGAACGATTATGCCAATTTCTATTAGTACGAGGTTAAAGATTAACCAGAACGATTATGCCAATTTCTATTGGTACGAGGTTAGAGGTTAACTAGAACGATTGGTGGCCCCCTGCCGGGTAGATTTTCGATAAACTACGATATCGACATCTACAAGAATGGGATGAGACGAATATGGGTATATAATAATGTAACCCACGATTCAACTTGATACAATGACGATTCAACAGACTTAGTACAATCATGAACTAAGCAGATACCAGAAACGAGAAACTAGAAAACTTAAGACTTTGGTACTAGTATCCTAGGGCAATGAAAGTACTATCTCTATGTGATATTATAATAGTCATACACTTGAAATTTCTATGAACTACATTTACTATTTACATATACTTGTCTTGATAAATTCTGCACGGTTTTCACATTTATTTCAACAAACTCTATGAACTCACCAACCTTTGCATTGACACTTTAGCATGTTAATCTCAGGTCCATATGAACGAGGTTGGCATAGAGGGGCATGGATACTCAAGAAGGCTATAAAGTTTATTATCATTCAAAAACTCATTTGATGTAATTTGTAAACCTTGAAACTACTGGGACCCCATTTTGTAAACTCTGATATTTATATAATTCGAATGATAAACCTTTTAAAAAGACTCAATTAGAGTTCGTTTTATATTATTATAACTGTTGTGCCATGAAGTAACACCCAGTGTGAATTCTGATGCGTATCACGAAATTGGGGGTGTTACAGGGGGTAGTACTTCTACCAATTTTAACTACTAATAATTTAAACTAAAAACTAATGAAAAGGAAAATAAGCTATGGGTTGATTGGTGTGTTCTTATGATAATTAAAAGCATGTTTACTTAGATATTCTTACTCCCTAGTTATCTCTTATTGGTCGGTTGAATTGTCACATCCTCATTTTAATTGGTGCGTTGTATTCCGTGTTAGTCATAAGGGGTGCCTAATTCCCTAGTTCTATGAATTGTAACTCTCTTCTAGAATATTCGGGATTGCCAAGTACCGTAGAATCTCCCCCGAATACTCTATTATCCTAAAGCTACAACTCACGCAATAAACACAACGATGGCTCAAGTGCACTCTCAAGCTTTGTGCTATATAGGACGTTCAAGCTCGCAACAATTAAAGAAGAAGCCAATTTCCTTACTCTAGCATCTAATAATTAAAACAAGAGACAACCTAACAATAATCAACAACTAAGTTTATAGATCTAAGCAAACACAATAATAATTTAGCTACTCATGATAGATAAGCATGCACACACACAGACAATTGAACATAGGATTAACATGGTGATATAATTGATTAACAAACATACCTTTGAGTGTAAAGAAGGGTTTTGAACCATAAAATACTGCCCAAGTCAGACTATGAACGAACTAGGGTTTGCTCTCCAAAATATTTCACATAAAATACATAAAATTTGAAGTCTATATATAGATATACACATACGACGGTGTCGCCTTTTGATGGTGACACCGTCTGGTCGCCGTCATTAGGGTTTCGTTTTCGATAAGTCATCGTTGGGACGACGTCAGTTGAGGAAGTGTGACGCCGTCGGGCTTCATAAAGAACGTCGTCTTGGAATGGGTCTTGGTCGTTTGGTGTAAAATAAAAGGTGACGCCCTCCTGAAATAAGGCGTGATGCCGTCATGTTGTAAAACCAAAAAGTGACCTGAACCGTCGCTTGATACTCTTTAGAAAACCTTGTGAGCGACGGCGTCGCCCTATGGGTTGGGACGCTGTCAGGCTTGTGAAAATAGCCTTGTTTCTTGACTTTGTCGTTTTCTTCATGTTTTCGCTCCTTTTCGTCCGAATATGCTTGATTCCAGCTTTTTGCTTCCAAAAGACCTAAAATGTGGAAAAGAACGATTTTAAGTAGTAACGGATATAAAATGTATCGATTTAGGGCTTAAATGACTCCCTAAAAACGTATTTTTTAAATCCTTATCACAACTTCAATCTCGTGTTTTAAAAACCTACTATTATTTTGAATTGTTGTTAGGGCCCATTTGGTTTGTAGATGAATTTAGGATTAAAACTTTGATTTTGTATTAGGTTTTGAATTAAATAAAGATAGAGAAATATAATAAAATTATAGATTATATATATTGCAAATGAATATAATTTATTAATTTAAAAATCTTATTATTGTAAAAACAAAATTAAAATAATATATGAGTGGTTCATGTGAAATGTGGACCCACTTATTATAAGAATATAACCAAAAAATGTCAAGCTTGCTAGGATTAGTACACAACAAATATATGTCATTTATTCTTATTTACGAGACCCACAAAAAGATACCAAACAATATTATTTTACCATCAACCCCAAATCTTACCTTTAACCCCTCAAACCAAACTCACCCTTAGTTTTATTTTTTCTCATTATTGAATCTGTTTCTTTTATTAGAAATGCAACAATTTATAATTACTAAAAACCAAATTACAAACTAAAGGCATCCCACCTCTCTAACAAGAAAGTTAAAGAGGTTGGGACCCAAGAGAACAAAACAAGACCTGCACCCATAGTGCACAAAATACCCGAATAACCAAATACGCATAAGCTCCAAAACATATGAGCATAATTCCAAAAAACCTGACAATTAAATAAATGAAACATACCCATCCAAAAGGACACCAACTTGACAAAGTACCTGACACTTACTTATATATGCAAATTACCATATTGCAAAAACACTTGCAGGCACACAAACTTGTTGTCTCAAATGTATTTGCAGCAACACCTAAAACTCAAGCAGAAACATAGACAACTGCACCAGTCACACAGAGAACAACACCAGAACGGAACTGCAGACTGAACAAAGAAACTCGAACACAACCCCAAAAGCTTGCCTCACCGGTTACTGTTGATCTGTCAAAATGTTGACTCGACTCTTATTAGGATCTCTTAACCATTCTTGCCAGCACCACGAACCATTTTTAGCACGACGTGAGATCCAATGAAAGCTTTTTAATTGAATATCTTGTACTATCTTGTTAACACATGTAACCTTATTGTTGAAAACCCGATTATTACGTTCTTTCCAAATGAAGTATTCGGTTACCCATATCACCACTTGCCACCACTTTCTATTCTCGTTTGATTGTGAACTAAACCTATTGTGTTTAAAGATATCTCCTATTGTAAATACGTCCACATTCCCACCCTTCCACCAATCAAATATTTTGACCCATATACTCCATGTCATGTTGCATAATAACAAGGAATGGTTACTTTTTACCACGTTATCATCACAACAAGGGCATAGAAGTGTATGTAAGTCAATGCCTCTTTTTTCTAACTCGCTACGAACCGGAAGTCTACCTTTCAACGCGCGCCAAACAAATATGTTTACCTTCTTCGGAACAAGTCTATTCCACATTGTTTCTTGACTTGACCCATTCACTTGAAGCCACTTCTCATCCACTAGTCTTGATAGATCTTTAACAGCGAAACTTTCTTCCTTATTGAGTGTCCATCTCCAACGATCTCTACAATCATGAGACAAAGTGATAGTATTTAAGATTCCTATCAATTCCTCAAATTCGCTACAAACCCTTCCCCTTGGTTCCCTTACCCAATCCTACCCCCATGACCAAACCTCATCGATCCAAGCGCCCCTCTCTGCCACCTTTGCATCCTTTTTCCTATCTAAGTGATATAGTCTAGAAAATTTATCACACAATCTCCATTCTCCAACCCATCTATATAGCCAAAAATAAGTATTATTCCCACAACCCAGTTTTTTTACAATAGATGAAGTAAAGCCTATACCCACTTTATTTATATCAAACCCCGCCCGTATTATATCATTCCATATACCCCCGCCCGCCCGATCTTTACGCATCTCTACATCCCTTAGCCCCTCGTCACAACCATGAATACTTCTGATTACCTTAACCCATAACGCGTCCCCCTCCCTCCAAAATACTCTCAATTTGTTTAATCACACACGAAGGTACACGGAACATCGAGAAATAGTACAACGATAAACTACCCAAGACCGATTTAATCAACGTTGATCTACCACCAAAGGACATCGATCTAGCTCTCCATTCGGACAATCTACTCTTGAATTTTTCCACCGCTGGTCTGCAAGTGTGAACTCGTCTCATGCATGATCCAATAGGCAGTCCCAAGTACACAAATAGGAATTCACCAACACTACATCCCATATATTGTGCCATAACCTCCACCTCACTCGATGAGACTCCCACCCCATATAATCTACTTTTGTTAAGATTAATTTTCAAACCCGATACTTCTTCAAAGCATTTTAAAATGCACATTAAACTTTGTGCATTTTCCTTATCCCATTCTCCAAAAAATATAGTGTCATCGGCGTATTGAAGATGTGATACGGATATTATATCTTCACCCACTAAAACCCCCTTATATATTCCCTTAGAGACCACTTCACTGACAATTTCATTTAACCCCTCTACCGCTAATATGAATAAAAACTGAGACAACGGGTCTCCTTGTCTCACACCCCTCTCTAGTCCAAACTCTTTCGTTGGGGACCCATTGACCAAGATGGACATAGATGATGATCTCAAACACACCTCAACCCACATACACCACTTGTTACCAAATATCACCCTTTTCATGATGTCAATTAAGAACCTCCAGTTTATACTATCATATGCTTTTTCAAAATCTACCTTAAATATCAGACCCTTTTTGTTTTTCCTTTTCATGAAATCCACAGTTTCATTAGCAATGAGTATACCATCCAAAATAAATCTACCGTGGATAAATGCATTTTGAACCTCGCCCACCACATTCCCGATAACCTTCTTAACTCTTTCTGCTAAAATTTTTGATAAAATCTTGTAATAACACCCAATTAAGCTAATAGTGTGGAAGTCCTAAAGCTCAGTCAGATCTGTCACCTTAGGAACTAGTGCCACAAAAGATGCATTGCATCCTCTTGACACCTCCATTTTTCCCAGAACCATCTCACGGCCTTAACCAAATCGTCTTTAAATACATCCCAGAACTTTTTTATGTACTTAAAGTTGAAACCGTCTGGCCCGGGGGCTTTATCACACCCACACCCCCACACCGCATCTCGAATATCCTTTTCATCAATTGCTATTTCTAACGTTTCTGCATCTCCCTCTAAGATCTTAGCCACTCTTTCACACCTAAAATATGGTCTTGTCTTGTCACATTCTGTAAATATCGACTTGTAATAACCAAAAACTTCTTCTTTAATTTTCTCCGGATTTTCACACCACCTTCCATCAATCATTAAACCAAAATTTTGTTATTCCTTCTTTTTATCATCGCGTGGAAAAACTTGGAGTTCTCATCCTCGTCTAAATCCCATTTCAATCTAGCCTTTTGCTTTAACATGCACCACTTTTCTCTATCTTTGTCGATCCATTCCTTTCTAGTTTCTAGCTATTCTTTCATTTCCCTTTCATCAAGATTACGCACCTCAGCTTCTAATTCCCATTCCATAGCCTTCTTTCTAAAGCTATGAATACTCTCTTCCATACTCCCAAACTTCACCTTACTCCATTCTTTAAGAGTCGTCTTGACGTTTTTGAGCTTGTCTCGAAATCTACAATCCGGCTAATAGCTTTTAACTTCCTTACTTCATGCATCAGACACCACCTGGATTATGTCTACATCCTCAAGCCACACATCCAAAGCCCGAAATGGCTTTGGTCCGAAATCAACATCTGTATCTCTAAGTAAAATTAGACAGTGATCTAATAGTTTCTGATCCAATGCAATCACCGCCAAGTTACTCCATTTATTCTTAAATGTCTCGGAGACCAAGAATATGTCCAATTTACTGAATTTTAAGCCATCGTCATTCACTCTTGTGAAACATCTACCACCCATCGGGATCTCCAAAAGACGAGCTAAGTTTATAAAGTCATTTAACCCATCAGCATCTGTTTGTAAAACTATGTATTTTTTCTGTCCTCTTCACTCCTGACTTCATTAAAATCACCTAACAAACACCACACTTCATTCCCACCTTCCATCAAGTTTAATAGTCTGTTCCTTAGAGATGTTTTTGTTGGCCCACATGAGGTCCATAAACACAAACACAAAATATATCACCGTCAACACCCTTCCATTCACCCTTTACGGCAACAAATCTTTCGTCTCCAACACCATGCTTACACACAAATATATTGAATTTGTTTCTTAATTACAAGGTAAAGAAAAACAAGATTGTCGTCAGTGGTCGGGTATTGAACATAGATCGTTAGCATTGTAGCATCTTTATCCAAAATACATTTTTAAACCATCTTGCTAACAATAAATTTGTGCAAAATCATCATTTTAAAAATCTATATCGTTGTCCCATATAATCAAGCATATTATGAATAATCTAGAAAAGAGAAAATAAGGTGCACACACATATATGAGAGAGAGAGAGAGAGAGAGTAGTCTTGTTAGAATAGAAAATGGTGTCACACACTCACATTGTTTAAAGGTGGGGATATTTACACCCACTATTTACATAAGTGTCATGACCATACGAGTGTCACGAGACAAGGACCACACAGTGTACAAACAATTACAAACTTACATATCCAAACCTTATACTATTCTATTATTACATATAAGACCCTAATGATTTACATTTTGACTAACAATCTCCTCCTAAGGGTAGATCACGAGGGTCTTCTC
Organism: Chrysanthemum seticuspe; assembly: GCA_019973895.1. Lineage (NCBI taxonomy): Eukaryota > Viridiplantae > Streptophyta > Magnoliopsida > Asterales > Asteraceae > Chrysanthemum > Chrysanthemum seticuspe. The sequence goes on along the minus strand of BPTQ01000006.1, from coordinate 108,877,654 downwards.
CATTTTAGATAGTCTCTTGGATATCTTCGAGCTCTGATGTACATTTTCATGCATTTTCATGATTCTCGAAGTTCCAGCCTCTCTTTGATAAAGAGATAACGCTTAGTTTTTAGGCACAAGAGAACTAAGTAAAAGAACGAGAAATTAGTTTTCGTTAGTTGCATCCTGTATATTCTCGCAATTACTAGCGCGTATCTGAGCTTAATATAAACTCTTAGAGCACAAGGTGTCTTAGAGTTATAGGATTCGCGTTATAGCAAAAAAATGTTGCCACCTCAGTTTTTTCCAATAACTTAACCAAAAAACACACTCCTATCACTCAAGTTATAAGACACATCGTGACTCACACATAACTTAATAAACCACAAATAAAAATAATAATAAGAAAAAAATGTCTATGACTTGGCTGGTGAGTGTGACGCCAAGTGCTATAACTTAACGTGAGATATGGTATGTTGAGGCTGGGACAAACTACCATAAATACTTGTGTTATCCTACGGCACAAAATACCATCCCAATCTAAACATACCACATCTCACGTTCGCATCTTACTATATTTATTAGATCACAATCGCATAAAACAATAGACATGTATGTTTTCAACAAACAAACATATATATATATATATATATATATATATATATATATATATATATATATATATATATATATATATATATATATTTTCGTTCGTTTAACAGCCCTACTCATATTCTCAATTTCTCATATCCCCACCAACTAAGATACTAATTTTCATAATACAAAATTTTTAAAAAACTATTCGCTCTTCTATTTTTAAATAGTTGTCAAATGATTCGCAAATTTGGTGTATGATACATCAGTTTGAAACATGGGCACGTTGGAACCTGGTTAGTTGTTGGATACGATTATGTGAAAGATTTTAGTGGAATGAGGGGACCAACAACTCACTAACCTTTTATTTTAAAGTTTAAAATACCATGTTTATGTAATTTGCCAGCTACAAATATTGAGGGTCCATCTTAATGTAGCTTTAAATTCTATTTCGGTTGATTTTTCATATTCACTTTATTTCACTTTTGAATTTACCATGCTTTTCTTATCTCAAACGTTAATATGCTCAGTGAAACAGTCAAATTTCCCTCTTGGCTGTATTTTGTTTTGCTTTTAGCCATGGTGCCTTCTAATATCATTGTTGTTTCCAAAAAAATGATCAAAACAGTCGAATAAAATAAAATAAGTGGCATGCATGATTCGCTTGGCAACTATCGAAACAAATTGTCTTAATCGTTTCAACAGTTTTGAAATGTCCTAGGAGCATATTTCTTGGGTTAACTCACTTGTGTCATGTATTTCTTCCACAAAGACAAGGTTTGCGTAACTTATATGAAAGACCGTTTGCATAAACCGCGAGAAATTAGTAAGGTGCATTATGCATGATGCTCATAGCACGGTTTAAAAGATAGAATCACTCATATACAAAAATAACGTGTATTTCGAAATGTTTATCATAGGAGACTCAAAACTAGTTGGTTTTTGCGGCTCGTAATCTCAGTTCAAGACTTGCAAGTAATCTTAAAAATGTATCTTTTTAAAGACCCAAACTGAAACCCAAGCATGTAATATTAACAAAATACCTTAGCATATTATTATATATTGAGGTGATAAACAGAGTGTTTTTGCGTTAAATACAATTTGGAATATTATCAAACCAATAAACAAACACAAATTAAAGAAAACAGTCTGTTAATGACATATATTTCCAGCTCATCATAAGACGTGCACTCTATAACTATCCATGCATAAAACAACCTAGCTCCCATTCATTCCAAACACAAACACAAACAAACATTTATTTGTTTCACAACCTTTGTGCAAATCAATAACACATAGATATGGCAGCAGAAGAAGCCAAGAAGGTAGAGGTTCCACCTGTGTGCGCAACTGAGCCACCACCCGCCAAGGTCGAGACCAAAGCTACTGAAGAGAAGCCAACTAATGATACCAAAGACGTTGCCGTTGTTGATAGTAAGTTCTGTTCAAGCATTTCTCTATTATCATTGTTTTATTTGATAAGTATATATTGACTCAAGACTCGTTACTGTTTGCTGATATATTAGAACCAGTAGCGGCTGCAGAGGAAAAAGCTGCTGAAGGTTCTGCACACAGAGGTGATATATATGATTTGGTTTCGTGTTTTAGGAACGGAAGTATGGTTTTGAAGTTCTGGAACTGATGTTGATTGTTTGTTACAGATGCTGAACTTGCTCGAGTAGCAACAGAGAAGAAGGATGCATTGATCAAAGCATGGGAAGAAAGTGAGAGATCCAAAGTAGAGAATAGAGCCCAGAAAAAGCTAGCTGCCATTGGAGCATGGGAGAACACCAAGAAAGCAGAACTCGAAGCTCAATTGAAAAAAATTGAGGTAACAATCACATCTTCTTAATGTATTATTTACTAATATAACTATGAACGATTATATACAGGTTTGTCTTTTATGTGAAATGGAGCAAAAGCGGAAAAATTCAATTACCGGTTAAAAATGCCCAAAGCCTACTTTCAATGCATACAACATAGTTTTCAGTCAAATATTTCAATATAAGTTGTAGGACGAATTCACAATCATAATTTGGTGATTCACTATGGATTAAAGAACATGGACAAAGAAAAATGTTTTATGCATGACCCGGAAAAATTGACTGAAATTTTTTGACTCGTATCCACTTAGACTTTTACCAAATCTGCCCAACCCCCACCAACCAAGTTCGAACCTTTAGGTTATCAGGTTTGTTCATTTAGTTATTGATGCATCAACCATTGGATATATTATCAGGAGAAACTGGAGATGAAGAAGGCAAAGTACACAGAAAAGATAAACAACAAAATTGCCCGCCTACACAAATCAGCAGAAGAGAAGAGGGCAATAACAGAAGCCAAACGTGGAGAAAGTCTTCTGAAAACAGAAGAATTTAGCTCTAAGTGTCGAGTTTCTGGTGCTTCGCCAAAGAAACTCTTGAGATGGTTTTCAAACTAGTTGTTCCATCTGCAAGTCTATAAATGCATCTTTTTCTTTTTGTTATGGTAAAAGGTTGATTTCATGTTCTCATTATTTGTGTGCATTTGTGTGAGTAGATAAACTATTTGTAACAGACAAGCTCAAAAGTAATATTTCCATCATCAAGTTTCAGTCTTCCAGATTACTGTTTTTACTTCCTAACATTACTGTTTTTACTTCCTAACAAGACATAAGAGCCCATAGTCGGATAGTCCTAATAAGTTTTTAACTGAGTTCTACATAAAACAAGCATTAGAGTAGACAACCTGTCAAGTAGATGCTGAATTATCATTTGAGTCACCTTGTAGATATTGTAGATATTCACCATCGTTAGGAAAATCAAGCAGCAGATCCATCGTTATATCTGATGATTTTTCTGCTTTTGACGAGTTTGGCGAGTATGAGCCACAGTTTGTTGCCTCTTCAGCTTCAATCTTACATATCTGATCAGCAGATGCACCAGTTGAGCTAGCAGTGAATGTTGGTTCTGTTTGCATAGTGACCACAGAATCTGATTCGACTTTTATCGTCTGATTGAAGTTCTTAGCTCCTTGAAACGATTCACCAGCTTCAGAATTCCATGCACGAAGAAAATAGTCACAATCGGCTGCGCCAGTTGACGGGCTGAGAAGGATTGGATCTATTGACATCCTGGCATCAGCCTCCACCCTGACATTTTGCCCTTCTGCAATATGGGTAGTTGACAGTGTCTTGGGTTTGGTATCTGTTGGCTCAGAAGCTGAGTTGGCTTGCAGGTTTGGGATTTTGTTTGGGGCACGTTTCCTTAAATGAGAGTTCCAATAGTTTTTTATCTCGTTGTCTGTTCTTCCTGGAAGCCGTGAGGCTATGGATGCCCACCTGGATAATCATTGTTCAGTTTGTGCAGCAAAATAAAGAGAATTTTACAGCTAAGGACCATTTAATATACACTTTGCACATTTTGGACACCTTTATACTCGTTTACGAAATTGGACTTTTGCTCCGCGTATGATTAATAAAGGAATACGCGGATACACGTGGACGAATAACAAACTGCCACCTCATGCAATAAAATCTTTGTTTTTATTGGTGACTGACACATTGATCAGTGCATTAAAGACAAAGGATGAAGCAGGTTGATTTTTTGTCATTACAGTAGATTTCCAATGGCATATTTTGTAATTATATAATCACACCATGGCATTTTCCGTGCATTACATAGAGTCCATAGGCATTAAGTTAAGATTAGAAAATAAAAGTTCATCCACACATTCCTTTCGTAGTATGACACGGACTTAAAGTACAGACTGGTAATGCTTAGAAAATTAGTCCAAATCGTAGAAATTACTTTCAAAACAGACCGTGCCGTAAATTTCCCAAATAAAAATTCAAAAAAGTAACAATAAAAACAGAGGTAGTGAAGTAGTTTATTACGTACTTGTTACCCAGCAAGCTGTGCAACTGGAAGATTGTTTGTTCTTCTTCAGAACTGAATGCGCCTCGTTTGATATCAGGCCGAAGATAGTTCGCCCACCTAAGCCGACAACTTTTTCCACATCGACGAAGACCTATCAGACAAAGAAATGACCCTTTTAGCCTTCAATGTAAAACTAGTTCCCAAGGCTAAAGTTTAGCATTTATAACGTATACCATGGTTAAGCAAGCCTAAAACAGTAAAGAAATTTAACTGTGAAACTCAGATAGTTTTAAATATAATATAGGACTATATACAAGAGAATCAAGTTAAAGAGTAAAAACATCATCATTTTTATTCATCTAGCCTGGTTATCAGTTCACGATTAACCTTGGATCGATCTTAACAGAGGCACAGAGCACATAATAGAAAAATGCTCAACAGATCAAGTAAAACTGTAACTTTGAAGGTTTTGCTACAGGTTTTTACCAAGCTACATTACAAGCCATTTTGAAATTTTGCACCTAAAGGTTCTTGACTGGATGCAACATCATTCCCCCCATACTCAAAATTCGGTAAACCATAACAGGACACCATACCCCTTTGTGGTCCAATCGGTTCAGAGAAAGGTTGTCTCCTTTAGGACCAATTTGTATCTATTGTCATGTGGCACATACAGACTTTGCTGCCAAATTCTAATTGTTGTTCTGCTCAGACACTTACATGACATGTCATTTACCATACCGTGAAGCATCAATAAAGACAGTACTCCCAAATACATCTCCATTTGTCAAAACAGCCATCGCGATTATCAAAGTACAATAAAAAATGCTAACTTATAAACATTTTTCCACAGAAAAATTTTCATTTTATCAACTATCATAGCATACAAGTCCACGTTTCATTTTTTTAAATTAAATCTTTTACCAATTTTTTTTATTCCAAACACCCAATGACACCAATCAAGCTCTGCAGACTTTGGTTGTGAATTTAATTTTACGTATGCATACAGCACACAGTAACATAAAGTTGAATTTCTGTAAATCTTGAATCCTAAGGGGGTGTTTGTTTAAGCTTATATGTGGCCTTATGAGCTTATTTGATTTAGGATTATATTTCATAAGCCTCAATTTTCCGGCTCACTTTGAGACTTATGGGCTTGTATTTTATCATATCAAAATAAACTTATATAAGCCCACAAGTCTCAAAATAAGTTGGAAAATTGGGGCTTATGAAATATAAGCCGAAACATAAATAAGCTCATAAGCTACATATAAGCTTAAACAAACACCCCTTAAGTACAAAGTCCTATTTCCTAACAGTCACATAAACACCATTAGTCGAATTCAACAAACGTAAATTACTAAAAGCACAAACATATGATCATCTACAAATTTTCAAAAACAAAGCTCAAAACAACTTCACCCCGAAACCGACCCTCGACCCAGGCTAGATTAGTATCACCCACAAACACAAAAAAGACCCATGAACAAGAGATAAACCTGCAAGTTTCGGAAACGAACGCCACGTCCCATGACCATTCTTAGTAATATAATCAACAAGCAGCTTATCTTCTTCAGGAGTCCAAGCACCTTTCTTCACCTCACCTTTTTCGCAACACGGCATTCTCCCCATCTTCTCCCCTTTTTCCTTTTTCCTCCCTCTTTTTCTCATCCAACAAAACACTCTTAAACCCTTACAAAAAAACTGTACTATTTCCTAACATAAATAAATAAATAAACAGTCAAACAATAGATACAAACCCCATAATAATAACTACACTAAGCCAATAATCTCTGACTAGATAAAGTAGCACAGCATTAACTCTTTTTCATCTCTGCAAACAAATTTTGGTATGAGCAAGAAAAAAGTCACAAATAATTGCACACAAGATTACATAATAAGTAATAATCAAAGCTAGCAATAATAGCAAAATTAAAACATACATTAATGACTAGTGGCTGTCACATTATTACATAACTTAAAAAAGCTTAAAAACATAAATGCATGTAGAATTATTAAAAAATTTAACATGGGGTTTGTTTTTTTTTTACCTTAAGATGATGAACAAGTGTTTTTTTTTTTTTTTTTTTGGGTGATGACTGAAATGTGTGAGTGTGTTCTTTGTGTTTTTAGTAAAAGCATGAGGTCATTGTGTGTGACAAAAAGAGTGTGACCTTTTTTAATGTTTTTTTTTTTTTTTTTTATTATTGTTTATAAATGTGGGTTTTGATAAACTCACTTGACTGTTTATTTGTATTTGCCATGCACCTGAACCACGTGTTGAGTTTGTTTTTTCTTGTTTTGTTCGTGAAATGAGTAATAATGGGTTTGTATACAATTTTTTAGTATAGAAAAAACAAGGATGTGTTTGTTTGGAGATACTTGTACAAAGGGTTAGTGGTTAAAGAAAAACGTTTGTATACAATTTTTTAGTATAGAAAAAACAAGGATGTGTTTGTTTGGAGATACTTGTACAAAGGGTTAGTGGTTAAAGAAAAACCAAGGTTATAAGCAGTGGATCGGTTGAGTGGTTTGATTGTGGTCGGTCAACCTAGGTCGACACCATTGTGGACAAAAAGTTGGGTTCGGTCGAGCATCAACAAAGGCACAACCTAGTTCGGCTTGGCAACCGAATTTGAAACACACGTATGGACAAAAGAATGAACGTTTGGCATTTAAAAAATAAAAAACTTTATTTTTTTTAAACTTTAACACTTTTACAACATTATAAATACCAACCTCAAACACATTTTCAAACACACAATTCTCTCAACACAAAGTTATTATGGCTTGTCGTCTCCCTCATTCCGTTGAACAAATGCAAACGTATGTTAGAAAACAATGCGGCCTGAAGAAACATTACTATCGGCGTTATCAAGCAGTTTGATCTCGCAAGCAACGTTTGGGAGAACAATACACGATTTGCAACGACATTTCACCTGGAAGAAAAGTTGTGATTGACAAATTTTTTATGGATGAAGCCCGCAAAGACGAAAACATTGTTGACATGTTGTGGGGATGTATTCAACATATACAGAACAACATCAACACCAAAATCACTTTGAGCTATAGGGAGAACACAACCGTTGGTGTAGGTGCATCAAGTTCGTCTGCTAGACCTATATTTGTTGAGCAACCTCAACTGACTCAAATTGGGCTAGGTTATGCAAACGAGGATGATGAGAAAGCCAGGAAGACGGAAGAAGAACGTTTGGCTTACATCGAGAAATTTGCTGGTTATCGATCTCTTTCGTATGATTCTGCAAGCGGAGAGCATTCAGATTATGATATGTTTATGTATTTCGTATCGTAGTATATTTTAGTTCGTAAGGTTTTTAACCGTATCGTATTGTATGCTTTATGTAATATTTATATTATTAATGAAGTTTAATTTTGTTGTTAAAAATATTTGAATTTAAAATAATAATAATAATAATAATAATAATAATAATAATAATAATAATAATAATAATAATAATAATAATAATAATAATAATAATAATAATAATAACAACAACAACAACAAATAGGTCACCACTGTGGCAACTAGGTCTTCGGAGAGAGAAAGTTGATGCGGCACATGTGACCTAGGTCACCACTGTGCATAGCATAAGGATTTATTTTGTTTGGAGATACTTGTCCAAATGGTTAGTAGATAAAGTAGAATTATTTGTTTGGTTGAAGTATATGGGTTTGAAATTTACATTGTGTTCTCGAGATTTTTGATGAGGGGAGTGGAAAGAAAGCTAAAGAAGAGTAAAGAAAAGAATGTGAAGAGAAAGAAAGTCAATAAATTATTTTGTGTTCTCGAGTTATTTAAAAAAAATGCAAAGTGAATGAAAGTTATACGTTTATTGAAAATCCACTATTTTATTTTTTTATCTTATTATTTTTCCTCAACTTTCATCCCATATATGGGGTGAAAGTTTTTAGCAAAAAACACACGCTTTACTCACCTTTTACTTTGCTTTTCTTCCATAAAAAAACTTAAGAATATAACATATTTTTAGTTTCTCCCCATTTCTTTCACTTTCATTCTCCAACACAAACTTGAGAACACAATGTTAGAGTGAATTGAACATTGGGGAGGTAATGCAAATCTCATAAGACTAGTTTCTATGGGGACCATTATCATTATCTTCACTTTAGCGTCATATCATCATTCAACAAATCATCAAAGTCGTCACATTTTACCTTTTATGGTCACCACCATTAAAAATACTCGCTTTATACAAACATACAACAAAATACTTCTTACACACTTACAAACCAAAAATAAAATAAAATAAGGTGATAATGGTCACTACTATGTGCAATTTTTAAAGGTGATGTGGACCTCTTTTATTGGGATCACGTGTGATGGTCACCATAAGGTGATCCATCACCCCAATAAAAATAACTTTAGAAGAGCATGGTTTGACTGATCCACTAATCCACTCACTTATTTTTTATATAGTTTCTTTTCGAGCAAAAGCTATAAATGAGTAATCTACGTATCCAAATATGCTATGACTAGTGGACTTTCAAAAGGTGAATTGCCAACATTATACTTTCAAACTTTAAACAATGTTACTAACCATTTGATATAGTAATTGCATCGTTAGTTCATAATACATAAACAATTGCACCGTTGGTCCCCAATACATGATCTCAGTTAGTCCCAAATACTTATCCACCACCCACCACCACCACCCCCTACCACCACCATGTAACACCCTCAATTTTCGTGAACACAGCGAAATTCAAACTGGGTGTTACTCGTTGGTATGACAGTTATAATAGTAGAAAACGAACTCTAACTGAATTTTTAAAAAAGATTATCATTCGATTTCTTAAAATATCAGAGTTTACAAAATTGAGGTCCCAGTGGTTCCATAATTACATAACAATTCAATTTAAAGTCTTTGTTGTTTTTCGAATGATAAAATAATAGCCTTTGTTTTTTTCGAATGATAAAATATATTATAACCTTCTTGATGTATCCGTGCAATTCCATGCCAGCCTCGTAAATTATGGACCTGAGATAAAACATGCTTAAAAAGGTTAACAAAAAGTTGGTGAATTCATAGAGTTTATAGTTTAAAAAACGGACAATAAGATTTCAAAGTTATAGTAATAATTGCAATGGATGCAATTATCGGTAACATGGTTATTAAGCTTATGACACCGAAAATGTTTTTTGAGAGTATCAAAACAATGATAATAGTACATAACTCAAAGTAATAATAATAATTGATATAGCACCTGACTCAACGTATCAATAACAATTGATATAGCACATACGGTATCAATAACAATTGATGTAACACATAAGGTATCAATAACAATTGATATAGCACATAAGGTATCAATAACAATTGATATAGCACATAGTTTCAAGCCCATAATTTCAAGTACGTAATTCCAATTATCAATAAAGATTGATATAACACATAGTTTGAAGCACATAATTCCAAATACGTAATTCCAATTATCAATAAAGATTGATATAACACATAGTTTCAAGCACATAATTCCAAGTACGTAATTCCACGTATCAATAAAGATTGATATAGTACAAAACACGGTTTTCAAGCAATTGTGATCAAAATAAAAGTAGTAGCATGTATCTCTCCCAAGAGTTTATAAAACAATTAGAATGAATAAAATTGGGCTTTGAACTCACTGTAATTCGTAAAAGTTTAAAATACTTGTAAAAGTAAAAGAAAGTAGTTGAGCATTTATCTTCCCTAAAAATAGTATAAAACAATTAAAAATGGGGCTATGAAACTCACCGTGAGTTAAATGATGTTAAGTTTATAACGTAGTCGATGAATAAGTCGTGAAAACCTCTACGTGCAACCTAGAATATGATGTGAAAATATAAACGAGCCTATGTAAGTCATTATATTGATCATGATGTTGTACATGGTAGTTTATAATGTTCGGGTATGTCGTTTATAAAAACGGTTTGATCTATGAAACGTGTTTGGTTTAAATATTGTATCACTGTTCGGGCTATTATAATTTAGAGGTCATGTAGTAAACGTACGAGGAACTAGGACACTTTAAATCTTAAATCCAACAACTCGTCAATACGTTCACACCGAAGAGGCCCAGGCCCCTCACATGAAATTCCCTACTAACATGTTACGTTAATAGTAAAACATATATTTTGCATATAAGTGTTTAAAATGGTTATGTGGTTTGTGAATTTAGTTGTTTTATGTCTTTGTTTAAGAATTTAAACAAGATATTAGAGTTTATAAGTTTTTACAAGTTATGAATAGTAAAATCAGTTTTCATATGTGAAAAACACTATTCCGAAAGTCAAATAAACTTATGAAATTTATTAGAATTCCTTGGTTATATTTTGATAAAATGTGTTTAAGTTGCGTAAGTCTTTAAGCTTAGAAGAAAACTAGTATATCACAATTAAATCTTTGAAATATAAATTTTAAGTTTAAAAGAGTATTTGTAAGTTTTGGCGATAATTAGCCCTTGTTTTACATTTTTAGGCTTAAACTCTCACGTAGTCTTATGAAAAACATCATTTAGGACAACTTTCGTGTTTTACATTTTGATGATTTGGAGCAGAAAGGCTTAAAAAATGAGTAAGAAAAACGGGACAGTAAGGTTGTTGACAACTTTTAGGTTTTCCAGATTTGATCTTTAACTTGTTTTAACTTTTGATTCACAAGTCCGTTTTAGTCGATTCGAAAAGCTACAGTTTTGTTTTGAGTTTTCCTACAACTAATTGGATATAGAGTAAATTACACGGAGGTCCCTAAGGTTTGTCCAAAATTTTACTCACAGTCCCTGAAAGTTTAAAGTTGCATGGGTAGTCCCTATCTCTGAAAAGAATAACACTTATGGTCCTTTATTTAACTGGCGTTAAGTGAGTTTCGTTATAATTTACACTTTTAGCCCTTTTGGTTAAAGATCGTTGCCTCGTCAGACCTTTATCATAACGAACGTTTATAATTTAAAGATTTTCGAATTTAGGTACGTTTTTATACGTTTTCATCCATTTTCGTCCGTTTTTATACATTTTCGTTCGTATTTAGAGGTTTTTATCCGTTTTCGCCCGTTTTTGAACGTTTTCGTCCGTTTTTATTCATTTTCGTCCGTATTTATACGTTTTCATCCGTTTTTCTTATGTTTCCTTATGGTTTCATCCATTTTTCTACGTTTTCGCCCGTTTGCTTACATTCTTTTACACTTTGGTCCGTTTTTATACTTTTTCGTCTGATTTTATACGTTTTTCTCACGTTTTTATCTGTTTTCGTCTGTTTTTATATGTTTTTATCCGTTTTTATACATTTTCGTACGTTTTAATAGGTTTTCGTCTATTTTTATTCGTTTTTGTCTGTATTTATAAGTTTTTATCCATTTTTGTCCATTTTCGTCTGTTTTTATTCGTTTTCGTCAGTTTTTATTCGTTTTCATCCGTTTTTATCCGTTTTCATTCGTTTTCGTCTGTTTTTATACATCTTCGTTTGTTTTTATACGTTTTCATCCGTTATAATACCTTGTCATCCGTTTTTGTAAGTTTCATTCGTTTTTATGCGTTTTTATGTGTTTTTATATGATTTTATTCGTTTTCATATGTTTTCACCCGTTTTATAGGTTTTTATCCGTTTTCGTCCATTTCCATATGTTTTTGTCCGTTTTTATACGTTTTCGTCTGTTTTTCTTATGTATAAAAATGGATAAAAACGTATTAAACGTATAAAAATGTAAAAAATGTATAAAGACTTATTAAAACGTGCGAAAAACCTATAAAACAGACGAAAACGGATGAAAACGTATTAAAACATAAGAAAATAGATAAAAACGGATGAGAACGTAAGAAAAACGTATAGAAACGGACGAAAACATATGAAAACGGACGAAAATGGATAAAAACATATAAAACGGATGAAAACATATGAAAACAGATAAAAATGTATGAAAATGTATAAAAACGAAAAAAAACGTATAAAAACGGACGAAAATGTATTAAAGCAGATAAAAACGTATGGAAACGTAAGAAAACTTATAAAAACAAACGAAAATGTATACAAACAGACAAAAACGAATAAAAATTGACGAAAACAGATAAAAACGTATAAATACGGATGAAAACATATAAAAACGGATGAAAACGAATAAAAACAGACGAAAACGTATAAAAAAGGATGAAATGTATAAAAAAGGTTAAAAACGAATAAAAATGTGAGAAAACGTATGAAATCAAACGAAAACGTATAAAAAATTACCAAAATGTAAAAAAAAATGCAAGCAAATGAGCGAAAACGTATTAAAACGGATGAACGTAAGAAAAATAGATGAAAAAGTACAAAAACGGGGGAAAACGAATAAAAACGGAGGAAAACGTATGAAAACGAAAGAAAACGGAAAAAACCTATAAATACGAACGAAAACGTATAAAACGGATGAAAACATAAGAAAACGTATAAAAGCATACCTAAAGTCGAAAATCTTTAAATTATAAACGTTCGTTATGATAAAGGACTGACGACGCAACGATCTTTAACCAAAAGGGCTAAAAGTGTAAATTATAACGGAACTCACTTAACCTCAGTTAAATAAAGGACCATAAGTGTTATTCTTTTCAGAGATAGGGACTATCCATGCAACTTTAAACTTTCAAGGACTATGAGTGAAATTTTGGACAAACCTTAGGGACCATCCGTGTAATTTACTCTTGGATATATTTAGGGTCTTGTGTTCATGGTTTTGAGAAAATAACTAGCATAACTTACTTTATCCTACTAGTTTACAAATAAAAATCATAAACATGTTTCTCTTGTGTTTTAAGTTCTTATACAACATGATATATATAACAAGTATACACAGTGATGCGCTATTTCATCCTGCTTTTAATATTTATAAAATTTAGATAACTTAGGATAGACGCATACTAACGGGCAGAGAACCCGATCAGATGTAATAAAGCCTTAGGTAAATCCGAGTATCGTCCCAAGAGAGTTGTGACCTTGAAAGAACTAAGATGATTAGAAATGATATTGATGATATTTTGGTATGACAAAGTTATAATAAGCCATCGATATGCTATTAACTTACTTACACAGACACCAAATTTTTTTGGGTAAAGAGATAGATAAACGAAGCTTTAATAAAGAATACATATATGAATTGATTCCCGATACCAAGATTCAACATAGTGGTTAATTATCACCAGACTCCTTTGGTCGATTCGTCATGGCCTATGGTTCTTAGATTCCTCACCAAGATGAGCAGGTCACCCGGGATCATTCGGCAACCTAATACCAGTCATTAAGCACCAAATCTACTTGATCTAGATGGTGGGAACCCGACCGTTAGGAACTTTGATTCCCCCTAACCTCTTAAATACCTCCACTTGATAGGTGATCATTTGGTCAGTTCGCACACGAAGAGTGGTTGTACTATGGCCAATTCCTCCCGTATTTCGCTATCTATCAGACTGGGGTCAGTTGGTCATATCTCCCAGCCCTTTAGATACTACCAAGCTTATAATACTACCAAGGCTAGCGATCTATGAAAATACTAGCAAATGTCTATAAAGAATTATAGAGAATAACAATAACATAAATGCAAACTTTAATTAAAGATATGAATTCATAGTATAAGCTCTAGAAAAATATAAAAAGAATCCAAACTCGAGTACAAAGGAAATCGTAGACGAGGACTTCGTTATTCAGTGCTCCTTAACCATGCTTCTTCTTCTGTCTTTTGATCTCCCCAAACCCTAGAAGGTTTGGGAAAGGAGAGATGATTAAAACTGGTGAAACCATCGACTATATATAGGTTTCGAACTAGTTACGGCGTAACCTTATTAGGTAGTTACGTCGTAACTTCTTTCAATCTTTTGTGCTTATCCATGGTTACGGCGTAACCTTATCTGGGGTTACGCCGTAGCTTCTGTAAATTCAGTGTATTTCATCATTACGGCGTAGCCTAAGCTGAGGGCTACGCCATGGTCTTTGTTAATTTGGTACTTATCAGTTGTTACGGCGTAACCTTAGCTGAGGGTTACATCGTAGCCTTCGTAATCTTTAGTTGCGTCATAACTTCATTACTTGGTTACGCCGTAGTTAAGAGACAGTTGTATCAATAGGGCTTGAAAATGTCCGATTGCAGCTTCCTTACTTCGAATGGGTCCTGAAATAAAATAATAAAGAATAAGGATGTTTTCACTAGTATTTTACTCAAAATGCGATGATATAGGGGGAAATTAACGCTTAGAAACTCAGGACTATTTGATATTATCAAATATCCCCCCACTTAAACTCTACTTGCCCTCAAGTAGACCAATTTAGACTGCAAAAGATACATCCTTGAAGAATGCGCAGTTTTAATTTCCATGCTAGAACATTAATAAGAGCCGAACACCTCACGAAATGGGAACGAAAATACTCTCACTCTCATCCTATTCTAAGTGTTAATTTTGGGGTGATCACTCAATTGCACGGACATAGTAAGTATTCTATCATAAGCTTGGCAATTACACACAACTCCACCACTAGAGCTAAGGTTAAGACAATTTTAGAAAGCAATGTTGGGTTGAGTTTCAAAGGCTTAGGGGTGGTGTCATTACTAACGTGTCACGGCGAAGTGGACAAAATCAACGATACATGACCAAATCCATGGCCAAGACATCAAGGATTGCTCGCTGCATCACCTAGACACGCTTCACGACATAAAGGGTAAGGATAGGCATGGGATATTTTAATGGGTGAAAAGGAAAAAGAAAACAAATAATCTTAGCTTAAAACCGAGTTGCCATCGTCCCACCAATAATTCAAGGTTCATCTTCATATGGTCAATACATGTCACCGTAATCCACCATTATTTATTCTTCAACTATTCTTCCAACCTTCGAATGTGATCGAGAAAATTATTCTCAATGCCAATTTCATCATATAGTGCTTATAATTCTTCGCACAGATAACAAGAATTTTTTTTTAACATAAATGCAATAAATGCAACGATATGCTTCCCCCCACTTGAACTGAGCATAAGGTGATAACTTGGGGGTCTTTGACGATTTTTAGTAAGATGCAGATGATGAGGTACGCCTCTTGGAACTCTATTTTGAACCTCAAACTTAGGTGAACAATAGCTTCCAGGTAAAAAGGTAAGACTACACGGTAGGCTAAGGTGTGATGGTGTAACGAAAATAAGGGTTAGAAAATGAAAGGATAGGCTCAAAAAGGGTGTAACTAGGGTTATATTGCACTAAAGGAGAATGCAACAAAAAAAGTTAACACGGAGTTCGAAAAGCGAATGCGTTTAATCGATAAACGCACACAAGTGAACACATATGGGCTATTTGGGTTTAATCCTAAAACATTTATTTTTTTCAAATCGCCTTTTCCAAATGCACCAAGCTAACTTGATACACTACTCGTTTATGGTCTCGAAGTGATGTAAAAGCCAAGTTCTAAAGTTTACAATACTATCGGCACACTCAATTTATGGTAGATTTGGGTAAAATGGGGGAAACGGAAAGGCTAAATCTCACCAATGGCAATAAAGGTTATAGTGTGCTCGGCTTTATGTGATTCTAGATTGGTTAAAAATATGACAATTTTTTTTTCAAATAAGCTTAAAATTTTGGAACCAACTAGAAAATTAGGGCAAGTAAGTAATCATACACTTCATTTCTATTCCTATCCCCTCACCTGAAGTGTTCAAAGTCCCTTTTGTACGAAGAAAAAGGAAAAAATAAAATAGAAAGGAAAAAAATAATCAAGAAAGAAATAAACTCCCCTCTCGAATGCTTGCCCAAGATGTCTCACTAAAGGTTGAAGGTGGGTTATGGGGTGGCTAATGCGTATCATTTCTTGGGCTAGCCTTAACTATTTGTGTTGCTTCAAAATTTCCTACTGTAGCAGGGGTTACGGCGTAACTGATCCTAAGGTTACGCCGTAACTGCATCACAGAACCAAAACCTGCACAACATAGATGGAAAATTTTGTACCCGACGGGTACAATTGATGGTAGAACATACAAATATCCAAATAGTTAAGTTATTACAGACATAAGTATCAAATTGTTTTAGATTGTTTCAAATTGTTTCATCAAATAGGGAAATCAATCATCCCTAGGAAGATCATGATCCATGGAGTGGAATTGGGTGGGATCAAATGGGGTGCTCGTAGTGCTGCTAGGAGTGGGCTCGGCTTGCATGAATGCCACTCCTCATTGGATGCCGATATCGAGGATGTCGGGCTGGTACACATATTCCGGACCTTGCCACCTAGGGTGGCTCAAATGCATGTGTTACAGCATTTGGCTAGTCCGATCCGCACTCCAATGAAAGAAATCCTGTTGGAGCTGCTGCACCTGATCCAATGTACCTGCAAAACCCTCAAACTGGTTACTAAGACCATAAAGACCCACTTCGAGGCTTTCAATCTCCTCGTTGAAATGGGTCGACATTCCCTCGATCCTCTCATCAATGATCTGTAACCTTTCCCCTACATTCACATGTGCCCTTCTTCGTCCCCTGGGCACCTGCTCCTCGGCCTCCTCTTCAGCATCACCCCCAGCACCACTAGCTTCCCCGACTTCTCTCCTCGGGGCAGTCCTAGCCAACTCAATCACTCCATATATGTCCTGGGTGCAAATCACGAACTCGACTAGCTTAGGCAGTCCTATCAAACTAGTCTCCCTACCTCGGGTCACCCGAGCCAAAGCTGCATCGGTCATAAGATCAAAACTCCTAGCCAATCTCCCAATAAAATGAGCCCCCTGCAAAAGACTCCTAGATGAAAACCCCTTAGCACCAACACCCATAAACCTCGCCAAGTAGAAGGGAACATCGATGTGGTTCCCCCCTTCCATGCCCTGCATTAGGTAAAGATCATCCATAGTCATCTTTTCTTTGGCGGAGTGTCTTGCTCGAATAGAGCAAGCAAGTAGGCGGTGCACCAGTCGATGAATGGGGCTCCTCACCATTACGTAGGATGGTGGGCTCTTTGAATCATAACCATCCATGATAGCAATCTGGTTGAAATAAGCAGCAAGGTCTTGAGTCTCATCCCTTCTTCTCCAACAAGTGTGATAGAACCGACGAAAAGCTTCAGAATCCATTTCGTCCTCAGTGTACAAGCCCATCCTCACAGTAAACTGCCTAAGAGTCAAACTTCTTCTCTCGCCTCCAAGTTGGAAAAACATTGACTCTTCGTCATCATCCACAATATCAGTACGAAATTCGACACTAGCAAGGAATTCATAGACGTACTCTTGAATGACTGGTTCCGTAATCCTGAATAACCTCAACCATGCATTGCACGTGATCTCCCCAACATTACACATGAACTTAATTTTGCAAAACTTCCTCAATTTTCTACTAGCTTTCCCATTTGCCAAACTACCAAATGCATCAAAATCAAGTGCTTCAGGCTGACTAATATCCTTCCTCCTTAATTTCTCATATTCTTCCACGCACAACTGCCTAATACCAGCATCAGGGTGTGCCAAAAACCTAAACCAATTTGCGGGATTGTTTGCACCTGAAAATAAGATAAATAACAGTAAGTGCAGACCTTACTGATGTCAAGCTACGGCGTAACCAAAACAAGAGTTACGCCGTAATTAGGTAATTTCTCAGGTTACGGTGTAGCTAAATCAAACTGCTACGGCGTAATCACAGATTCTAATGGTTACGGCGTAACTTAACCCCCAGTTACGGTCGTAACTTCCCCAGAAACTCAGCACCTCAGATGTTCCAATTACGCAATAGATTACGCCGGAACCATTAATTTTTTTCAAGTGGTAAAAAGTTTTGATAAATTTTTAACCTATTAGTGCTGAGGGACCGCGCCTAACCCACTAGGTTTGTGTTTGACCCAAAACCCAATTTACCCAAATCGAACCATAGTGATAGGACACGAATCAAAATAACATGGGGAAATCATCATAATAATCAATTAATCAAACCAATAGCAATAATTTACTCAAATCGGTAAGATCCCTAAAATATTAAAATATAAACCCTAATTGAAATAATTGACATAAACAAATCAAAAAGAGTAGTGATAGATCTTACCAGCCATGGAGAATGATTGGATGAAGAGATTTTGATGAAAAAAATTTTTGAAGAAAAATTTACTGTATGGGTTGGCGGTGAAAGTGTATGTGTAAAACCTAGTTTTTATTCCGTATAAGGTTTTACACCGCCAAGATAGTTACGGCGTAATTCTATTAATAGGTACGCCGTAACTATATTTTCAGAATTTTAAATGGTTGTGAAAGGGTTACGTCGTAATCCTAATAAGGGTTACGCCGTAATTAAATTTTTAATTTTAATTCAAAGTCAGATTTTTATAAGTCTGATTGCATAGTGGTTACGTCGTAACTCTAAAGAGAGGTTACGTCGTAACTAAATAGTCAAAAGATTTTATAATAGTTTTTAATAAATTGTAATATGGTTACGTTGTAACCCATGAAAGGAGTTACGTCGTAACTAATAGCATCAGAAGATAAATTTTGTATAATTGCAACAGGAGAGATTTAGAAACGTACCTAAAGGAAGTGCTCAAATCTCTTAATGAGGTGAATATGAAATACCTTAGATCTTTCATTAACTGCTCCCCGGCAGCGGCGCCAAAAAGCTGATGCGCTATTTCATCCTGCTTTTAATATTTATAAAACTTAGATAACTTAGGATAGACGCATACTAACGGGCAGAGAACCCGATCAGATGTAGTAAAGCCTTAGGTAAATCCGAGTATCGTCCCAAGAGAGTTGTGACCTTGAAAGAACTAAGATGATTAGAAATGATATTGATGACATTTTGGTATGACAAAGTTATAATAATCCATCGATATGCTATTAACTTACTTACACAGACACCAGAAATTTATGGTAAAGAGATAGATAAACGAAGCTTTAATAAAGAATACATATATGAATTGATTCCCGATACCAAGATTCAATATAGTGGTTAATTATCACCAGAATCCTTTGGTCGATTCGTCATGGCCTATGGTTCTTAGATTCCTTACCAAGATGAGCAGATCACCCGGGATCATTCAGCAACCTAATAGCAGTCATTAAGAACCAAATCTACTAGATCTAGACGGTGGGAACCCGGCCGTTAGGAACTAAGATTCCCCCTAACCTCTTAAATACCTCCACTTGATAGGTGATCATTTGGTCAGTTCGCACACGAAGAGTGGTTGTACTATGGCCAATTCCTCCTATACTTCGCTATCTATCAGACCGGGGTCAGTTGGTCATATCTCCCAGCACTTTAGATACTAGCAAGGTTATAATACTACCAAGGCTAGTGATCTATGAAAAGACTAGCAAATGTCTATAAAGAATTATAGAGAATAACAATAACATAAATGCAAACTTTAATTAAAGATATGAATTCATAGTATAAGCTCTAGAAAAATATAAAAAGAATCCAAACTCGAGTACAAATAAAATCGTAGACGAGGACTTCGTTATTCAGTGCTCCTAAACCATGCTTCTTCTTCTGTCTTTTGATCTCCCCAAACCCTATAAGGTTTGGGAAAGGAGAGATGATTAAAACTGGTGAAACCATCGACTATATATAGGCTTCGAACTAGTTACAGCGTAACCTTATTAGGTAGTTACGTCGTAACTTCTTTCAATCTTTTGTGCTTATCCATGGTTACGGCGTAACCTTATCTGGGGTTACGCCGTAGCTTCTGTAAATTCAGTGTATTTCATCATTACGGCGTAGTCTAAGCTGAGGGCTACGCCGTGGTCTTTGTTAATTTGGTGCTTATCAGTTGTTACGGCGTAACCTTAGCTGAGGGTTACGCCGTAGCCTTCGTAATCTTTAGTTACGTCGTAACTTCATTACTTGGTTACACCGTAGTTAAGAGACAATCATATCAATAGGGCTTGAAAACGTCCGATTGCCGCTTCCTTACTTCGAATGGGTCCTGAAATGAAATAATAAGGAATAAGGATGTTTTCACTAGTATTTTACTCAAACTGCGATGATATAGGGTGAAATTAATGCTTAGAAACTCAGGACTATTTGATGTTATCACACAGCATAATAAAAACATGAAATCAAGGTATGATGAGATTGAGCACAAGCCTGTCTTACAACTTTTGGCCTTTTTGGGAGAAAAAAGGAACCAAGAACTTAAGAATAAAGAATAAGAAAAAGAACAATTCCACTTCTTGGAATCCTTAACACCTCTTGTGCACTTATGAATCTTGTGTTAGAACTTTTGTAAGATCTTGATTACTTGAGTAGCTTGGAAATTCACCTAAGGAATGGAATAACTAGAACAACGATCATGAAAAACTTTACAAGAGCTTTAACAATGATGAAGAACTAATAACTTGGAGATCAAAGGATGAAGAAGCTATGAAAGTATGCATGTTGGCGTTTGAATTGTGAAGAGAAAAAGGGATGAGTGAGTTCCTTTTATAGCACAATGAGGAGGTTAGTACAAGACTTTGGCACCAAGTTTAGACACATGTAATGATCTTGTTCAAGACTTTAGGACCAAGTTTTACACTTGTTATGATCTTGTGAATCAATGTCTCGTCACATGAAAGTATGAAGGAGATAAGACGACTAGATAAGTCTTGACATTATCTTGATTTTACGGAGTGTTGTTTGGTCCCGATAATTACAAACGTTAAGTCGTTAAATAACAAAACACAAAACCGGAAAATGTAAAAATCCAAAACTTGTGAAAATGTTGTAAGATATGAAAAGCACATTTTTTCTTGTTTAAAATATTTTATGGACATATCGGAAAGTTTAAATGACGTTTAGACCAAAACCGTAGACACGGTTTTGAGAAACTTGTCCTTAGTAAATTCGACGTACGTTGTAAAGATGGCTCGACGTGTTCTCTTGTCATTATGAATGTAGGTTAAATTGCGAGAATAAAAAAATATGGGAATGAATAGTAAAAATAAGAGTGTTAACACAAATATCGTCTAAAAAACTTTATTTATATTTTACGATCTTTGCTATATTTTGTTGTCGACAATAATAAATTTTATTTTAGCAAAAGTATAAATCTTGTCAAGTCTTTTATATATAGCTACAAGTTTTTCTTAAACACAAATAGTTTTCAACATTATTTACAAACATTTGTTCACAAGATGGTAGTTTGTCATTTTAAGAAAAATGTCACTATTAGATGTTAAATAAAATGGGAGGATTTTCATATATCCCCACATACACACCTATATTTACATATTTCCCCCAACACAAGTTTTTTATGCATGATGTACAAGCCTGTTAAAATACTGTTTGGGGAAACATGTAAATATGGGTGTGTATGTGAGGATATATGTAAATGCCCCAATAAAATGCCACATTATATTTTTAGTTTTCACACGTAAATTAGTTTTTACAATAAACAAAAATGTACCTTATAATAACATATGTGATCAAATATTATTTTTCACTCATCTAATTAACTACTTATTGAATCAAATTCATTTAGTTTGCTAACATGTACATTACAATGTTTACTTACATAAACATGTAAAACTAAAAATGAAAATGCATATTACATCATGTCTTACATCATCTTAGAAATTCTTAAAAGATTTCTTACATATATTTTTTTTAGTTTGTCACTCAACATATCAAATGTAATGTTAGTAAGATATGTTAAGATCTTGGTAAGATTTATGCAGATTTTCTGTCAGGATCGGCGAAACCAAAAGTTTGCATGGGCGGAACCCTTTTTTTGGTTCCATCCGATCCGTGGTTTGCTAATCATTTTGCTTACAAATAGCAAGCCACATCAAGTTGTTTTATAATCACTTATAAGTACAAAACACATACATTCTCTCATTCTCTTTCATATAACTCATTCTCATTTCATTTTGTTGAAACAGACAGACCTTGATAGATCTTGAGCTCGTGGATCGTTATATATGCCTATGTAATCACAAGCACAATAAAAGACAATCTCTACTACTAATGTTTATCAGCGGAATATAAACACAAGTAACAAATAACTAAGAACTTCTTGATCCTCTATGGATCTTTATATTAACTAAAACTGAGTTTTTCCAATCGGTACATAAACCTTTCTAATGTGTTCCTTTTATAGATAAGGAACCCTAAACAATATCGCTAAACCGTTTTCCAAGAAACGTATAATCATAAAACTAAATAAGATATACACAATCACTTCCTAATAAAGCTCATGTATATCCACACTAAATAAACTAAACACGGAATAAACACTTCCGCAGAATCAAACTAATCACTATTATTCTTCAGCAGAATAAGTCTTCGGCAGAATCCACTTCACTTCAGTAGAAACACTTCGGCATTAAGTTCAGCATAATCAGACTTTCACATAATTCCCAACAATCCTCCCCTAAACTGGAATTTGACTGGTTAAGTTCCAGTTTCTTGATAGATCTTACAGCACCAGAGGATTGGACACGAACAACAGCAACAGCAAAGAATCCAAAGAACATCTCTATGATGAAGAAACTCTGAAACTCCATATCTTTGCAGCAACAAATGACAAAAGGTACATCAAAACAGATTAGTTTCATACTATTCTCATCACATCCAGGTGTGTTAACTCCTGTGAGAGGTGAATCATTGAAAATAAATGGATTTGATGTCTCTTTACCAATAGCCATCACTACTGGAGTAGCCATATGTTTCAGTTCGTAAACTATGGTACACTGATAACCATCTGATTTAATAGCAAATCAGCAACCATATAAACGGATTTGAAATGTCTTTACCTGTAGCCGTTTGCTCAGGACTAGTCAATTCTTAGAATTGGTGAATTGAGAACCAAATATGGAATGCCACTGCCTTTACCACAAGCCATATACAAGTGGGCTAGCCAATTCTTGGATTCCAAACAGGAATAAACCATGGTGAATTGAAAACCATACAACACTCAGCAATAAAGCATAGGTGGTTGCATACCCTATGATTTTTAGCAAATCATTACAGCTATCAACAGATTTGATGTGTCTTTACCAAAGCTGTACCCTTTGGACTAGCTAACTCTTTGACATACTCAAAGTATATCAGGTGAGTCAATAACCAAAAAATTATACAACAAACCTGCAAGAAAAGTTAGATAAAACCAAAAGCATTTTTTTTAACTAAATAAACAAAGAAAACAAAGATTACAAAATATTACAATCAAGATGAACCTTTATGTGATAGAAGTTGATTCTGAATCAAACCAACACATTGAGTAGCATGAAGGTCATCATTGCCAACCGGATTAGGAGGCACTTCCAACTTGTGTCTCAGCAATCTTTCCATAAAAATATCAGATAAAGGATAAAGCCTATCTGATAGCATACACAAAATCATCCCACATGTAGTCTGAACTACATGAACACAAGGCAGAGGATAAAATCGCCAACTCTCAATCTCCCATTTATGAGAATTCTTCCAAATAGAATACCCTTTACCATGTGGAGAATCAGAATCAAACATAACCTGAAGATCACCCAACAAATATAAACCAGAACCAGTTGCTGAATGAAACTTATAATACTGAATGACATGTTCATACAGCATCTTCAAATCATGTCGATTTACCAAATGAAGAATATCCTTCAAGAAGTTAAACTCAATAACAGTTTTATCCAGCCTATACACTGTGTTAAGCTTACCAGCTGTCCAATTAACCAAAACCACATGAGTACCTTCAGGAAAAGCTTCAATAGATCCAACCTCAATAAATGTAGATTCATCAGCATTAAGATCTAAAGGAGTATTCCTAGAAGCATGTTTCTTAGCCAATCTATCCGAACTTCTTATAACCAAACTCTGCTTTCCCATATCAGCAATGTTATCAGTATCAAGTTGTAGATCAGTTTCCTGAATCAGAGAATCACTTAACTCCACACTTGACAACATTTCAGAAGAAACCAAAGAAGATTCAGCAGAAACATCCTTATCAGAAGAAGGAGTATCATCAGAAGTTGTATCAGAAGGAACAACTGAAGTTACCACCGAAGGCAAAACATCATCAAAACTATCCACAATTTCAACTGTTCTCTGTCTCTTGGCTATAGGAACATCAGACATTGAATCACTTGCTGCCAAATGAGAAGAAGTAGAACCAGAAGAAGAGAATTTCATAACCATATGATACTGTCTAATCAAAGCATCATCAGATAAAGTCATGATTTGCTTCATAGTCATACCAGAATTATACATAGCAGCATTCTTCACAACTCTCCTCATATAGTTCCTCTTCTGAGCAACAGTCATAGGTCTATCTCTTTTTGCTTTATTTCTCTGATCAATAAGAACTCTTCTCTGTGCAGCAGATTCCTTCTTCCTTTGATTACCAAGTGCCACCA
The DNA here is from genome assembly GCA_019973895.1 of Chrysanthemum seticuspe. Classification (NCBI taxonomy): domain Eukaryota; kingdom Viridiplantae; phylum Streptophyta; class Magnoliopsida; order Asterales; family Asteraceae; genus Chrysanthemum; species Chrysanthemum seticuspe. Next base: position 108,852,908 of record BPTQ01000006.1, on the reverse strand, counting down.
TTTTATCCACAAAATCATCATCATTAAAAGAATCTCCTAAGATAAGTTTTGCTAGATCAGGATCAGAAGCACCTTGAGAAATATAACCATCCCATTGATCATCAGTAATCGTAGGAAAGAATGCATCAAGCTCTAACTTTCTTTCAGGAGACAAATCAGAAGCATACTGATCTTGAAGAAACTTAGCCACAACACGACTCTTCTGAATATTTTCATAATCAGCAAACATTCCAGCCTGAGCTTGATATTGTTCTTTAGTCACTTTACCTGACTTCAGCAAATCATCAATCACATGATCCTGTCCTGTCTCAGAAGATGTCTCAGCAGAACCAACGTGAGCTTCAGAAGAACCAATCAAACCCACATCAGAGGAAATAGGTTGAGACAATTCCTCAACTGATGTAGAGAAAACTTCAGGAGACGCATTCAACTTATACATTCTCCCAGCAAGAAAAACCTCTTCATCATCTGCTGAAGGTGAAACATTTGAATGTTCTGGTAAAGATGAAGTTTGATCATCAGAAGTAACCTCTTTCACTAAACCATCAGTAGATGCATCCTTCATATTTAGCTCCTTTGATGTGTCAGCAGATACCTTATCCAAAGAATGTTTTCGTCTTTTGCTAGTATATAGAATAGGCTCCTTGCTAGACTCCTTTCTTCGTGAAGATTTAGCAATAGAAGAAGAAACATTAGATGTAAGTGCCACATCAGCCAATATATCAAGAGATTCATTAAGATTCTCTTCAGCCTCCTCCTCAGAAGAAACCACACATCTCTTTTTATCCTTCTGACTTAGCAATTTCTCCAAGTGTGCAACTTTAGTCTCCAATTCCACAATCTTCTGACCAAGAACAGACTTAGTTTCTGTAAGTTCTGTCTTAAGACCAGTCACCTCACCTGTAAGCTTGTTCACCAGATCATATAATGAGGTAAGTGAAATAGGATCTTCAGAATGTGATTGCTCAGTCAAAATTGGAACTTCATTAGACTGTTCAGGAGCAACATCAACCTGATCAACATTAGGACATCCTTCACCAAATGGAGTCCTAACAGGACTTGGTGTAGGCAATCTATCAGTATCAACCTGAACTTCATCAAATTGATCCTGAACTTCATCAATAGAAACTTGAATAAATGCTGGAATGGAACATGGTCTTGGTGAAGGTATAAATGCTTCAGCAACAACAGAAGGACCCTCATCACCATCTACTGAAAGATTTCCATCAGTAGGAATGGAAGAAGGTAAAACTACATTAAGCTCATTATCAGTCTCATTCTCCTGAGGCAGCATGGCAGCTAACAAAGGAAAATGTGTCCCTTCAAATTTAGTTCTCATTGTAGCAAATAACTTAGGAGTCAAAACACTTATGGGATGAAAAGCCTGGGTTTGTGTAGAAACATTCAATATCATCTGTAAGAACCTAGGGTACATCAAAAACTTACCCTTTTTCCTAGTTATGTTTTCTACCATATTATCAAAGATATACTTAGAGAAATTATAAGTCAAACCCTTAGATAAGCAAACAATACCACATCCCATTTGTGTCGAAAACTGATCCCATCCTCCAGACTTATTGCTCAAACACTGTAGCAACGTATGTACCAAGAACCTCCACATAGGACAAAGCTTGTTTTTCAACCACATATCTGTCCTCGGACTTTGATATCCAATAGCTCTAAGTCCTTCAAGTACCATCGTAGAATCAGAATGATAAACACCATTCTCATCATCCAAGCGAAGTTGTCTTCTGATTAGTTCCTCTGTCACCACATATACTTGTCCATCAACACTTGCAACTATCTCAGTATCTCCTCTCTTTTCTGCCGACGCCCAAAATTGAGTAATCAAAGTTTCATATATAGCATCAGGAGAATGTGTCAATGCATATACAATCTTTGATCTTAGTAAGAAAGAAATCATCGGCCTATAAAGTTCATCTCCTCGAGCAGATCCAAGAAAAGCAACCTTATTATGATCATGTTTGAATTGAAGCGCCATTAGAGTGTTTGAAGATTAGGGTTAGGATTTTGCACAAAAGGAAGTGTTTTTAATGAGAGTAATAATCGAATTACTTATTATGGAGTGAAATTATGCCATAGAGAATAAATAGAAATTTCCCAAATTCAGTCAATGGTTGACCAAGTATGACGTGGACTTCTACTTTTACTAGGATTTACTTATAACTTCGGTAGAAACGGAAACCATTCTGCTGAAGTAGAATAATCAGCAGAACCAGAAGACTTACTCTCGAAGCTTCAGTAAATATCTTTTTACTGTTTCACCCACACGCATTAATTCTCTTACCACTCGAAATCGGCTATAAAACAATCCCAATGCACATAGACTTTTTCATCAAAAATCCCCAAATAATATTTCAAACCCTAATTCCTCCAATCCTTCAAAATAAACCAGAATAACCATGAGTACCAACCCTGAGATCATAGATCTCACAACAACATCCTCATCATCATCCTCATCATCTAGTGAAGATACCAATTCATGGTTTCACTATTTTCCAAAGCCATATCCATTACCAAAGAAGTCACCCTTTCTCTCCTCATCAGAAGATGAAAGTGTTGAGAAACCAAGTGTATCTGCTGAAGATTCTGATGAATCCTATAATGAGGGAACATCTTACTCCCAACCCTCAGCACCTAGGCCTCAACGAAGGCCACGAGCAAAAAATCCACCACTTCCTATGGGAAGAAAGGTGGTGCTTGGTCTCTCTGCATCATGTTTTGGTGCATCATCACATATCGTATCGAGGAATGGAAAAAGGAAAATGATGTAAGTTGATGTATGATTGAAAGAGTAGATGATGTGCAGATGAAAATCTTTCAGTCTCATCTCTCTACCACAATCAGCTTCAGCTTCTTTGTTTGCATCAATCCATCCTCTCCATTTTGATCCTTAGCATCTGTTAGGGTTGGTTATGCTTTCACAAAGGCATAGCCAGCATTTAGTGCCAAAAGATGTGAGCGATCGTGCATATCCAACAGCTATTAGTGTGAAAGATGTGAGCAGCCATACTCATCGTGCTCATCTTTAGATGTTGGAATAGATGATATGTAATAGATTAGGACTATTAAATCATGTAGATGCTTTTGATGTTGCTAGTACTCTGTAATTTGTAAGCTGTAAACTGTTTCTTGAATGAATGAATGATCTATTTGCTTCTGTACTTCTTTTGATTGAATCATATAACTTCAGTACTTCAACTTCAGAGGAAACAAATAGCACACTTCAGCACAATGAATTCAGTGGAAACCAGCTTAAGCTTTCATGACCATATCTCAACTGATCAGGAACAACCATTCTGCAAAACAAACACAAAAACATACACAAACCAACAAAGAAACACACTAAAATTACATTAGCAGGGTTAGAGTTAGTTAAAATCTATCAAATATACAAAATTACATAGCAAAATGCAAAGTTATACACAAATCCTCCCCTGAGGCATATGCCTCCCCTGAGGCCTATGCCTCCCCTTAAACTTTGCAGTTAAGGGTTAAGCATGCAAATATGGACCACAAGGTGTTGAAACCTTGGTCCTTCAAAAGCCTTTGTTAACAGATCTGCCACATTATCATCAGTATGAATTTTGACCACATTTATCAAATTTTTATCATATGCATCTCTTATAAAGTGGTGCCTGATTTCAATATGTTTTGTTCGACTGTGAAAAACTGGATTTTTAACAATGCATATGGTACTTTGATTATCAATAAAAATTGTTGTGTTCATGAAATTATACCCATAATCCAACAACTGATTTTGAATCCAAAGAACCTGTCCACAGCAATTAGCAGCAGCCACATACTCTGCTTCAGTAGATGAGGTAGCCACAATAGTTTGTTTCTTGCATTGCCAAGAAATCAATCTTTTTCCAAGGAATTGGCAACCTCCAGTGGTGGACCTCCTATCCAGATTAGCACCAGCATAGTCACTATCACTATAAGCTTCCAACTTAAAAGGAGACTCTTTTGGGTACCAAAGACCTAGAAATGGTTGGCCTTTAAGATACTTAAAGATCTTCTTAACAGCATTGAGATGGGAAGTCAGTGGAGTAACTTGATGTCGCGAACAAACACTCACAGCAAAAGTAATATCAGGCCTGGAAGCTGTTAAATACATCAAAGACCCAATCATTGACCTGTACAAATGAACATTCACAGGTGGATCAGCTTCATTATTGGTCTTTGACTTTGGAGCTTCATAAGGTGTAGTAGCAGTCCTTACACCCTCCATACCAAACTTCTTCAAGATGTCCCTCACATATTTGTCCTGACTGATAAAGATACCATCAGGTTTCTGCTGAACTTGAAGACCCAAAAAGAAAGTCATTTCTCCCATTGCACTCATCTGAAACTCTCCCTTCATAAGTTCCTCAAACTCCCTGCACCAAGCCTCCTTTGTGGATCCAAAGATAATGTCATCCACATAGACTTGCACAAGAATAATGTCAGTGGAATTCTTCTTTAGGAAAAGAGTCTTATCAATTGCACCTCTTCTGTAACCATGCTTCAGCAGAAATGTAGAGAGTCTAGCATACCAGGCTCTGGGTGCCTGATGTAGTCCATAGAGAGCTTTGACCACCTTATAAACATGATTTGGATGATCTGGATCTTCAAATCCTTTAGGTTGAGTGACATACACCTCCTCTTCAATTTCACCATACAAGAAGGCTCCTTTAACATCCATTTGATAGACCATAAAGCCCATATAGGATGCATAAGCTAAGAAAATCCGTATAGCCTCAACTCTTGCCACTGGTGCAAACACCTCATCATAATCTATCCCCTCCTCTTGTCTATAACCCTGTGCAACTAATCTGGCTTTGTTTTTAATGACAACACCTCTAGCATCTCTCTTATTTTTCAAAATCCATTTTGTCCCAATAGCATACTTACCATCAGGTAGTGGTACCAATATCCAAACCTGCTGATTTTGAAATTGTTGCATCTCATCCTGCATTGCTTCAAGCCAACTTGAGTCTTCAAGAGCCTGAGTAACACTGGTTGGTTCCACTTGTGAGAGAAAACAAGCAAACAGACAATGTTGATAGTCTGTGTGATTGTCTCTCTGCTGATTTGAGACATAAGAGACAAAAGCCACCTGTCCATATTTAGAACGCGCCACAGTACCTCTTGTTCTAACAGGTGCATTTGGATCACCAATAATATTAGACTGCGGATGAACAGTGTTGATCCTTGTAGTAGTGGTGGTGTTGACATCAATGGAAGAATCAAGATTAGTCACAGTAGGTTCAAAGTCAGTATCATAGGAAGGTGTGTTGAAGATGCCTGCTTTAGGTTGATGATGACCAAGATCTGAAGGTTTTGGAAACCTTGTATAAGGTTCACCAAGATCTGTTGACACTTTAGTAAAACTAGGAGTAGTGTCACCATATCTTTCAGCCGAATTGGAGAGGTGAGGAGAAACAGAACTATCTTCAGCAGAATTGAAGTTTCTGCCGAGAGCTTCATTTGTACTATTTTCAACATTCCTCTCAGCATCTAAATTGGCTGCATACTCTTGTTTCTTCAGTCTGGCAAGGTCCTCAGCATAATAGAATTCATCTTCACACACATCAGTATAATCTTTAGAAGTGTCACCTACAAAATTGTTAGGAGAGAAGGAAGGCACTACAATGGGTTGTTCATCATCAGACCCACTGTCAGAATCAGCATCCAAAGTGTCTGTATTAGGAGTTGGAGATGCTTCAGAATCTGCATTTTGATCAGCCTTATGTCTAGCATAACCCAAGTAATCAGTCAAGTAGTCAAGATCAAATGACCAAACATGACCCTGGCCTTGAACATTAGGCTTGTCTTCAAGATACCTCAGATTCAATGTCTCCTCAATCTTCTTTGCAGATACATTATAAACTCTGTATGCCTTACTATGAGCAGAATACCCCACAATGTAGCCATCATCAGCTTTCTCATCAAATTTGCCCAAAGGATCACTGGTATTTAAGATAGTCACCTGACAGCCAAACGGTTTAAGGTAATGAATAACAGGAACTTTTCCAAAGAGAAGTTCATATGGTGTTTTAAGATGTGGTCTAGTAATGGACACTCTATTGAGTACATAACAAGCTGTACCAACAGCCTCAGTCCAAAACATGGTAGGAAGTTTAGAGTCTGCTAGCATTGATCTTGCAGCTTCTATTAAGGTTCTATTTTTTCTTTCTGCCACCCCATTTTGTTGAGGGGTTCTTGGAGTGCTATAGTCCCTTTTGATTCCTTTTAACCTGCAGAGTTCTATCAGAATGGCATTTTTGAACTCTGTACCATTATCACACCTAATTCCTTTCACCTTTTTGTTCAACTGATTCTCAATAAGAGTAATGAAGTCTTTCAATATTTCAGATGTTTCATCTTTGGTTCTTAGAAAGAATACCCAACAAAATTTACTAAATCCATCAGTGATCACCAGACAAAAATATTTATGATCAATGCTTCTCACTTTAGTTGGACCAAACAGATCCATATGAAGCAGCTGAAGAGGTTCAGAAATAATGGTTACTGCTGTAACAGGAACACCTTTGTAGGAGGCTCTGTGCTGCTTTCCTTTGTTGCATGCAACACAGTTATGATCATTGGTGAATACTTTGGCAGGAAGACCTTGAACTAGGCCCAGCTTAGAGAGCTGGTTGATGGTCTTGAAATTGACATGGGCCATCCTTCTGTGCCATTTGGTGGACTCATCCACAGATGCTTTAGCCACCAAACACGTTAAGTCACCTGCTGGTTTGACATTAGTTAAGTTGAATGTATACAAATTGTAATTACGAGGAACCTTCAGTAGAATTGAAGTATCTTCTGGGAGTTTGAAGTCTTTAGACAGCACAAGACATTCATCCTCAGTGAAGAGTACTTTGTTCTTAGTGTCACAGATTTGTGAGACTGAGAACAAATTAAAGTGTTGAAGTTCCTTAACATAGTAAACATTCTCAAAGTCCAGCTGAGGTGTTTTGATGGTCCCTTTTCCTGTAATTCGTCCATCACTTCCTCCAAAGGTTACATTGCCTCCACCTTCAATAGGTATAAAGTTATGCATCATGTCCCTGTTTCCTGACATACTTCTAGAACAACCACTGTCAACAATTCCAACATCTTTATGCTTAAGGGGATGATCCTACAACAACAAAAATATACAAAGAATTAGTACACTATGGAGGCTCAAGTCATTGCTGACTTGAACCTGCCTTGTGGATCATATGAGTTGTGCCATGTAGAAGTATAAGATCCACTATTGTTCTTGGGTTTCCAATGAAACTTAGGTCTCTTTTTATTCCAAGAACAACCTGCTGAGGTCTTGACAGCAGTATCCCAATACCCTCTCCCATCAGTCATAGGGTTAACATATCTAGGCCAAAAACCATTTTTAAAATATTCACTGGTTGGTTGAACATATGGTTTTCCAAAAGATCTTCTCCAAAAAGAAGTATTATAATTAGCAGCTTGTGGAACATAAGGTGGTATATCATTAACATTGGTCCACATTGGTCTAGATTTCCTGGAATCACCACACCTACTCATTCTTTGCTCATGATAATCACAATCCTTAATTAAATGAGATTTACTTCCACACACAAAACATTTCTTCTGAAGAGAAGATTTATTCAAACCAAAAGAAGTATTCTTACAAGCAGAAGTATTCAAACCAAAACCATGAAAAGAATTGTTTTTAACAGTATTATTATGCAAAGAATTAAAAAGTAAGTCTTCAGAGGCAACTGTCTTGGAAGGGCATTCCTTGGCAGCAACTCTGTCATGCTTATTGGTAGTCTTGGGTGCAGGCAGGGGTGAAGACTTGGGAAGGTCAGACTTGAGAAGGTCAGACTTGTCATTTGAATCACACTCTGTAGACCCTTGCTTGGAGGACTTGTCACTGTTAACACAAGAGACAAAGTCATTAGTAGAAGTATTAGGGTCTGGCAAGTCTTTTGACTTTTTGCCATACAGATGGTGTGATCCATCAAAGTCATTAGTAGTGGAAAGGTCAATGGGCATGTGCTCACCTCTAATTGGTCCACGAACAGCATGTAGGTCACCTTCTTTCACAAAATGTGCTAGGCCTGCTGGTGTAGACCTACGTGTGTCATCCCTAGCTTCTAGGCCTACATATTTCTTAAAACCTAAAGCCACTGTAGAATTGGGAGCTTGACTGCTATAAATGAGACTAGCCAACTTACTACCATTCATCATCCACTCATTATTCCTAGCAATTTCCTCCTTAAGTTTTTCCTTAAGCTCTAGATTTTCTGACTCTACATCTGCTCTTAACTTCTCAGACCATTTTAACTCATTTGTAGCACATTCGAGATCTCTTTCTAAAACACCTATTTTCTCACCATAAGCTATTTCATTCTTTTGTAACCAAACCTTTTGTCTTTCTAGTGTTTTTAAAGCCTGTTTATAAGCTTCTACTTCCACATAGCATTCATTATATTTTGGTTCCATAATATCATAAGCTTGTTTCAGTTCATTATAACGCTCACTACAACCAAACAAACAGTTTTGTACCTGAGAGATGCCCATCAAGGCAATCTGATCATGCCTATCCTCTGAAGTACAGCCTGCAATCAACCCAACATTATCAGAACCATCATTATCAGACTCCTCATGTAGCTTCCAGTCCACATTGCTATCAAGAGTGACCAATGCAGTTGATCCCTTTGAAGTTCCTGCATCCTTCTGATACTGCTGATAAGTAGAGTATCGTACTTCATCACCAGCTTTCCTGTCTTTGCATTCTCTAGAAAAGTGACCTATCTGGTGGCATGTGAAGCATTTAACCTTCCTTTTATCAAACCTTGCTGGATCGCGTCCTTTGAAATCAAACCGTCTTCCAGCTTTGCGCTCAAAAGTCTTGATATCCATGGAAAGCATGGCCACTTGCCATTTCAGCTTCATCTCTTCAAAATCAAGTGGGTCCACTTGATCAAAATCCTCATAAGCCAGTTCCTGCTGAGGATCATAATCAGCAAAGAAAGATCCAAGAACATCTTCCATAATTCCACTGGATCTAGGAAGAGAGCTTGATGAAGGAGCAGCATTAGATGATGATGGATATGAGCTTGGAAAATAGCTTGACTTTGGAGTAGAGGCTCCAACAAATGCAGTATGACTCGCAGTAGAAGATGATCGAAAAGGGCTTCTAACATCATGTTCAAGAGCTTTAAGCTTGTTGTACAGCTCATCAAAGGTCATCATGTCCAAACCACCTTTAGCTTTTAAAGCTATGCTCACATGAAGCCAGGATGGAGGTAAGGACCTCAGAAACTTAGAGTTACAGTCATCATTATCCGGCTTTGCCTGTAGCTGATTCAACTGACTTAAGATCTTGTGAAACTTATCATAGCCCTTGTGAATTCCTTCCTCTTCAGAGATCTGAAAGTCCTGAAACTGTTGTCTTAGCATCGACTTCTTCAGTCTTCTGGACTCCTCATTCCCACCGAACTTCGCCTTAATCGCTAACCAGATATCCTTGGCATCTTGCATGAAGTGAAAATCACTCAAGTGATCCTCAGGAATAGCTTGCAGAAGAATAGTTCTGACCTTTGTTTCTCTCTGAACTGCCAGCAACTCTTCAGCAGTTTTGGGAGGAACATTCATCATATTACCAGCAGCATCCGTGGTAGTCCTCTTCAAACTGTTCCCCTTCAAAATTACCTGCCATAGATTCCAATCAATGTTGGAGATCCAGTTTTGCATCTTCATAGCCCAAAGATCATATTCCTCCCTCTTAAGGTAAGGAAACTTAGCATTGCTATTAGACAGACTTAGTTGCTGCAGATGGGTGGAGTTTTGGTTGTTGGTGAGTTCAGTATCAGCATCTGAACCAGGCATGATGTTATTGTTATGGTTGTATGGGTGTTTAGAAAAAGCTTGTCCTTAGTATCGTAGAGACTCTCACGAGGCTCTGATACCACTTGTTGAAACAGACAGACCTTGATAGATCTTGAGCTCGTGGATCGTTATATATGCCTATGTAATCACAAGCACAATAAAAGACAATCTCTACTACTAATGTTTATCAGCGGAATATAAACACAAGTAACAAATAACTAAGAACTTCTTGATCCTCTATGGATCTTTATATTAACTAAAACTGAGTTTTTCCAATCGGTACATAAACCTTTCTAATGTGTTCCTTTTATAGATAAGGAACCCTAAACAATATCGCTAAACCGTTTTCCAAGAAACGTATAATCATAAAACTAAATAAGATATACACAATCACTTCCTAATAAAGCTCATGTATATCCACACTAAATAAACTAAACACGGAATAAACACTTCCGCAGAATCAAACTAATCACTATTATTCTTCAGCAGAATAAGTCTTCGGCAGAATCCACTTCACTTCAGTAGAAACACTTCGGCATTAAGTTCAGCATAATCAGACTTTCACATAATTCCCAACACATTTTAGTGATCCTCTTTTTGTAGCAAAGAAGATCAAGACATTTCAAGCTTCAACGAATAGTTGCAAGTCTTGTTTGTTTGTAGTTGTGTGAATTGTTGTCATTCATACATCATTGTTTGTACCAGACCATCATAAAACTCTGATAGTGATCGGTTAGTATTTTAGTCCTTAAAATACATAGTGTGTTGGGAGTGGTTGTGCCCTTGTAAAAGAACTCGACATCTAGCTTTGTGTCGGAAATATTGTGTAAGCGACGTGTAAAGGTTTTCTCCGCCGGTTAAAGGAGCTTGTTGATTAGTGAAGATAACTCTTGAGTTGGAGACTCGGGGAGTGGAGTATGGCAAGGAAAAAGAGTTCTTGCAGACCGAACCACCATAAAATCGTGTTGTGATTTGATCGTTTCTTTCTTTACTTGCATATTATTTATTCTTTATTATCTATATTAATTGAATTCATGCAAAGTTATTTAAAGCAAATCAAATTTTAAAACGGTAAAACTATTCAACACACTTTCTAGTTTTCCACAAAGATGATGAATAGTAACCGGAAAAATACGAATTGTTACACACCACTTACAACCACCACCAAGACGGGCGTTGCATTTGGTTCGAAAGGCATGGTTTTCAGTATGTCATCAGATATGCCCCCCACTAGTTTGGCTTTCTAGTAAGTGGTTCGCTTGAAGAGAATCTTTTCTATGATCAGATATGAATCATGTCATACATGAGCAGGATTCGTAAGATCTAGGTCATATATCAATTGTCTTTCTCGAAAAATATAGAATAAAGGAGTTTTTGCCCCAATATCTGCCATAAAAGGGCAAAACCATAACAAATACCACCACCACCCACTACCGCCACCACCACCAGCACTACCAATCACCATCACCACTCACCATCGCCACCCACTGCCACCACCACCACCACCATATGGCGGTGGTGAGTGGTTAGTGGTGGTGGTGGTGGGTGGTAGTGGTGATGGTAAGTGGTGGTGGTACGTGGTGGTGGCGGTGGGTGGTGGTGGCGAGTGTGCAGCGGCGGTCAGTGGGTGTTGGTGATTGGATGGTGGTGGCAGTGGGTGGTGGTGGTGATTATTGGTGGTAATGATTGTAAGTGGTGGTGGTAGGTGGCGGTGGTGGGCGGTGGTTATGTATTCGGGACTAACTGAGGTTATGTATTGGGGACCAACGGTGTAATTGTTTATGTATTTGGGACTAACTGAGTTTATGTATTAGGGACACGGTGCAATTGTTTATGTATTGAGGACTAACGATATAATTACCATGTCAAGTGGTTAGCGACATTGTTTAAAGTTTGAAAGTATAATATTGGCAGTGCACCTTTTCAAAGTCCACTAGTCATTGAATAAGTATATTACTCATTTATGGATTTTGCCCTCTCTTTTCTCATCTACGTTTTTTTACACTTCGTCATATCCACAAGATTATCTACTCGTCATGAGAAACTTTATTAATTTATAATATTTCAAAAAATAAATATAAATCTCAACCCCAGTTTATATCTCATTATTCAAAACAACAACTTTTATCACAATCATATATTTTATATTTTCTACTTTCTTTCAACCCTATCTTAAATTCTAATTCGTTGTCAAACCTATAACAAACCAAACACACCCTAAGTTTACTGACAAGGTTTTAAAATGTACCTTTTTGAGGGGTCGTTTAAGCCCTTATTTGATCACTTTTGTATCCGTTATTACTTAATATCGTTCCTTTTCACTTTTTAGGTATCTTGAAGGCAAAATGCTGGAATGACACTTATTCGGACGAAAAGGCGTGAATATACGAAGAAAATGGCCAAAGTCAAGAATCGAGACACTAAGGCTGCTGGAACTGAAGGGGACGGCGTCAGGTGTTATCTGCGACGCCGTCGGACAACTTTTGTGACGGCTCAGTAGCCAAATTGCTCATTTACAAGTGACGGCTTCAGGTTTTAAAAGAGTAGGGCGTCGCAACTCAGACGGCCTAGATTTGATCCAGACGACGTTAGAGACTGAAGGGGACGGCGTCACAAGCATAAGGTGACGCCGTCGCAAGACTAACGTGGCCAAGACGAAACCCTAATGACGGCGACCCGATGGCGTCACAAATCAAAGGGTGACGCCGTCGCATTTGTAATCTTATATATTGAATCCGAATATTTTAGTTTTCAGTGTGTAGTCTTTGGAGTAAAAACCTAAACCGAACCAAGGCTGTCTTGTACAATATTTTAGGGTTCCATACCCTATCTTACATCAAGATAAGTGTTTTACTTCATTAATTCAAGTATGTCTTCAATTAATTGTGTGTATGCTTGCATATTTACCATGTCCGGCTAAATTACTTGTGTGTTTGCTTAGATATATGAAACCTAGTTACTACTTATTGTTAGGTTGTCTCTTATCTTAATTGTTGGCTCAGGAGTACGACTAGGCTATCGTTGTGTTTAATACTTGATAAATCTTTGATAGTTTATGAATGACTTAGTGGATTTCGTTTACTAAACCCAAAGATAACCTCAAAGTTAGTTTATGAATGACTTAGTGGATTTCGTTTACTACACTTAAAGGTGACTTCAAAGAGTTAGGGAATGCACACCTTACAACCTTAGAAAACACAACGCGTTAAGAATAAGAACGTGACGATTCAACCATCAATAGGAGATAACTAGGGAGTAGTAGCATCTAGGTAAACACATTTTTAAACATCATACGAGCACACAACAATAGACATAGACTACCCTTAGCTTAGTTAATTAGATAATTAGATAGTAGAAGTAATCGGTAGAAGTACCAACCCCCAAATCCAAACCCCGAGATTCGTACCTTTCTAATTCCTAAAAAAATATTAAAAAAAAAAGATAAAAAAATAATCTTCCTCAACCCCAACCTTAGCATAGTAACTTCTTACTAGCATTCCTATTCCCCTAGAGAACGATATCAATTCCCGTGGCTTACCCTAATACTACACTACAACGACTAGGTTCACTGCCTAGGGTGTTGAAAAACTTGCTCGACGAAAAGGAAGTTCCTTTGACCCCGAACGACGCATGTAGCGTTATCAAGTTTTTGGCGCCGCTGCCGGGGAATAGAATAGCTAGTTAGGAGTCCACCTCATTTAGATTTCTTTGCTTGATTGCTATCAAGTAAACTTTTTTCTCATTTTTTAACTTCCTCGTAGTCTATCCCCCTTCTTCGTGACCTTTGTTCGTAACCCTATCACTTTTCATCATGGAAGGTGATAACTAACCACCATTCATCAACCTACCACCAAATGACCCGCCAAGAGGCCGTACTCTTGGTGAATACTCGAGACCAAGCCACCTAGGCTATAGGAACACCATTGAGCTTCCCGACCAAGCCCAAACTATGGCCCTGCGATCCGACACCATCCGGTTGGTGCAAAACGGATGTGCATTCCATGGACTTCGTTCCGAAGATCCTAATCAGCATCTTAAGGAATTCATTAAAATTGTTGATTCCATCGACCTCGATGCTACTACTCGGGAGACCATGCATTTGCATCTCTTCCAATTCTCTCTACGGGACCAAGCTAGTAATTGGCTTGAGCGACTTCCCGCCGGCTCCATCTCAAGTTGGGATGATCTCACCTCTCGCTTCCTTGCTTAATTTTTCCCACCGGGGAGAACCACTAAACTAAGACGAGACATCTTGACGTTTCAACAACTTCAAGGCGAATCTCTCTACAAAGCATGGACTCGATTCAAGGACTTACTCCATAAAGTCCCTCATCATGGTATTGATCTTTGGCTTCAAATCCAAATCTTCTATGACCATACCGATTTCATCACAAGGCGATCCATTGATCAAGCCGCCGGTGGAAGGCTTAGCGACCTTAACGCAGAGGAATATTGGGATATTATAGAAGAGCTTGTCGATCGAAGCTACGAAGATTGGAATGAATCCCCTAAAACCCCCGTTAAAGTGGTTAATGCCGTATCGACTCCTCTTGAATCTTCCAACGTCACCGAAGAGAAAATGAGTGCTCTTGAGAGAAGGATTGATTATCTGATAGAAAGGCATAAGAGAGCCCCCGTACAAATCTCTCGGGAAATAGTCAATTCTGCCAATTCCACCAACCACCCAACACCTTTCTCCGAATCCCCAAGTCGTGAGCAAAATCTTAATTCCGAACGGCGCTTCCATTCTACTTCCCCAATACCACTCTCACCAAGCTTTAAGGAACAAATGAGGGAGTACATGGCAGCTCATGGAGAGATTAGCAAAATTTGAATAGGATGTTTATAGGCAAAGAGAGGAAATGCAGGCAAAGATGACGGAAATGATGAACCTGGTAAAAGAATATACCAAGATAAAAGTTCCCGAAAAGGTACTAGTAAGAAGCAATGATTATCCTCCCACTTTGTGTGTTAACGCCATTTCCATTATGCCTGAAAATGGAAAGGTTGAGGAGAAGAAAACTGAGAAAAGCAAGAAGGAGGAGGCTGAACCTAATAATGAGCCCGAGACCATTGAGTACTACCTTAAGCACGAAATTAACAAAAAAACCATTGTTAACCAAGTGAACAACTTTAGGTACAATGAGGTTCTTAGGGAAGCCCTTGAAGGAAAAATAACAGAAGAAGAGTATGACACCATGCCTATGGGACCTCTGTATGAGCTGGTTCTAAAAAAACCAGTAACTAAAAAATGAGACACCACAGGGAACTTCGTGATACCATGTAGCATAGGTGACATTGATAATATAAATGCCTTAGCTGATCAGGGGTCTGATGTAAACATAATGCCATTATCAATCTATAATAAGCTGACTAGAGAGAAGCCAGCCAAGACCGATCTTAGACTTTCCTTAGCAAATCACACCTATGTCTACCCCATAGGAATCGCAGTGGATGTTTTAATAGAGGTGGCAGTTAGGATTTAGTAAATCCAGGTATTAAAGTGTCGGTCACCTCAAGTATTTGTAATCGTTAGAAAGCTCGTGGTCGTAGATTATTATAAGTTAAGTAGTATTTAGTTTAAGTATCACCGTGGAGGACGGACAGGTCTTTACCCACTGTATGCCTGATCCATAGCCCGTTAGGTGGCGTTTTGTGTAAAGACTATAAATACTCTCTACCTTCTAAGGTAGAGAGTTGGAGCTCATAATAAGATTTTTCTTTCTCTCACTAAAGTTCCCAAACCTCTAACTTTCTCTCTCTAAAACCATAGTATACGCCTACTTATGTTTGTGTTATGAAGTGTATGTGAAATCCAATATGTTACAAATGGTATCAAGAGCCATGGTTAGATCATCTCTTACATATCCTTGGATTTCTAGTGGTTTTTGAGGTTGAAAAAGTTTAGTGGTTTTTGCATCATTTGGATCATTTCTTGTGTTAAAGCTTGGATTTTGATTGTACTTTTGTGTTTAGGATCATCATAAGTGTTTAGGTTTTGATTTGGTAGGCTTGAATCATCGTGGTTGGGTTGTTTTTGGATTGATAAGTGGTGTTTTTGAGATATTCTTGCTAGCGACTTGAGTCACGGATTTTTAATCTTGGTAGCGACTTGCTTGGTAAGTTTGTAGCGAGTTATAGTTGAAGTGGTAGCGATTTGAGCTTAGCGACTTGTCTATTGAGACAAGCAGACAAATGGTACACTTAGTGGATTCTCCACTACGGGTAGCGACTTGGTGAAGGTAGCGATTCGCTTTCAATTTTGTTAGCGACTTGTACTTAAGTTTTCTTAGCGACTTGGTGTTAGCGACTTGAACCTTAGCGAGTTGCTATTTAGCGACTTGACGACTTAGCGACTTGGTGCTTAGCGACTTGCTGTCAAAATTTGTAGCGACTTGGTGCTTAGCGACTTGTTGTCATAATTCTTAGCGACTTGGTTGAACTTTTGGTTGTAATACGGTTTTCTCTTGATTTAGTAAAATCCCGTGAAAGAATCTATTTCCCGGTTTAATCATAAAGTTTTAAAATCCCGTGTAATCTGTTAACATGTCTACCAACGTAACTACAATCATCTCCACTGTTGCTGAGGATGTTCAAGCAGCTGGTTCAGATACTCGTCCACCTATGCTTGACAGAACTGACTACGACTCTTGGGCACAACGAATCAGATTGTACTGTCTTGGAAAGGAAAACGGAGTCAACATTCTCAAGTCTATTGATGAAGGACCTTATCAGATTGAGACTACAAGAGACTTAATTAATACAGCTGCAGATGGAACAATGATCTATGGAATAGATAGACCAAAGACGTATGATGAGCTCAATGATAAGGAGAAAAAGAGGTTCGATGCTGATATCAGGGCCTCAAACATCATACTACAGGGTCTTCCAAAAGACATCTACAAGCTGATCAATCACAACACTGAAGCCAAGGCAGTTTGGGATAATGTCAAGATGCTTCTCTCAGGTTCTGAATTAACTATAGAAGATAGAGAATCACAACTGTATGATGAATTTGAACACTTTAAGATGAAGCCAGAAGAAAGTGTCTATGAGTATTACGTGAGATTCCACAAGCTTGTGAATGATATGAGGAACATCAAAATGACCATGCCAAACATTCAGCTGAACTCAAAATTTGTGAACAACATGAATCCTGAATGGCACAAGTTTGTCACCTCTGTGAAGCTAACAAAAGGATTGAAGAATACAAACTATGAGCAACTCTATGCATTCCTTCTTCAGAATGAGAGGCATGCTATGTTTGAAAAAAGGATTCTTGATCAGTTCAAAACCAACCAGGGAGAGACAAGCTCATCAAATGATTCAACTGCCTTTTACACAAATGTGGGAATTACCACCAAAGCTTCTCAAGTTATACCCATGGGTAATGGTAATCACAAACTCATTCCCGATCCAATGTTCAAACAAGCTGATGCTGATGCAGCCGTGGGAAACTTCATTAATCAACTGGCTCTCATGATTAGTCAAAACATGAACTCTCTCCCACACACCAACAACAACCTCAGAACAGCATCCAATCCACACAATCAAGCCACTGTCAGAGATGGGAAGGTTATGGTGCAGCCAGTTCAAGAAAGGCAGTACGAACAAGGAAGAGGTGAAGTTGGTAGAGGATATGTGGGAAATCAGTATAGGGGAAGGAATGGAAATCAAGGACAAGCAAAGACAATTAAGTGCTACAACTGTGGTGGTGATGGACACATAGCAAGGAACTGCACTTCTCCAAAACGCCCTCAAAATGCAGAGTACTTCAAAGACAAGATGTTACTTGTGCAATCTCAGGATAATGGAGCTGTGTTGGATGAAGAGGAGCTGTTGTTTCTTGCTGAGGGCAATGCCAAGACATATGATGCAGATGTGGATGAGCAGCCAATTTAGGAGATAGGTCATAATCATCAGAATGCCTTTCAAGTTGCAGACTGTGATGCATACGACTCTGACGTTGATGATGAACCTACTGCACAAACAATTTTCATGACTAGAATTTCTCCAATGGTCTCTCCAAAGGTCCCCTCACCACAGCAAGCTAGTCCATCCAAAGAATCAATCATCTCAGAGGTATTAAAACTATACGATGATGTTGATGAGCAAAAGATACATGACAAAGTACAATCAACTGAAACTTTTGAGTCAGATATTGAAAATATGGGTAATATCAATGTTGTCCCATATGATCAATATGTGAAACAAAGTGAAAGTGAGACTGTACCAAGTGATGCATCTTCTGCAGTCAATGATGACTATATTTTTGATGAATACACTGCATGTGCTCATGATGATTATGTTGTTTCTGAACTGAATGCCTATAAAGAACAAGTTGCTATTTATGAACAGCGTGCTAAGTTTGAGTTAACCACCCGTGAGCAGGAAATGGATGACCAAATGCGTACAACTATTAGAAAAAGTAAGTTTAGAGAAGAAGTATTAAAACAAGAGTTAAACTCCTTACAAGAAAAGCTTTCTAAAACGGCTAAGCAAAAACAAGAACTTCAAAAAAATGTTAAAATGCTTAAGCAAGAATTCAGTGCTAAGGAATCAAAACTTTTGAATGATTTTTCTAATCTAAAAACCTTGAAAAACAAGCTTGAAAATAAGTTGTACGTACAAGGGAATACCATTCAGACTGCTCACATGATCACGAAGCATAGAGTTCTCAGCGATAAGCATAGTATCCCCATTATAAAGGAATCCAACCCTGAGTATGGTAAGATAGCAAAAGCTGCTCAAAATGTTATCTATTATGGCAATGAAATCCTTAAACCTAGGCAGAAACCTAGTTGCGCTGAGTGCACTAAGGAAGATAATAATTCAGATGAGGTTACTAGGGAGAAAATGGATAAGAAACTCAACAATCCTACATGTAAAGAGAAAAACATAATTATCAGACCCCATGACTACAAAAAGGAAAATTGGATTTCCTTGAACATGTTTAAGCCTCAAACGTTGTTAACACCCGAACAAGTGTTCTGGAAAAAGGATTTAGATAAGCAAAAGGCAGAGAATCTTGTTGTAACAACCCCCCCCCCCTTAGGAAAATGGCTTCAGCAACTGTGTATCCTCCAAATACACCAATGCATTTAGTTCCTAGAACTATTGCCACTAAAAGCAAGACCTTAATCAGTCAATATGTTATCTTTCAATTATTTGTTGATTTTGAGAAAACTTGTAAGAAAAGGATCACACCCACTGGGATAACTGAAGGGGAAAGGGGTTTTGAGCAAACTAAAGAATGCTATTTAACTGAGATCATGCCTTTCTTTAAACAATTAAAAGGTCAATTTGAGAGTCTTAAAAAGGGGATGGACTTAGATATTAAAGAAATGGAAAAGGAATTTGATGCGATGATTGTTGAGGTTAGTGACTATGAGCGAGAATTAAAATATAATGAGATTGAGAGAAAGAACTTGCATACCTTGAAAGAGAATCTTATTTCTAAATGTATTGCTCAAGATGTGTTTTACACTGCTACAAATTGTTCCATTAATGCTTCTCAATTTCATGAATCATCTGTTGCTCTGAAAGTCTCCCATGATCGTGTCATTGAGCTTGAAAACACTAACTCTAAACTGCATGATAAAGTTGAACAGGATGATCATGATAACCTGGTAAAACAGTTTTCTAAATTGGAAGTTGAGCATCTTGCTTTGCAATTAAAATATCAACATCTGAAAGAAAATGTTAAAGCCTCAAATATCAAGACATCCTTGGGTGTTCCTGAATTTGATGCAGTTTTTGAAATTAGCAAACGTGATGAAAAGATTCGAGCTCATTGTAACACGATCAGAAAGTTGAAAGCCTAAATCTCTCAATTAAAGGGTGAAAAGAACAATGTGACTGGCACCCAAATACCTTCTCCTTTAGATTCTCAGTATTCTCAAACTTTTCATCTTCAAAACTTAGTAAATGCTTTACAAAAGGAAAATGAGAGCTTTCTAGAAGAAAATGAAAAGGTTAAACGTCACTTTAAAGAGTTATATGATTCAATGAAAGTCACTCGTGACAAAAACAACGAAAAAATAACCTCTTTACAAAAAGAAATTGAGAATCTGAGGAGTCAGGAAAAAAGGGAAACTGCCACTTGTTTTTAATGAGAATGTTGCATCAAAGTCATCCTCGGACTGCAAATATACTGTGACTGTTAAATATATTCCTCCTCATCTTAGGAATAATGAACTTGTGTTTCATAACTATTCTGCTCACCTTAAGGATAGTCTAGAATGTCTCTGTGAGATTGTGGAAGAGGATTTTATAAATAAGCCTCTTGACAGTGAAATTAGGTTTGCGTGCATTCAAGCCAAACGATCTCAAGAACTGCTAGAATGTTTAATAGCAACATATCCTAAATCCTTAGGTGCAAAAGGAAAAGCTGTGATGCCTTGTTCTATGCCTAGTGCCAAGCATACAAACCATTCTATGCCCAGTTTTAAGAAAGTGAACACTAATGTGCCTTCAAGTAGTTCAGATCCCTGCACTTCTAGTTCAGGAATGCAAAAAGTAGCAAAACTAACTAATGTTCCAATTCCCTCTACAGGAGTAAGAAGTGACACTAAAGCAAGCAGGTCAAAGCCTCAAGGCAACACAAAGAATGATAGGACCTTGCATGCTAGGAATGCTCAGTGGAAGAAAGTAGAAGATCACCTTAGGGAGAATTTGAATAAGACGAATCGTGTTGATTCTAGTATTAGCTATAAGCGTACTGTAATTAATTCGAATTCTGCTACTATCTGCAAACCATGTACTGATGATTGCTTGAATTCTGTTACTAATCATGAATGTGGTGTGAATGATTTGTCTAATGTTGTTAAATGCCCAGTTAAAATTGTTAATGTTAAAATTCAAACTAAGAAGGCAAAAAGGCAAAGGCAAAAGAAAGTTAGAAAATAGTGGAAACCCACAGGAAGGAAATTTAGTAATATAGGTTATCAATGGATACCTACTGGGCGTAAGGTTAATGAGTTTTGCCCTAAATTTGCTAAGTCAATGCCCACTAGAAAATGAATGCCTACTGGCAGAACTATTCATTTAAGAAGTGAACATACTTTGAATAGGTCAAATATGGACACTAGCACTACATCTATTTCTAATGAGTCCATTGTTTCTACCTCTTATGTGGGTGTTTCAATCACTGTTACTAACCAAATGGAACCCATTCTTGCATGGGGATCCTAATTATCCAGTTTTCCATTCTTGTTTGTGTTCAACTGCAGATCGTTCAAATCGTTCTGTGGTACCTGGACTCAGGTTGTTCCAAGCATATGATTGGAGACCGGTCACGGCTCATGAACTTCGTGAGCAAATTCATCGGAACTGTAAGATTCAGAAACGATCATTTTGGTGATATTATGGGTTATGGAGATTACGTGGTTGGAGATAGTGTGATTTCCAGGGTATATTATGTTGAAGGTCATGGACATAATCTATTTTCTGTCGGACAATTTTGTGACTCAGATTTAGAAGTGGCCTTCAGAAAACATACTTGCTTTGTTAGAGAACATGATGGTGTGGAACTTCTCAGAGGAACTCGTGGGTCAAACCTATACACCATCTCTATCGAAGATATGATGAAATCTTCACCCATCTGCTTGCTGTCAAAGGCTTCCAAAACTAAGTCATGGCTATGGCACCGTCGTCTCAATCACTTGAACTTTGGTACCATAAACAATCTGTCCAGAAAGGACTTAGTAAGAGGATTACCCAGATTAAAGTATGAAAAAGATCATCTTTGTTCAGCTTGCCAATTGGGAAAAAGCACAAAATATGCCCACAAACCAAAACCCATAAACACAGTAATGCAAGTTCTTCATACCCTTCATATGGATTTATGCGGACCAATGACAGTTCAAACTATTAATGGGAAGAAATATATTTTAGTCGTTGTCGATGACTACTCTCGATTCACTTAGGTAAAGTTTTTGAGGACAAAGGATGAAACTCCAGATGTCATCATTAAACTTATCAAGCAACTTCAAGTTCGACTTAACAATACTGTTAGAATTGTTCGAACAGACAATGGCACAGAGTTCGTTAACAAAGATTTAATCCAGTTTTATGAAAGTGTTGGAATCAGTCATCAAAGAAGTGTTCCACGAACCCCTCAACAGAATGGTGTAGTTGAAAGACGAAATCGAACTCTTGTGGAAGCCGCTAGAACAATGCTTATTTACTCAAAGGTTCCAATGTTTCTCTGGGCTGAAGCCATTGCCACTGCTTGCTACACCCAAAATCGTTCCCTTATTCACACCTCTCATGGAAAAACTCCATATGAACTTGTCCATAAACGAAAACCTGATCTATCCTACCTTCGTGTGTTTGGTGCCTTATGTTACCCAACTAATGACGGTCAATATTTAGGTAAACTAAAAGCTAAAGAAAACATTGGAGTATTTATGGGTTATGCACCAAACAGAAAAGGATACCGAATCTACAACAAGAGAACCCGAAATATCATGGAAACAATTCACGTTACATTCGATGAGCTGACCGGTCAAATGGCTCCAGGACAATCCAGTTCTGGACCCGCATTTCAACCTTTTTCAAGTAGTCGTATCAGTTCTACTCTTGTGTCTAATCCCTCACCAGCAACTCCATATGTACCTCCATCAGAAGATGATTTAAAGAAATTGTTTGATCTAATGTTTGATGAACACTATGAACCGAATGCTGATGAAATGTCAATTCCATCAACAGAGGCTGCTCCTATCCTTGTGAATGAAGTCAATCCTTCAGTCTCAATATCATTAAGTCAAGAAGCGCCTGCTGCTGATCACTCTGTCTCATCAACAAATCATCAATCATCGAATGTACATCATGGAATTGTCTCTGGCATCAATGATGAAGTTAACCCCTTTGCTACTCCCGAAGATGCTCCATTTGAAAACATATTTGCTCCTGAATCATCATCAGAACCATCTTCTTCAGGAGATATAGACTCTGCTACTTCAGTTCCTCAACAGCAACCACATGAACACCTTAGAAAATGGACACATGACCATCCATTGGACAACATCATTGGAAACCTCTCTCGTCCAGTATCCACAAGGAAACAACTTGCAACCGATGCCTTATGGTGCTTCTTCAACTCCGTACTCTCTAAGGTCGAACCAAAAGATGTCAAAACTGCCATGAATGAAGACAGCTGGTTCAATGCCATGCAAGAAGAAATTCATGAGTTTGATTGACTAGATGTATGGGAATTAGTACGTGCTCCAGATTGTGCTATGATTATTGCTCTAAAGTGGATCTTCAAAGTGAAACTTGATGAGCATGGTGATGTTTTAAAGAACAAGGCTCGATTGGTTGCAAAAGGATACCGTCAAGAGAAGGGTATTGACTTTGAAGAATCATTTGCTCCAGTTGCTCGTATCGAGGCAATCAGAATCTTCTTGGCTAATGCTGCAAGTAAGAACATGGTAGTATATCATATGGATGTTAAGACGACGTTTCTAAACAGAGATCTTAAAGAAGTCGTCTACGTCAGCCAACCTGAAGGCTTTGTGAATCCAGAGCATCCTACTCATGTTTATCGTTTGAAGAAGGCTCTTTACGGTTTAAAGCAAGCTCCAAGGGCATGGTATGATATGCTATCAAAGTTTCTTCTATCCACTGGATTCAGCAAAGGAGCAGTTGATCCGACATTGTTCACCAGGAAATCAGGAAAACATTTAATTCATGTTCAAATATATGTTGATGATATCATCTTTGCCTCGACTGACCCCAATGAGTGTGACCGTTTTTCTAAAGAAATGGGTTCTAAATTTTAAATGTCAATGATGGGACAAATGTCATTTTTCTTGGGATTACAAATTTCACAAAGTCCCAGAGGCATTTTTATAAATCAATCTAAATATGCACATGAGATTTTAAAGAAATTTGGATTTGATTCTAGTGACCCTGTTAAAACTCCCATGATAGAGCGTACTAAACTAGATGAGGACCACTCGGGGATCATGGTAAACCAAACGAAATATCGTAGTATGATTGGATCCCTGATGTACCTCACAGCTAGTAGACCAGACATCTTGTTCGCTGTTTGCATGTGTGCTAGATACCAGGCTAAGCCTACCAAAAAGCACCTTGAAGCGGTTAAACGGGTCTTTCGGTATCTCCAAGGAACCATCAACATGGGACTTTGGTACCCGAAGGACACCGGTATGTCACTAACAGCCTATGCAGATGCTGATCATGCAGGATGTCAAGATACACATCGAAGTACGTCTGGAGGTGCTCAGTTTTTGGGTGATAAGCTTGTGAGCTAGTCTTCAAAGAAGCAAATGAGTGCTTCTATTTCCTCTACAGAGGCTGAATACATAGCCATGTCATCTTGTTGTGCTCAAATTCTATGGATGAGATCACAATTATCTGACTATGGCTTTGAATTCAACAAAATCCATCTGTACTGTGATAATAAAAGTGCTATTGCTCTCTCATGCAACAACGTACAACACTCAAGAGCAAAGCACATCGACATTCGACATCATTTCATCAGGGAGCAAGTTGAAAACGGTGTGGTGGAACTATACTTTGTGAGGACTGAATACCAGTTAGCAGACATCTTCACCAAAGCTCTTCCTAGAGAACGTTTTGAGTTTATCCTTCCACGACTTGGTCTTAAGAGCTTACAACCGGAAACACTCAAACGTCTTCAAGAGGAAGAAGAGGAGTAAAAGGTTTTCCTTCATCTATCTCTTGTAAATATCTATTCGAAAAACAAAATACAAAATTACAAAACCTTCAAAAAGCAAATAGAAAAATAGAAAACTTTCAAAAAAATCCAAAAATATTGTCCTTCTGTCATGTTTTCCTCAATTCGATAATATCTACGGTCTTTGTGATGTCATTCAAAGAATGACACGGGACTTTAGATGTTATTCGAATGTTAAAAAAAATGAGAGAAAGTGAAACTATGGTTTATTGTCATTTCAGGCAGTAACCCGCTCTTCAATGAAAGAACAGAGCCATGTTTTATCTTGGTTCAAATCTCTTGCTCTGATTCTATAAACAATTAATTACTATCTAATGAAAACTAATTGCTTTGAAAAATAACTCGGACTCTATTTTTGAAAATCATCTGGACTTAACATTTGTCAAAAACAACTAACTTTCAATCAACAACTTATGTCATTTATTGAGGGGGAGAATGATTTCAATTAAATCAAAAGGTTATTTGTCATACAATTGTTTTTCAAAAGATAATCATGCATGTTTAATCAATGGAGTTTAAAGTCTCAAAATCCGATCCTTATCAGGTAAAACATTTTCATAATCAAGTCACAATTCTCCTTAAAAGCTTTCAAAATCAATTTAAATCTACAGAGATCACAAATCTCAAATGATTTGATAATTGTGATCGGGGGAGAATTTGTGATTTAAATTGGATTTAATCTGATAATTCGGTAAATAGTTTTATAAGGATGTACAAGCTCTCCTTCCCACATGTGCCAAACGATTTCAAATTTTCCATGCACATGTTGAGGGGGAGCATCTATCTTAAACCACTAAGATTTGTAATATGATCAATTTATTTCAATGTGCAGTCTTTTCCTAATATGTGCAAAACATTCTCAAATTTCCATGCACATATTGAGGGGGAGCAACTATTTTGAAAACCACATTCTTCATATAACTACTCTTAGATGCAAGCCAACCCCTCAAAGATGAAAATTATTTCTACTACAAAATGATGCGTGATGCACATGTTGAGGGGGAGCTCTGTTTCAAAAATTATCAAAAACAATTCAGGTACAAAATATTTTGATAATATATCACAAAGTATCTGGATTGATTTTCAAATGGTTTTCAATTGGTACCAATGGCAGATGAAGAATACCAAATAGACCGACCAACTTTACGGTATGTATGGTGATATAAGGAAGATAAGGTTAGGTATTAGTTCCTATGATCCGCCAGAACTGGAGGGATCTACCCAGGGACAATCCACTAGATAGTGTAGAAGTCCTTAGGTTTGATGAAAAAAGGAGAAAAGTGAGATATGGGAAGAGTGCCAACTGAGACAGAGCTAGTACTGGAATAAACCCAACAAGGTTCTAGTTATGAAGTCTCGGTAAGCACTGAAAGGGTTGAAGAATGAAAAAGAAATTAATGAGAAAAGGGTGAAAAGAAATAGCCCTCCAATAATTCAACCTTAGGGCAGAAACCAGGTTCAATACATATGCTACTGGTTGTTACCAAGGTAACATTGGTATTGAAGACAAGACGTCATGGACCCAGTGACGCACTGCACTACAACTTCCCAACCTACTCAAGTTCCTCTTAAAAGGGCTTGTTTCATTCTCACGGGGAACCGACATAATCTATCGACTTTCTCTTAGAGATAGTTGATATTGAAGAAGGAGACCCTCTCCCTAGTCTCCGGCACAGGAACCAAATATGCACAATTGAGTCTAGAGCCACGAGATCATCAATAAATCTCATTAGGACACTTTCAATGTAGACTCTCTGTTTCACACAATGTGGAAAGAGAGATTATATCTTATGATTCCTACGCATTATCCTTGTGGTATTGCCAGAATATCTGAGTGATATGCATACATATTCACCATGAAGATGGAAAGCCTTCTGGAGCCAACATCAAACAAGCTCCTGGTGGGTGGCATGTGAGATCTGTCCAATAGATCAACCATGTGACAACTGAACAGAAACAATGGGGCGATTCAATCTTTTGAATCAATCCTGGTTCAGGCTATGGATTGACGGATACCTTTGAAAAACCGGCCGTTGTGCTTAAAAACTCTTTTCTTTAGCACATCGACTGTGTACAAATATTTCAAAAAAAAAGGTGTTTATGATTGATAATCGATTTTCATTAAAACCTTCGTTGTATTGCAAAAACAATTTCTATTGAGCGATACACGATTGTTTTTCAAATCTCTTTTTATCAATCAGTGAATCTCAATTCGCTGGTTCACTCACTCCGTGTTGTCTTCTTTGAGACGTTCCGGTTTGAGAACAGCTAGAGCAGATGCGAAACCCCTGTCAAGCAAATTCTTCAGAATTATACCTTATCACAGGCAGTACTTGTACTGATCAACAGGGAACCGTGGGCCGTGTACCTCAATTCAACAAAAGTGATCAAAGACACTTTTGTGTGCTTTATTGCTAACTGTTTTATGCAGGAACACTCGACGTTTGCAGCTGATCAGAATGGAGCGGTCAATTCATAGCCGCATGCTCACATAACACATTCATATCTAAAGAAATCATGATTAGTGCATCAATGACTCTGATATTTTCACTCCATACTTCTGCTACGCTGTTGCCAATATCATGAATCAACAAAAGCTTCCGCTATTCTGATGAAAATACATCATGATCCAGAATGTGAGCATGTCGGTCCAAAAGTCACAACATCACATAATATCAACACCACAAAGGATGAGTCAGAGATTTAATGTGGCTGATGATCTCAAAGCTGGCTCAAAACTCATTATCACGTGGATCAGCAAAAGACCTCCACTTGGTTTAGCCAAACATGCAATGTGAAGAATCAATGACTACGAGCTTCAGAGAAAAGTACTACATCAAGAATGCAAGAACAATTTTTTTAATGTAATATCTATTTGTATTCAATGTAATTTTAATGTGTGTTTGAGGTGACCTCCCTTAGGGGGAGATTGTTAGGATTTAGTAAATCCAGGTATTAAAGTGTCGGTCACCTCAAGTATTTGTAATCGTTAGAAAGCTCGTAGTCGTAGATTATTATAAGTTAAGTAGTATTTAGTTTAAGTATCACCGTAGAGGACGGACGGGTCTTTACCCACTATATGCCTGATCCACAGCCAGTTAGGTGGCGTTTTGTGTAAAGACTATAAATACTCTCTACCTTCCAAGGTAGAGAGTTGGAGCTCATAATAAGATTTTTCTTTCTCTCACTAAAGTTCCCAAACCTCTAACTTTCTCTCTCTAAAACCATAGTATACGCCTACTTATGTTTGTGTTATGAAGTGTATGTGAAATCCAATATGTTACAGTGGCTAATATCTTCTATCTGGTGGATTTCGTGATCATAGACATTGAGGAAGATAGAAACATGCCACTCATTCTTGGGACACCTTTTCTGGCCACTGCCAAAGCAACCATCAAATGCGGGGAGGGCATCATGATACTTAAAAGCGGCAAAGGGTATGCTAGGATACCCATTGTTCCAAGGTATCCTCTTAAGATCATGGAGAAGATTACGGATGAAAATCCACAAGTCCCTAACAACGTGGTTAAGAAGAAAATGAACGATTGGGAAAAAGGGCTTAGAGATTTCATGGTTCAAGGACTACATGCAACATTGTGGAAGCGCGATAAAAAGCTAGGAAATAATCCCACTTCAATACCACAAACACAAAAGAACCCTAAGGAATTTTTAAAGGGAGAGAAAGTACTCTTATACAAATCACGAATAAGAGCATTACGAGGTAGAAACAAACCAAGATGGTTTGGGCCTTATACGGTGAAGGAAACTAATCTAAAGGATAAAACCGTTACCATAATAGACGACGTGGGCAAGGAATCTACGGTGAGCATACAACGACTACGCCCTTTTGATGAAGGACGATCGAAGGAAGAAGGTGACGGTAACGAGACCACGTAGGGGCACGACTTCGAGTCTAGCTACAAGACTCATAAATAAAGAAAAGCGCTTCGTGGGAGGTACCCCATGCTTAATTGTTTGCTTGTTTGTGTCGTGTATCTTTTATTGATTGTTTATTCTCATGTTTAAATTTGTAAAAATATTTTATTTTGTCTTTAACCTCGTCTTAATTACATATAAAGGTATTTCACATAAGAGATAAGTGTAGGGAGGCTTACACACGTTTTCAAAAGAAACGTAAACATGAGAATTTCAATTCATTAAAAGATATACATGTGTGTTTGTTTGAGTCAAATGCTTGTATCGAGTCATAATGGATGTTTTGCAGGAA
The DNA here is from genome assembly GCA_019973895.1 of Chrysanthemum seticuspe. Taxonomy (NCBI): domain Eukaryota; kingdom Viridiplantae; phylum Streptophyta; class Magnoliopsida; order Asterales; family Asteraceae; genus Chrysanthemum; species Chrysanthemum seticuspe. Next base: position 108,824,088 of record BPTQ01000006.1, on the reverse strand, counting down.
ATTTTTCCAGATTCTAAAGATGTAAATTTTCCATAATTTTTCCAGAAAATCGCAGACCAGTTTTTGTCAGGATCGCAACCTGACGGCGTCAGGAAGGAGCAGAAACCACCGATTACTTTTTATCGTTTTCTGAGCTACTTATAAATTTTTGGAATTTTCCAGGTCTTAATTTTCCAGAAATTTTGTAAACATCCATTCCACAAGAATTATATCCTAGTTTAGTAGAGTCCTATACATATTATTACCGCCGATTTTACGTGAAGGTTTCGCATGTTTTCTTCAAGTGTGCAGGTTTAATTTACCAAGAAGAAGATACATAAGATGAGAGTATTAGTTTCTTTCATCTTTTATTACCTTCCGTTATCATAACTTTGATACTTTCGGGGAACATTGGGGACAATGTTCAGTTTAAGTGTAGGGAGGGAAAATAAAACGGGAACTTTGAAACTATGCTTATCCTTGATTATTTGCTTTGTCCAATTGCATTTGTGTAATAAACCATGAGAAAATGTCGGTTAGGATAATTTTGGCACCAAATTTAAAATTTTTCATGACATATAGGAGTGGGCCATTAGTCTTAATAAAGCGTCTCATGGATAGGAAATTATATAACTAGCACAAAAACCCTTTACCACTTAAATTCCACCCAAAATGTGAGGATCGCCCTTAGATTAGTAGGAATTAAATCATTCATCTTTAATACTTAGAGTGTGAACCGGTAGTATAATAGATTCTAGAACTTGTTTTGTGATGCATCCTGAGATCGCTAGTAAGACTACACTTGTGTAGTTAGGAATAACTAAATGATAAGAGGCATTAGGATAACCCTTGTTTGATACCCGTAATATAATTACTTCTTCCACATCGGTTGAGTAATTCCCCCACACCTTTGCGTTGTACTCATCTTTAGTACACGATACCCCTAGTTAACCCCTCAGAGCCTATCCTTTTCGCGGTTCTCATGATGTTTCGGTTTTCTGGAATATCAATGAAGATCATTGTTTACAATCCACCCCCAAATGTACACCCAAATCACCTTAGCCTACCTTGTATGCACTCACTTTTAGTGCATTATTGTTATCACATTTAACCCTTAGTTCAATTATCTAGTTGCTTGCATAAGTTGCTAAGTCGAGTCATATCCTTTGTACATAGTTTTGGGACGATTGGGACTCATGGGAAAAGTTAAATTTTATGAAATGACGGGAAGGGAACGTTAAATTCAAATTCCCTTTATTTGCATAACAATGTACTCCAAGTGTTTTGATCTTTTCAATTCGGGTCATATTAGTGTTAGAGTAATAAAAACTCAAGTGTAGGGATGTGCCTATAAATCCCTATCATTTTGATGTTATCGTAAAGGATGGTAGAGTAAAAGTGTATGAAAAAAAATCGAAAAAAATAGAAAAAGAGAAAAAGAAAAAAAATAGAGTGTAAAAAAAAACATAATACGGGCTACCATCCTACATCTATCTTTAAATTTATGTTTGTTTGTTTCAGTTATCTAGAGTCTAGAGTGTCGAGTCTTGGCTTAGCAACGCCATTCTTCGCATGCTTGTAACATAAAGATTTTTGACTTGCCACCACTAAATAGCCTATCCCAACAAACTCTTTGTTTCCCTACCGTAAGCCTATCATTACAACCCTTTAAAAGACCTCTTGGATAGTCTTTCCTAGGTGCTTACGCCAAAACGATGGAGGTTTGATCTAGTCTCAAGCCTATGGTAATCTATGTACTAGGACCGGTTAATGAGTGTTTATCTTCCATTTCCAACTTGTTATATTTCATATACACCCGAGAGATGTGAGTATCCAAACACCCCATGTGAGGTGCTAGTATATAATTTCCGTGCTTGTTATGACTTTTGCGGGGCTTATATGTGTTGAGAATCGTTCTAAACTAATGCTTCATGACCTCTAACTTATAAATTGATTGGCTAAAAGCACATTTGCTTGAGGACAAGCAAATACCAAGTGTAGGGATATTTGATAAGGTTTTAAAATGTACCTTTTTGAGGGGTCGTTTAAGCCCTTATTTGATCACTTTTGTATCCGTTATTACTTAATATCGTTCCTTTTCACTTTTTAGGTTTCTTGAAGGCAAAATGCTGGAACGACACTTATTCGGACGAAAAGGCGCGAATATACGAAGAAAATGGCCAAAGTCAAGAATCGAGACACTCAGACTGCTGGAACTGAAGGGGACGGCGTCAGGTGTTATCTGCAACGCCGTCGGACAACTTTTATGACGGCTCAGTAGCCGAATTGCTCATTTACAAGTGACGGCTACAGGTTTAAAAAGAGTAGGGCGTCGCAACTCAGACGGCCTAGATTTGATCCAGACGACGTCAGAGACTGAAGGGGACGGCGTCACAAGCATAAGGTGACGCCGTCGCAAGACTAACGTGGCCAAGACGAAACCCTAATGATGGCGACCCGACGACGTCACAAATCAAAGGGTGACGCCGTCGCATTTGTAATCTTATATATAGAATCCTAATTTTTTAGTTTTCAGTGTGTAGTCTTTGGAGTAAAAACCTAAACCGAACCAAGGCTGTCTTGTAAAGTATTTTAGGGTTCCATACCCTATCTTACATCAAGATAAGTGTTTTACTTCATTAATTCAAGTATGTCTTCAATTAATTGTGTGTATGCTTGCATGTTTACCATGTCCGGCTAAATTACTTGTGTGTTTGCTTAGATATATGAAACCTAGTTGCTAATTATTGTTAGGTTGTCTCTTATCTTAATTGTAATTGGCTTAGGAGTGCGACTAGGCTATCGTTGTGTTTAATACTTGATAAATCTTTGATAGTTTATGAATGACTTAGTGGATTTCGTTTACTAAACCCAAAGATAACCTCAAAGTTAGTTTATGAATGACTTAGTGGATTTCGTTTACTACACTTAAAGGTGACTTCAAAGAGTTAGGGAATGCACACCTTACGACCTTAGAAAACACAACGCGTTAAGAATAAGGACGTGACGATTCAACCATCAATAGGAGATAACTAGGGAGTAGTAGCATCTAGGTAAACACATTTTTAAACAACATACGAGCACACAACAATAGACATAGACTACCCTTAGCTTAGTTAATTAGATAATTAGATAGTAGAAGTAATCGGTAGAAATACCAACCCCAAAATCCAAACCCCGACATTTGTATCTTTCCAATTCCTAAAAAAATATAAAAAAAAAAAGATAAAAAAATAATCTTCCTCAACCCCAACCTTAGCATAGTAACTTCTTACTAGCATTCCTATTTCCCTAGAGAACGATATCGATTCCCGTGGCTTACCCTAATACTACACTACAACGATTAGGTTCACTGCCTAGGGTGTTGAAAAACTTGCTCGACGAAAAGGAAGTTCCTTCGACCCCGAACGACGCGTGTAGCGTTATCATTTACCGAGTATATAATCATGGAGTGTGATTAATTAACTTGTTTTTAATGTTAAAAAAATACAATTATTTGAAAGTTTTAAAATTGAAAATTGATTGCCTTTAATTACAACAGACAGTAAATGAGTTGTCGTCATTAGCACATGATTGAGGGCCTTTCAGTTTGTAGATCGGTTTTAGATTAAGATTTTGATTTGGATTAGAATTTGAATTTGATGTATCAGAAAGAAAAAAATATTTAAAGTTATTTTTTAAGTTAGAAAAAAAGAAAAAAGATATATTGGATAATAGATGAGAATAATTTATACTTAAATACATGCTTGTAAATATAAATATGGATAATGTGTGGCTTAGAACACATGTGCTAGTTTCAAGGACAAGAATAAGAAGATTTATTTTCAAAATCCCGTTACTCTATTAGAGTTTGTTGGATATTAGTTTTCACATACACATCAAACCATAACAACAAGGTGGTGTATAAGTAGAATTCTAGAGAGAGAAAGTTAGAGGTTTAGGGAACTTTAGTGAGAGAAAGAAAATTCTTATTATAAGCTCCAACTCTCTACCTTGGGAGGTAGAGAGTATTTATAGTCTTACATAAATCGCCACACATCGGGCTGTGGATCAGGCATACAGTGGGTAAAGACCCGTCCGTCCTCCACGGTGTTACAAAACTAAATACTACTTAACTTAAAAGAACTACGACTACGAGCTTTCTAACGATTACATATACTTGAGGTGACCGACTCTTTAATACCTGGAATTTCTAATTCCTAACAATCTCCCCCTAAGGGAGTTCACCTCAATCATGTACCAAACTTACATTGAATACAAATAGATATTACATTAACAATTGATCTTGCATTCTTGATGTAGTCCTTTGCTCCTAAGCTCGTAGTCATTGATTCTTCACATTGCATGTTTGGTAACTTCAGGTGGAGGTCTTTCACTGATCCACGTGATAATAATTTTGAGCCATCTTTTGAGATCATCAGCAATTAAAAATCTCTAACACATCCTTTGTGGTGTTGGTATTATGTGATGTTGTGACTATAGGACTGACATGCTCACATTCTGGATCATGATATCTTCTCATCAGAGTAGCGGAAGCTTTAGTTGATTCATGATATTGGCAGCAGCGTAGCAGAAGCATGGAGTGAAAATATCAGAGTCATTGATGCACTAATCATGATTTCTTTTGAGTTGAATGTGTTAAATGAGCATGCGGCTATGGATTGACCGCTTCATTCTGATCAGCTGCAAACGTCGGGCGTACCTGCATACAACAGTTAGCAATAAATCGCACGAAAGTGTCTTTGATCACTTTCGTTGAATTGAGGTACACGGCCCACGGTTCCCCATTGATCAGTACATGTACTGCCTGTGATCAGGTATAATTCCGAAGAATTTCCTTGACAGGGTTTCGCAGCTGCTCTAGCTGTTCTCAAACCGGAACGTCTCAAAGAAGACAACACGGAGTGAGTGAACCAGCGAATTTAAGTCCACTGATTGATGAAAAGATATTTGAAAAACAATCGTGTATTGCTCAATAGAAGTTGTTTTTGCAATACAACGAAGGTTTTAATGAAAATCAATTATCAATCATAAAACACCTTTTGATTTGAAATATCCGTACACGGTCGATTTGCTAAAGAAAAGAGTTTTTTAAGCACAACGACCGGTTTTTCAAAGGTATCCGTCAATCCATAACCTGAACCAGGATTGATTCAAGAGATTGAATCGCCCCATTGTTTCTGTTCAGTTGTCACATGGTTGATCTATATAATAGATCTCACATGCCACCTACCAGGAGCTTGTTTGATGTTGGCTCCAGAAGGCTTTCCATCTTCATTGTGAATATGTATACACATCACTCAGATGTTCTGGCAATACCACAAGGATAATGCGTAGGACTCAAGATATAATCTCTCTTTCCATATTGTGTGAAACAGAGAGTCTTCATTGAAAGTGTCCTAATGAGATTTATTGATGATCTCGTGGCTCTAGACTCAATTTGTGCATATTTGGATCCTGTGCCGGAGACTAGGGAGAGGGTCTCCTTCTTCAATATCAGCAATCTCTAAGAGAAAGTTGATAGATAATGTCGGTTCCCCGTGAGAATGAAACAAGTCCTTTTAAGAGGAACTTGAGTGGTTTGGAAAGTTGAAGTGCAGTGCGTCACTGGGTCCATGACGTCTTGTCTTCAATACCGATGTTACCATCAGTAGCATATGAAGTGAACCCGGTTTCTGCCCTAAGGTTGAATAAATGGAGGGCTATTTGTTTTCACTCTTTTCTCATTCAATTCTTTTTAATTCTTCAACCCCTTCAGTGCTTACCGAGACTTCATAGCAAGAGCCTTGTTGGGTTTGTTCCAGTACTTGCTCTATTTCAGTCCGCACTCTTCCCATATCTCACTTTTCTCCTTTTATCATCATACCTAAGGACTTCTACACTAACTAGTGGATTGTCCCTGGGTAGATCCCTCCGGTTCTGGCGGATCATGGGAACACATACCTAACCTTATCATCCTTATATCACCGTACATAAAGTAAAGTTGGTCGGTCAATTTGGTATTGTTCATCTGCCATTGGAACCAATTGAAAACCATTTTAAAATCAATCCAGATACTTGTGATATATTATCAAAACATTTTGTGCCTGAATTGTTTTTGATAGTTTTAGAACAGGTGCTCCCCCTCAACATGTGCATCAAATGTTTGAAATCGTTTTGCACACGGAGGCAAGAGGAAGAATTTACTTCTTTGATTACCATTTTATAAAAGATATCAACATCACTTCCCTGATCAAATCAAGAAGATAAAGCATTTCCGGGAAGGATGAGGTTTCCATAAATTTGCTCCCCCTCAATATGTGCCTCGAGATTAGAAAAGAGTTTTGCACATACTAGAGGGAACCTGCACATTGGGATAAATGATCACGTTTCAAATCATAGGTTTAAGATAGATGCTCCCCCTCAACATGTGCATTGAAAATTTGAAATCGTTTGTCACATGTGGGAAGGACAACATGTACATCCTTATAAAACCATTTACCGAATTATCAGTTTAAATCCGATTTAAATCACACATTCTCCCCCGATCACAATTATCAAATCATTTGAGATTTGTGATCTCTTATAGATTTAAATTGATTTTGAAAGCTTTTAAGAAGGATTGTGACTTGATTATGAAAGCGTTTGAACTGATAAGGATCGGATTTAAAGACTTTAAACTCCATTGATAAAACATGCATGTATATCTTTTGAAAACAGTTTAATGCCAAATAACTTTTTTATTTAATTGAAATCATTCTCCCCCTCAATCAATGACATAGGTTGTTGATTGAGAGATAGAGATTTTGCAAATAAGTCCTGATGATTATCAAAAATAGAGACCGAGTTATTTTTCAAAGCAGTTAGTTTTCAGCAGATAAATGTTTATAGAATCAGAGCATGGAATTTGAAAACATGGTAAAACATGGCTCTGTTCTTTCTTTTAAAACCGGGTTATTGCCTGAAAAATGACAATAAACCATTTTTTCTCTTTCTCCCAAAAATATATATATATATATATATATATATATATATATATATATATATATATATATATTTTTAAGAATTCGAACAACATCTAAAGTCCCGTGTCATTATTTGAATGACAACACAAAGACCGTAGATATTATCGAACCGAAAAAAACATGACAAATTGACAATAATTTTTGAAGAATTTTCGAATTTTTCAGATTTTTATGGATTTTGAAGGTTTTTATAATTTTCTATTTGATTTTTGAGGATTTTATAATTTTGTATTTTGTTTTTCGAATAAATATTTACAAGAGATAGATGAAGATAGACCTTTACTCCTCGTCTTACTCCTGAAGACGTTTGAGTGTATCTGGTTGAAGGCTTTTCAAGCCAAGACGTGGAAGAATAAACTCAAAACGTTCTCTTGGAAGAGCTTTGGTGAAGATGTCTGCTAACTGATATTCAGTCCTCACAAAATAGAGTTCCACCACACCTTTTTCCACTTGTTCCCTGATGAAATGATGTCGAATGTCGATGTGCTTTGCTCTTGAGTGTTGTACGTTGTTGCATGAGAGAGCAATAGCACTTTTATTATCACAGTACAGAGGGATTTTGTTAAATTCAAAGCCATAGTCAGATAATTGGGATCTCATCCATAGGATTTGAGCACAACAAGATGACATGGCTATGTATTCAGCCTCTGTAGAGGAAATAAAAGTACTCATTTGCTTCTTTGAAGACCAGCTCACAAGCTTATCACCCAAAAACTGAGCACCTCCGGACGTACTTCGACAAGTATCTTGACACCCTGCATGATCTGCATCTGCATATGCTGTTAGTGACATACCGGTGTCTTTCGGGTACCAAAGTCCCATATTGATGGTTCCTTGGAGATACCAAAAGACCCATTTAACCGCTTCAAGGTGCTATTTAGTAGGCTTAGCCTGGTATCTAGCACACATGCAAACAACGAACAAGATGTCTGGTCTACTAGCTGTGAGGTACATCAGGGATCCAGTCATACTACGATATTTTGTTTGGTCAATCATGATCCCTGAGAGGTCCTCATCTAGTTTGGTTCGATCAATCATGGGAGTGTCAACAGGGTCACTTGAATCAAATCCAAATTTCTTTAAGATCTCAGTTGCATATTTAGATTGATTTATGAAAATGCCTCCGGGACTTTGTAAAATTTGTAATCCCAAGAAAAATGACATTTGTCCCATCATTGACATTTGAAATTTTAAACTCATTTCATTTGAAAAAACGGTCACACTCATTGGGGTCAGTCGAAGCAAAGATGATATCATCAACATAAATTTGAACATGGATTAAATGTTTGCATGACTTCCTTGTGAACAATGTTGGATCAACTGCTCCTTTGCTGAATCCTCTAGATAGAAGAAACTTTGATAGCGTATCATACCATGCCCTTGGAGGTTGCTTTAAACCGTAAAGAGCCTTCTTCAGACGATAAACGTGGGTAGGATGCTCTGGATTTACAAAGCCTTCAGGTTGGCTGACATAGACGACTTCTTTAAGATCTCCGTTCAGGAATGCCGTCTTCACGTCCATCTGATAGACTACCATGTTCTTACTAGCAGCATTAGCCAAAAATATTCTGATTGCCTCGATTCGAGCAACAGGAGCAAAAGATTCTTCAAAGTCTATACCCTCCTCTTGACGGTATCCTTTAGCAACTAATCGAGCCTTGTTCTTCAACACATCACCATGCTCATCAAGTTTCACTTTGAAATCCATTTTAGAGCAATAATCATTGCACAATCTGGAGAAGGTACTAACTCCCACACATCAAGTCGATCAAACTCATGAATTTCTTCTTGCATGGCATTGAACCGGCTGTCTTCATTCATGGCGGTTTTAACATCTTTTGGTTCGATCTTAGAGAGTACGGAGTTGAAGAAGCACCACAAGGCATCGGTTGCAAGTTGTTTACGTGTGGATACAGGATGAGAGGGATTTCCAATGATGTTGTCCAATGGATGATCGTGAGTCCATTTTCTGAGGTGTTCATGTGGCAGTGGTTGAGGGACTGAAGTAGCAGAGTCGATGTCTCCTGAAGAAGATGGTTCTAATGAAGATTCAGGAGCAAATACATTTTCAAATGGAGCATCTTCAGGAGTAGCAAAGGGATTAACTTCATCATAGATACCAGACATAGTTCCATGATGTACCCTCGAAGTTTGATGATTTGTTGATGAGACAGAGTGATCAGCAGCAGGCGCTTCTTGACTTAATGATATTGAGATTGAAGGATTGACGTCATTCACAGGAATATGAGCAGCCTCTGAAGTAGGAATTGTCAGTTCATTAGCACTTGGCTCATAATGTTCATCAAACATGGGATCAAACAATTTCTTTAAATCAACATCAGATGGAGGTACATATGGAGTTTCTGGAGAAGAATTTGGTATAAGGGATGAACTAATGGGACTGTCTTGAAGTGCGGGTCCAGAACTGGAGTGTCCAGGAGCCATAGGACCACTGCGATAGAAACTCTCTCTGACTATCTTTATCAACCCATATGTAGACAATTTGAAGTGACCACTGATAAAGAAAACCTGATATACCAAACTTGAAACTGAAGAAGAATTCCATGCATTTGCATCTTAAGCTCGCCTTTGTGAATTTTAACTTCAATCCCAAATAAGTGATAATTGATTAACTCCGAAGTAATCAGCTTGTGTCAAATGCCCAACACGTGAATAAACGTACAACCGGATGTACGTCGATCCACTGAATGAACCGGAACAAATGATTTCTCGACATTAATGCATTCTTCCTAAAGGTATACATGTAGAGACTGATCTGGAAGATTCACCACAAATGTCTTCGAGCGAATGAGGTAGTCATTTTCCTTAATGTTCATGTGGTTGATTTATAGCGTGCACAATGAGAGGAACAATAATCCGTAAAGATTTGGCAAAGGAATACCAAAGAGCGGATCATTATCCATGAACAACAATCCGTGAAGATTTGGCACAGGAATACCAAAGAGCGGATCATTATTCAATAGTGCAACTTACAATATCATGATAGTCATTATAAACGCCTTGTGAAATAACTGGAGATAAGGTTTCTTGAGAATTCCAAGAAGTACTTCTTAGATGGTGAACCAGTTGAATCAATAGAAACCGGAGCATGAGCTTCAGAAGCTGGATGATCAACATTCGTCGAAGGTTGAAAGTACTCATCAAACATATCTTTGAAAAACAATGAATCCCAAACATTGATTCCCAATTATCCTTAGTAAGTGAAGCATTAGGCGTTGGCGGAGAGTCATCAAAAATCAAAACAATGAATCCCAGTTATCCTTAGTATATTCACTCTTCATCAAAAAGAATATACACTCATCATCATCAAAAATTAAGTCGTATAACCATTATTCAAACATCCATCATCATGTAGTATATTCACTCTTCTCCCCCTCAAAAATTGCATCCAAAGTTGCCATTTTTGATTTAACAAGTGAATAAGAGTATACACCAATGAACATAGATCCACTTGATGATTGAATGAGCGTGGACAAACATGAAGCTTGTTGATGAAGAATGTAGATGAGTATGGCCATTCATGAGAGAATTTCTCTTTAGTTGAAGATAAAGCGCACAGAAGAGCGTACACTTTTCTTTTCTTTGAAGAACGGGGCCTGAAGTGTTATCTGCAGACACCATAATGATGAAGTACGAGGCCTGAACTGATTTTAACAGACGTCATTGTTAAGAGCCCAATCATATGTTTAGAGCCGCCCGAATCCAAATACCAAGGGATGATTTGTACGACCTGCTTTGGACAACAGACGAAGACAGAGAATTGGAAACATTGGATCCCCACGTGCTGATGGGTTCCTTTTGGTTAGCACAAACAGTCTTTAAATCAGCAGAAACCCTAGATGCAATGGCATTATCCCTAGGATCTGAACTAGTAGAGGCATCAGACTTAGTCAAATGACATTTTGTGCTTAATGGGATTATTCTACCAGTTGGCTTCCAAACCTTAACAGGCACTATTCTCGGCATAGTGGATATAGTTAAAGAGCAAGGTTTGCCATTCGTGAACATTCGACCTGTTGGCTTCCACTGAAATCCTACATTGGTAAAAACCTTCCCTGTAGGTTTCCAGGATTGCTTAATCTGTTTTGCTTTCCAAACTTTCTTAACTGGGGTATGATTCTTAGATCTCAGAAATAACACATCACATTTATCATGATTACCAGAAAATAAACATTTTTTACATGTTTTGCAGACAGCATAAGGCCTCGAATTAATTTCAGTAAGCTTAGAGCTAATACTAGAACTAACACGATTCTTTTTGTTCAAATCAAACTTCTTGTCCCTATGGTGTTCTTTTACTTCCTTATCATGATCACTTTTAGTTTGCGTAATCCTATCCTTCTTTGCATTGCTTCTAGGTTTTGACCCGCTAACTTTAGTGTCAATCTTAACATCTGTAGAAGTAACGATGGGAACATTACATGGCTTCACTACTTTCTGCATTCCTGGTCTAGAAGTGCTGGGATATGAAATTCTAGGAGGCACATCAAAGGTTGCTTGCTTGAATTTCGACATGGAACAAGGCATATCAAGGGTCACATGCTTGGCTTTAGGCATAGAACAAGGCACAACTATTCTATCTCTCCTATTGTTAGATTTCATACTTGTGACAATTACATACTCTAAGAGTTCCTGAGATCGTTTGGCATCCATGCAGGCATAGGCTATAGTACTATAAAAAGGTTTTTCTAATCTTTCATCTTCAACAATCTCACGGAGACCCTTCAAACTTTCCTTAAGGTATGAGAGGTATGCTTTATGTGCAAGTTCATTATTCCTAATGGGCGGAGGAATATATAACATATCGATAGCATATTTATCACAATCAGAAACCTTAGGAACAGAGTATTTTCAATTGGGGATTGGCAACTTTCCTTTCACCTCACGCTTCAGATTCTCAATATCGTTAAGTAAAGAAGTTATCTTTTCAATTTGTTTATCATGATTAACTTTAAATGAATCACATAACTCTTTGTTTTGATCATTAACCTTTGAAATTTCAGCTTTAAAACAATCATTTTCCTTTTGCAAGTTATCAATTATGTTTTGAAGTTGGAAATTCTGAGAATCTAAAGGTGGAGGCATATGGGAACTAGTCACATCCTTCTTTTCACCTTTCAGTTGTGAAATTTGGGCTTTCAATCTTTTGATCGTGTGGCAATGAGCTCGAATTTGTTCATCACGTTTTCTAATTTCAAAAAGTGCATCAAACTCAGGAGCATCAGAGGATGTCTTGATATTTGAGGTTTTAACATTTTCTTTGAGATGTTGATGTTTTAATTGCAAAGCAAGATGTTCAACTTCTAATTTAGAATAATGTTTGACCAAGTTATCATGATCATCCTGTTCTATTTTCTCATGCAATTTTGAATTTGTTGTTTCAAGCTCAATGACACGATCATGGGAGACTTTCAGAGCAACAGATAATTCATGAAATTGAGAAGCATTAATGGAACAATTTGTAGCAGTGAAAAACACATCTTGAGCAATACATTCAGAAATCAGATTCGCATTCAGTGTATGCAAGTTCTTCCTCTCAATCTCATTATATTTTAATACTCTCTCATAATCACTAACCTCAACAATCATTGCATCAAATTCCTTTTCCATTTCTTTAATGTCTGAATTCATTCCTTTTTTAAGACTCTCAAAATGATCTTTTAGTTGTTTAAAGAAAGGCATGACTTCAGTTAAATAACATTCTTTAGTTTGCTCAAAACCCCTTTCTCCTTCAGTAATACCAGTGGGTGTGATCCTTTTCTTGCAAGTTTTCTCAAAATCAACAAATAGTTGAAAGATAACATATTGACTAATTAAGGTCTTGCTTTTAGTGGCAATTGTTCTAGGAACAAGATGCATTGGTGTATTCGGAGGATACACAGTCGCTCTAGGCATTTTCCTAAGGGGAGGGTTCGTTACAACAAGATTCTCTGCTTTTTACTTATCTAAATCCTTTTTCCAGAACACTTGTTCAGGGGTTAATAGAGTCTGAGGCTTAAACTTGTTCAAGGAGATCCAATTTTCTTTAGTGTAATTATGGGGTTTAATCGTTATGTTATTCTTTTTACACTCAGGATCTTCTAACTTCTTATTCATTTTCTCCCTAGTGACTTCATCAGATCTCTTATCTTCCTCAGTGCACTCAACGCAACTAGGTTTCTGCCTAGGCTTAAGGATTTCATTACCATCATAAAGCACCTTATGAGCATTTCTAGCCTTTTTAATTACCTCTGGATTTGGTTCCTCAACAAGGGGAATGCTATGCTTATCGCTTAAGACTCGATGCTTAGTGATCATGTGAGCAGTTTGAATGGTATTCCCTTGTACGTACAACTTATTTTCAAGCTTGTTTTTCAAATTTTTTAGATTGGAAAAATCATTCAAAAGTTTTGATTCCTTAGCCTTGAATTCTTGCTTAAGCATTTTAACATTTTCTTGAAGTTCGTGTTTTTGCTTAGCAGTTTTGGAAAGCTTTTCTTGTAAGGAGTTTAACTCTTGTTTTAATACTTCTTCTCTAAAATTACTTTTTCTAATAATTGTACGCATTTGGATATCCATCTCCTGCTCACGAGTGGTAAGTTCAAACTTAGCACGTTGTTCGTATATGGCAACTTGATCCTTATAGGTATTGAGTTCAGTGGTCAAGGAATCATCAGGCACAAATGCAGTGTACTCATGCAATTCATAATCATCATTTTGAGAAGAAGATGCATACCTAGGTACTGCAGAAACTTTCATGCAACTTTCCTCTGCATTAACGTGCACAGGTTGTGGCCGGTGCATCTCTATCTTGGGTACATCCGAAGCTTCCATGGAGCGTTCCTTTGCATTAGCTTGCACGGGTTGTGACTGGTGCACCTCTCTCTCTTGTGACCATGAGCATGAAGATTCTATTTTAGCATTGTCCGACTCATCATTATTTGTTTTCTTTAACATTCTGCATTCAGCAACACCCGATTCTTCCACAGATACATTACCCAACTTATCACAACAATCTCTCAACTGCACCTGACACTCATTCACTTTTTCATCCTTTTGTGCAGTTTCCTCAATGTACTTTTTCACTTTATCCATGAGTTGGATAAATGTCTCAATGAATTCCTGAATTTCCATTCCAGTATGTTTTTTGAAGGAAATTCCAGTCAAGTGTTGATCGTAATCTGCTGAATATTCCCCACTGATGAATGGCTGAAATTGTTTGTAGATTACTTGAAGAGCTGCACTGGAACCATCTTTTTGAACTTCTTCATTGGTAAGTTGCAGCTTTAAATGCTCTAAGTTCAACAGCAAGCTTCTTGTCAATGTAGGTAAGTCCTGGCGGAAAAGAGCACTACATGTTCGATCCCCAACTATGGATAACAACTGTATGAGGTGCAGATGAAGTAGTTGATAGGGCTCAATGCTGCATTCCATTTGCATGGCATTCTGTAGCAGGTGCAATTCATTCTCATTGTACTCAGAACATGAAGATCTCACATCCTCGTTGTTTAATTCAAACATCTTTAATCGTTCAGTGTAGCATCCATTATCATTATTATCCACATCATCATACAATTTAAGCACTTCTGAAATCACTGGGTCAGTAGAGTAAGACATGATGTGGTAGAATGCACGGGATTTTACAAGTCTATGATTTAAACCGAGAAATAGAATCTTTCGCGGGATTTTACTAAAATCAAGACTAAACCGTTAAGCAATGACAAATGGAATGATATACAATTGTGTGTTAGGACATATGATTGTATGTAGGATTAGCAGAGATGTTGTTTGGTTGTGATTCGGATTGGTTTATGCCCGTTTTTCCTGAGAAATTTAGGTCTAAAAACTTAAAAACCTCAATAACTTCTGTTCGGAGCAGATTTAGACCTCGAAGATTGACCCGAATGAGTTCATTCAGCGTGCCATTCTCCTCGTTCTCACGGTCGTTTTGATGGGTAGAACGCTGAAAACGGAGGTACGGTTCAAAAGTTATGGCCGTTTGAAGTTTTGACGGGAAAAATCAACCAAGTCGCTACGAATTCTTGAACCAAGTCGCTAACAACTAATTCGCTATACCACCAAGTCGCTAAAGTCTCAAGTCGCTAAATAGCAACTCGCTAAGCCTTAAGTCGCTAGCAAAATTTTGGCAGCAATTCGCTAATCAAGTCGCTAAAGATTCAAGTCGCTAAATAGCAACTCGCTACTGACCAAGTCGCTAACACCAAGTCGCTACCCGTAGTGGAGAGTCCACTACTTGTACTGTAAGTCGCTAGGCCTAAGTCGCTAGCTCCAAAAATTGCAACTCGCTACAGAAGAAACAAATCCGTATGTCAAGTCGCTAGCAAGAAAAACAACATAAACATCACTTTTCAATCCAAAAACAACCCAACCAAGATGATTCAAACCTTCTAAATCAAAACCTAAACACTTGAGATGATTCTAAACATAAAAGTACTATCAAAATCCAAGCTTTAACACTAGAAATCACCCAAATGATGCAAAAACCACTAAACTTTTTCAAACTCAAAAACCACCTAAAAACCACTAGAAATCCAAAGATGTGAAAGATATGATCTAACCATGGCTCTTGATACCAATTGTTGGATATTAGTTTTCACATACACATCAAACCATAACAACAAGGTGGCGTATAAGTAGAATTCTAGAGAGAGAAAGTTAGAGGTTTAGGGAACTTTAGTGAGAGAAAGAAAATTCTTATTATAAGCTCCAACTCTCTACCTTGGGAGGTAGAGAGTATTTATAGTCTTACATAAATCGCCACACATCGGGCTGTGGATCAGGCATACAGTGGGTAAAGACCCGTCCGTCCTCCACGGTGTTACAAAACTAAATACTACTTAACTTAAAAGAACTACGACTACGAGCTTTCTAACGATTACATATACTTGAGGTGACCGACTCTTTAATACCTGGAATTTCTAATTCCTAACAGAGTTTGCATAAACTATTATTTAGAAGTGTAATGTACATGTATAAAAGTTGTATCCTTGTACCAAATGTTTTATTTCAACCTTATTCCCAATTCTCAACCCAAAAAGATGGATAACAAGCGGGCCCTGAATCTCTAAACTTTCGGTGATACATTTTAGAAAATGAGAGTTGTTTGATTCGCATAATGTTTTGAAATAACCTGTTAAATTAATTGTAATCTAAATGAACTGTAATGTAATAAATAGTAATTATAATTGTAATGTAAAGTATTGTAAGGTGCATTATTTGTAAGATGTTAAAGGGAAAAAGTTGCACGTGTTTGGTTGGTTGAAACGTAATGTAATTTAAAATAATAATAATAATAATAATAATAATAATAATAATAATAATAATAATAATAATAATGACAATAACATATATTTAAAATTTAATAATGATTGTTAATTTTAATTATAAAAATATGAATAATAAAAAGTTTAAATACAATAATAATTAAAAATATTAAATATAAATATTTTTTATTATTTAATTATAAAAATTATTATTTAAATTAAATTATAATAAAATATTTACTTTAATAGATTAAATTTATCAAAACAAACAAATTTTTTTTCAGCAAATAAAAAATTATAAATAAAAATTAAAATTGATATTAGCTATAATTTAAAAATTAAAACTATTGATATAAAAATATATTTTTTTTTGGTAAAGGGTTACCCCGGTGAATTTATTAAAATAAATAAACAAGGACAAATCAGTTCAAGTGTCATTAGCAAATCTAATGACCACTGTGTTAGCTAATAGAACCTAACATTCGACCAGAAACAAAGTTCACAACCAAAAATAACTACGAAAAACTACTTATGGGCCATTCATTTCGCATAGAGCTCACTGCTGCCGATTCCTTGATTCTAAGAGACATCAGCTTCAGTCTAGTAGTCGAATATATCACATCAAAAATTTGGTCAACATGGCGAGCCTTCTGTTTAAAAAGACGATTATTTCGCTCTTGCCATACATAATAAATCGTCGCACTGAAGAGAATCTTATCCACAAAAATCCTCACCAATCTTCTGTGCGCAATGCCATTCAAGATAGCCACAAAACTAGACCAAGTGTCCCCAATATTAGGAATGTGAATGTAGTTTTTTTGCCTTGAACCAAACCTGAGTCGAGAATGGGCATTGAAAGAAAAGATGAGCATGCGAATCTTGGACAGTCTTACATAGAGGGCAACTTAAATCATCCACGTAAATAATTATTACTTAAAGTTTAATAAAAACATATAAAAATAATACATTATTATTATTATTATTATTATTATTATTATTATTATTATTATTATTATTATTATTATTATTATTATTATTTTTATAAAAAAATCACTTCATTAGAAAAACAAAATGATTTACAAGAAATTAGTGGGAAGTCGAGACACTAGTTGAGCTCCCACTCCTTTTATTATTATTAATATTATTATTATTATTATTATTATTATTATTATTATTATTATTATTATTATTATATGTATAAATATAATAATAATAATTAATAATAACGATAAAAGATAGAGTTTGTAAAATTCAGAACTATAATGTAATTCAAAACATTTCATCGAGTTTGCTATATACAAATATGAATTCTTTCATTGAATGTAATTAGTTGTAATTCAATTATATTCTCCCTGCAAACCAAACAGTCAACATAATGTAATATGAATTGCAATTCTTTTCATCCTTCCAACCAAACAAGATTGCAATGTAATTCAAATTACAATTATAACATATTGCACTAAAATTCGAAGGAACCAAACGCCCCTAGGATTTTCAGATTTACGCTATATTTAGCTTTAGGGTGTGGCGAAAAGTTTTTTCTCGTCACATCAACTCCACATAATCGTTATATCATTTACTTTTTTAATCTCACATCTTCCCTTAAAGCTCAACTACTACTTTTTGTTCCATCATATTTTTATCACTTAAATAACCCGATTACACACATGCATACACACAAAATCATTAATAATTTGTTCTCTTTTTTTAAGCTGTGAATTTGGTTGCAGGAGTCTAGCATTAAAAGAAAATAAACATTTAATGATAGAAGTTCTAATTACACCAAAAAGTATCACTAAATCTAATCTTTTAGTGACATTTTTTAAAACTGTAAGTAAAATCCTAAAATTTTGAGATTTAATGACAATTTTTATAAACAAAATATGTCACAAGGGCAAAAACTATGTCCTCACACTTTTTTTTGTCTCACCATTAATAAATTTTTACCTATTGGACTTCTACCTGTATTTTTTAAGTGTAAGAAAAGCACATAAAAAATTTAGTTTTTTTAGTGACACTTCTTTTATACTTTGATGATACTTATTTACTTTTAGTGATATTTTTTTGCTTTTGATGGCAATTATTTTACGTGTCACTAGATGACAATTTTTGTACTAAGAAAAAAAGAATACCCTTTTCCCACAAGGGAGGGGTGGTGTTTGAGATGAGTCCCGAAAGGAAAATAGGCTTCCAGCTCTTTTTTTCTTGTCACACCCTTCTATAGTTATGGCGTTGAACTTTGAAGATAAGAGTATCACTTACAATTATAATGTTAGAACTTTAAAAATGAGACTATATATAAGAACCACACGTAATTTTGAGCTTTTGTTTTAAATGATAAACATTTAAAGAAGTGTATTTTAGTCATTTTATTTCAAAAAAGAAAAACAATATCTGTAGGACCTTAGATATATCAACCTTATCACAAACCCACTTAACGAACACAAGTATCACCACGTGAAACCACGCTACGCGTATAACACGTTCAACACAAACACAAACGTTAAGCTTAGAAGAAAGAAATAAAGATGAGAAAGATGGTGACTTAAGATGTAAACCGTGTATGTATGAATAGAAAGATGAAAAAAATAAGTTGTATATTCCAAAGAAAACACACACACACACACACACTCAAGCACACCCCTCAAATGAGACTTTGAGGGGTTTATATAGTACAAGTAACATGATGCCCTAAAAGGCTTTCTATGGGCTTCGTGGGTTGGACATGGGTTGGATTGGATAAAAGGCAAGCTTAACATAACTAGTACCCATTTAGCTTAGTCCAATCCACGAGCCCGTTGACTATTCTATCACGATATCTAACACACGATATAAAGTTCCTAAATGTGAATGACCATCACTTCTAATAAAAACTATTAAGGCTAACAATCTCCCCCTAAGGGGTGATCATTCAAATGATGCTCCACTTGATTAGGTCTTTACTTTTCTCGAGCTTGAACTTTGTGTGTAGATAAAGAATAGTCTTGATTCTTTGTTCCTTCATGCTTTGTGATCAGTTAATGTGGATGTCTGTCGTTGTCAACTTCGTTGGTTAGGTATCTCCACGTCTTTCTCCACCATGCTCACACTTCTATTTGACTTTGATGTTTCATTGTTGTGAAGTTCTCTAGTCTGTAAACTTTGTAGATTCTTTGACATTGACGAAGAATCATCTTTAACTTTGTGTAGCCTTTGATTTTGATGAGAACTTCATTTGTGATGTGGTCGGTATGAGCATGTGGATAATCTGCACGATCTCTTCCTCCCGCGAGCATCCATAAGAAGAAAACATAAAACACGTTAGTAATAAGCAGATTCCGGCACTTATAAGTTTGAATTTCGAGGGTGTTAACAGCATAGTGTGAAAACACATCTCTAATTCTCACAAAGGCCGTTCCTGAACTGGAGTCCCACAAGCGAGATAACGCGATATACCGAAGTACATCTACAGTTCAGATGAGTCGCTGAGGTACACCGAAGCATCACCTCACGACTGTAGACCGTTTGTGACACACTAAGCGTAATCCTTGGGGAGTTACCGAAGTGACCTGCTGTCAGGGCTGCTTGATGTTGACCCTGGCAGGAGTTTCCATTCAATCACTGAAGATCACAGATGTGAAACTTCTCATAAATGTTTTGGCAGATTGCTAAGATCTGCATAGGACTCTAGAATATATCACTTATGCCCTTATTGATGAACAACAAGCGATGTCATGTCAAGTGTTCCTATGAGATCTTTTGATGAATCTCGTGGCTCTAGACTCAATTAGTGCATTTTGGTTTTCCTGAGCGGAGACTAGGGAGAGGGTCTCCTTCTTCAATACCAACCAACTCTAAGAGAAGGTCAATAGATTATGTAGGGTTCCCAGTGAGAATGAAACAAATCCTTTTAAGAGGAATTGAGTGGCTAGAAGGTTTAGTGCAGTGCGTCACTGGGTCCATGACGTCTTTGTCTTCAATACCAGTGTCAACTAAGTGACAACCAGTAGCATATGAATTGAACCCGGTTTCTGCCCTAAGGTTGAATCAGGAGGGCTATTTCTTTTCACCCTTTCTTTTACATTTCTTTTTAATTCTTCAACCCCTTCTTTCTCCTTTCTCACATTACTCCTTTTTTTCAATCATTCCTAAGGATTTCTAGTTCTAAACTATTTGAGATGTCCTTGGGTAGATCCCTCCGACTCTGGCGGATCATAGGACGGATTTCCTATCCTTAGTCACCTTATAACTCCATGACTGTCCCATGTTGCCATAAAACCATTTTTCTTGAAAATCTCTCAGAGTGTTTATGATAGAAAACATGTTTGAAACACTTTGTGAGTTTAATATTTTCAGAAACACTCCCCCTTCACATGTGCTTATAAGTTTTGACAGAAATCTGCACATAGAGGGTAGAGTTTGCACTTTTTGAATTGATCGACTTTAAATGAACTAGACCGATTCGAGACACGTTTACATCACTAGAGAACTATCTTGAAATTATTACCCGTCCTGGTCAAGTCCATAGAGAGTTTCTCGAGATGGTACATTATTCCTCGTCAATTCATTGGTTCCGTCTGAGTCGAGCTCATTTTGAGATTCAAACACCTATCATTAAACATTTTTGATCACATTTTAATCACGTCGCCTCCCCCTCAAAAATAGCATAATCGTGATATTTTTTATATCCACGGATTAAAAATCATTTTTAGAATCTTTTAGGGAGACAAACGGATATGATTTAAGCATGAATTTGGAACATTTTGTTTTATACTTCCCCTTTAATAAAGCATAATCAATTAAAGGGTTTTAGAGGGAGTTATCTTGAGCACAAAATATTTTGAAAGATTTTGAAAAATCTTTTTGAACAATCTTGAAAAGGTGCTCAAGATGATGATGATTTCTCACCATTTTTAAATGTAGTGCACTGAAGCGTACACTAGTGATTTTCATTAAAAAGCACGAGTTTTGATTTGAAAAAATAATCAAAAGTCATCATTTCGGTTCGGGTTTCGTACTGATGTATACGAAAGCCATTAATATGAAGAAATTTTGAGAAACGACATGTTTTAGAAAACAATTAAAGAACTCTCGCTCAAGCATCTGTACATGCCCGTATCATTGTTGAATGACATTTCTAGAAACGTACAGAATATCGATTATACGAGAGACATGTCGTGAGATGAATATTTTTGGATTTTATATTTTCTATTGTTTTTGTATTTTGAAAGTTTTATATTTTTATATTTTGCTTTTGTTGGTTTTTCAAATTTTGTATTTTGTTTTTCAAAAATATTTACAGCGAAGCTTTTTGGAAAAACATTTTCAAGAAGATTCGAGAAGACGTTCTAACTCCTCAGGGGTTAGGCTTCGCATTCCAATTCGTCGAACTAAATCGTCAAACCTTTCTTTTGGAAGGGCTTTAGTAAATAGATCGGCGAGTTGGTAATCAGTCTTCACGAAGAATAATTCAACAGTACCATTTTCGACGTACTCTTTGATGAAGTGGTAGCGGACACGGATATGCTTAGTCTTTGAGTGATGAACAGGATTGCATGATATGGCTATGGCACTTTTCGAGTCACAATACATAGGTATTTTATCGAAAGTAAAGCCATAATATGTGAGTTGTGTTCTCATCCATAGAACTTGAGCACAACACGCAGATAGAGACACATACTCAGCTTCAGCGGTTGAAAGTGCAGTGCAATCTTGTTTCTTTGAAGACCAGCTGACTAACTTTTCACCCAAAAATTGTGCTCCTCCGGATGTACTTTTTGCTGTAACTTGATCAACTGCGTAGTCCGCATCTGAAAAGGCAATTAGATCAAATCCGAATTCCTTCGGATACCAAAGTCCCATGTGAATGGATGTCTTCAGGTACCGTAAGATCCGTTTAACCTCTTTGAGGTGCAGTTCGGTAGGCTTTGCCTGAAACCGTGCTAATAAGCAAACAGCAAAATGAATATCTGGTCGACTAGCAGTGAGGTACATGAGAGAACCAATCATGCTCCGATATTTCTTCGGATCAATAGGTTTCCTAAACAAATCGGCTCTAATTTTTGGTGAAGTTACCATTGGTGTTCCGACCGAATCACAATTATCCATACCATGATTTTTCAAAATCTCAGTTGTGTATTTAGCTTGATTTATAAAAATTCCACATGGGGATTGATGAATTTGTAAACCAAGAAAGAATTTTAGTTCCCCCATCATGGACATTTCAAATTTGATTTTCATGAGATTTTCAAAATGTTTTGAAAGATTCGGATTAGTGGACCCAAAGATGATGTCGTCCACATAAATCTGAACAATCAAAATGTCGTATTTGTATTTTTGTGTAAACAAGGTAGGATCAACTGTTCCTTTGGTGAAATTGTTTTGGATGAGGAAAGAGGACAGTTCGTCATACCACGCTCTCGGAGCTTGTTTCAAACCATAGATTGCCTTTTTGAGTTCGTAGACGTAGTCTGGATGTTCCATGTCGATGAAGCCTTCTGGCTGACTCACGTACACTTCTTCTTTCAGAGTTCCATTCAAGAACGCGGTCTTAATGTCCATCTGATAAACCGTGATGTTTTTGTGAGCTGCATAGGCTAAGAATATCCTGACTGCTTCTAGTCTGGCTACCGGCGCGAATGACTCTTCAAAGTCTATCCCTTCCTCTTGTCTGTATCCTTTGGCCACAAGACGAGCTTTGTTGCGAATTACAGTCATCTCTTCATCCCTTTTGTTCTTCCATAACCATTTGAGATCAATGACGCGAATATTAATTGGTCTTGGAACCATATCCCAAGAGTCATGTAGACGGTATTGGAGAAGTTCCTCCTGCATCGCTTCTATCCATGCGGGTTCTGCCATTGCCTCGCGAATGTTCTTTGGCTCTATATTGCTAATTGAGCAAAGGTAAATTCATAAGTCGCAATCGGTGGCAAGTTGGCGTCTCGTCTGAATTGGCCTTGAAGGTTCACCAATAACTTGTTCAATTGGGTGGTCTTTTGTCCACTTCAGAGTAGAAGGATACCGTTGGTTAAACGTATGCGAGTTAGATGGTTCTCGTAAGCATGAAGATGATTCAGCTGATTCCGTAGCAAACGGGTTTTCAAATAAGTCTTCATCTAACGTTGCATCATTCTGTTTTTGGTTTTGCTCATCAACTGCTGGTAGAACGGGTGCAATAACTGGAGTAGATGTAGATGATGTTGATGGAGTTGGTGCATTGGTTTCGACCGTTGTAGATGCATCTTCTGTTGTTGGTGGAGGATGATTTTGAGCGGGTGCAGCGGAATGATGGTTTGATGCATTTGTCGAAGTTCCACCATAGTATTCATCGAACATTAACTCGAAGAAATTCTCCCATTCTTGTTCTTTAGGAGTGTCAACCGAAGTTGATTGAGCTCTTTGAGGTACGAGTCCTGAACTGATGTGTCCAGAAGTCTGCGGGTTCTAGAGCAAGTCTCTCAGAAGCCATATGTAAAAGTTCATCAAATTTCACATTCATCGTCTCCATGATCCTCCTAGTTCTTCTGTTATACACCCTGAATGCCCTCGAGTTATCTGAATATCCAATGAAGATTCCAATATCACCTTTAGCTTTCAATTTACCTAGATCTTCTCTGTCGTTCGTCGGATAGCATAAAGCGCTAAACACGTGAAAGTTAGAGATATCAGGTTTTCGATTGTTCACAAGCTCATACGGGGTTTTATTGAATCTAGGATGGATTAGGGATCGGTTCTGAGTGAAACAAGCAGTGGCAACAACATCAGCCCATAAAAATAACGGTGCACTAGAATAGATTAGCATTGTGCGAGCAACTTCCACAAGAGTTCAATTTCTTCTTTCAACTACCCCATTCTGCTGTGGAGTTCTAACAACTGATGTCTGATGTGTAATTCCAACATCTTCAAAATAAGATTTTAACTCCTGATTTGTGAATTCAGTGCCATTGTTTGTTCTTACAACCCTTACTGGAGTTTGAAGAAGTACTTGAATGCGTTTCAGAAAGGTGATGATGATGCCTGGTGCTTCGTCTTTTGATCGCAGAAACTTAACCCATGTATATCTCGAATAATCATCGACGATAACAAGAATATACTTTTTCCCATTAATGCTTTCAACTCTCATTGGGCCACATAAGTCCATGTGCAACATATGCAACTTTGCTTCCGAACTAGGTACGAATTTGGGTTTATATGATGCTCTTTTGCTTTTTCCTTGTTCGCATGATGGACATAAGTGATCCTTGGTGTATTTGAACTTTGGAAGTCCGTTGACGATGTTGTCTTTGGCAAGATTGTTAATGGTGTCGAAATTGAGATGGGATAACCTTCTATGCCACAACCAGGACTGTTTTCCAGATGCTCGTGTCATCAGACATATTGGTGATGAAGAGGCCATTTGATTGATGTCGATAGCATACAAGTTTGTATCACGATTCCCAGTTAAGAGATCAGTGCCATCCAAGTTTCTAACGAAGAAAGCATTTTTCCTAAAAGCAACCTCTAAATCTGCATCACAGAACTGCCCGACTGAAAACAAATTGTGTCCCAACCCTTCGACATAGTAAACCCGAGTGATCAAATAATTTCCAAAAGGTAGATCTCCATAACCCATGATAGCTGCTACATGATCATTTCCAAAACGTACGGTTCCCATGAATTTTCAGACGAAATTGATCAGCAGCTTCAGATTCCCGGTCATGTGCTTGGAGCAACCCGAGTCGACGATCCAAAGAAAATTTTCGATAACATGCCAGTAACAGAAAAAGAATATTTTGGAAACCGTTGTGATTTTGGTTCCTTTGGGTTAGAGGTAAAATCCTGATCACACTCAAAGAGGTTTGCTACAGGGAGTTCTGGTTTATCACTCATTTTACCATTCTGGAGTGTGAAAGTTCTACCTGTGGGTTTCCAAATATCATCCCTAAAGTAAACACTATGGTTCTTGTCAGTAGTGAAAAGCCTAAGTTTTGAAACTAGTCTTCCTACTTGTTTAGCGTAAGATCTTTTTGGAACGTTCTTCTTAACAGGCTTATCATTCACATTCGTAGAAACACAATCATCTTGAACATTAATTAAATATTTCTTGCAAGTTAAACAAAGAGATTCAACACATGCATTAGACTTCGCAAGTTTCATAGGTTCAGTACATTCAGATGAAATGTCTTTCTTATTCAAAAGCGGTAAATTCCTAGGGTGTTCTTCTACTTTCTTCTCTTTATTCAAGCTACTACTCCTAGAGGCAGTCGAGACTCTATTGTTCCTTGTATTGCTCTTAGGCTTTAGTCTACTGCTCCTAGAGGTGCTTTCTAGTCCTGTAGAAGGTAAGGCACACGCATTAGGATTCACATTTTTATGAAGGGAGGTGGTTTCAGCTTTCCTAGTCTCTTTAGAGTGCTTTTCTAAACTTATGGCATTTGTTCCATATGTTTTAGATGTGGAGGCAGACGCATTAGTGGTACTCATCTTAAAAAGGCCAGGTGCTAAAACTTTTGGTTTCTCGATAACCGCTTTTCCTTTATCAACATTTTGTTTAGGTAGGGCAGGTGGAGTGGCTGGTTTTGATGAAACATTTTTCTCATTGACTTTTGGAGGAGGCATAGAAACAGACATTTTTGGTTTGGAAACCGGTTTGGGAACATTTGCTTTCTCCTCGGTCAATGGTTTTGTAATCACAGTTTCCACTACCTTTCCTTTTTGACTTGCCAGCTGAGCCCTCAAAAGATCATTTTTCGCTTTCATGTCATTGTAGGCACGCTCATACGACAATTTGTCATTTTTGCATTCCTCAGTTTTTCGATCAAGTTGTTTAAAATATGACACATTTTCTTTTTCAAGTTTTTCAAGAGCTTTTTCATATTTTGAAACAATTTCGGAGGTCTTATACTGGAGTCTTTCATGATCTTCAACAGAATATGTTTGCAAAATAATGGACATAATATCAGTAGTCAGAACATCTTCGAAGAGAGAATCATTTAAATTTTCCAAAACTTTGATGTGTTCAACACTTTCATTAGCTTGCTTTACCAGGGATTTATGGTCCTTGACAAAGTCAACTGTTACTTTCAAAAATGCTTGTTCAAAATGAATTACCCTTGAGTTGATGTTATTCAGCTGAGGGGCAATTTGAGTTTCAAAAAACTTTTTCTGTTCATTATCAAAACTATTAAACCAGATGTTTTTTGTAATATTAGTTTTAGTTTTAACAGTCTCTTGAAGATCTGCAATTCTAGTTTTCACATTTTTTAAAATACTTCGCGCATCACTTGTGTTAAAAGGATTGTTTGAAGACATTTGTTCAATGTTCGAAAGAGATTTGGATACAACAACTGGTTTTGAAACTGATTTTGAAACAGGTGTTGACACTTTGTTTGAAACACTTGGTGTGGTGGAAAACGTTGATTGTTCTTTATGAGAAACAAACGAAATACCATTAATTTTGTTCCATTTGTTATAATCAATTGGTTTGATTTCCGGATGTTTTTGTTTCATTTTTGATCTACTCTCCTCAGATAGTTCCAACGTTTCAAGAGAATCATGTACAATTATAGGTTCATGCAAAGGTTTTCCATTGTTCAACACATTCCGTTTTTTCTGAGCTTTCTTGAGGAAACAAGGAGGTGAGTTACCAAGAGCCATTTTATGCACAGTATGAAAAATCGGATTTACTTGATTAGAAAGCATCTTGTTTGTTTTAGCGGAATGACCCGTTGTAAGAAGCAAATTTTCCAATTTTTTGATAGTTTCATTTTTATCCAGAATTTCATCAAGAAGAGAATCTTCTTGTTTTGAAAAATCAGCAATCAACTGTTTCTTCTCTTTTTCAAGATCAGAAAACAGTGCTTTTTGTTTAGAAAGTTGGTCATTTAGATCAGAAATTTCCTTGTTTAAAGATTTTATTTTCAAGTTCAAATTCACATCAAGTGTGTCATACTTGAGTTGCAATTGTTTTTCTCTTAAAACAGAATCTCGATAACCAATTTCTAATTCTGATACTTTGTTTGTATGAAATTCAAAGGCTCTTGCGTTCTCTTTGTAACTCTCAAGCTCAGCGGTCAATTTAGCATTCGCTGCCTTAATTTCGCGATTGACCGTTCTAACTTTCTCAATTTCAATGCCACAGTTATTGATTAATGATTCAAAATAAGCACGTGTTTCCTCATCAGTCTCAGTATTTTGTGCCACACAGCCTCCACTGGGATCCACATCTAGGGTTTCAGAGTTAGTATTGCTACAACTCGGATTGTCCAGGTATGTATCATAAGTAGGTGTTGGCGTCATAGAATGCTGTTCGTCATGAGTAAACACATCAAATATGACATTGTTATAGCATGGATCAGTGATTGGTACCTCAGATACTGCGTTGGCGTCATAGACAGAAGGTGCGTCAGAGTCAGTGTCGTACTTAGTCTCCTGAAGATTTGCCATGAAGATGCAGTTCGCATTGATTTCCTCGAGGTCTTCCAAATCATCCACAATAGCGAAAAAATCATTTTCCTCAGCACTCAACTGCATCCCTGCTTCTTGCTTCTGTGCTAACAGCATAGCTTTCCGAAGAAACTCAGCATTCTTCTTGTGTGGCTTAGTGGGACAGTTTCGTGCCATGTGACCCACTCCTTGACAGTTATAACACTT
Organism: Chrysanthemum seticuspe; assembly: GCA_019973895.1. NCBI lineage: Eukaryota > Viridiplantae > Streptophyta > Magnoliopsida > Asterales > Asteraceae > Chrysanthemum > Chrysanthemum seticuspe. The sequence continues at coordinate 108,796,208 of BPTQ01000006.1, read as the reverse complement.
AACCTGATTACCCTGATTCATATTTCCATAATTCCCAACAACTGGAGCTGAAACATTCCCATTCTGATTACCCACTGCTCTATTCCCAACATTCTGTCCCATCTGATTTCCAACATTCTAACCCAACTGATTACCCTGATACGGAACCGCCTAGGGGTGTCAAATGGGTTGACCCGACCCGACCCGAACCCGACCCGAACCCGATAAAACCTTATAGGGTCGGGTTCATTCGGGTTCAACTCGGCTTATCGGGTCTATCGGGTCAACCCGACCAACCCGATAGCCTTATAGGGTCGGTTTAGGGTTATATTTTTCATACTTTATCGGGTTCGGGTTCAACCCGATAACCCGATAAATATATAAGACTTCCTTGTTCTTTTTTTCATTTTAAGCCTAATAACACTTAAGACCCCTACCTGATATATCATCATTTTAAGCTCAATAAAACTTTATATGTGTTTGTTTGGCTTTGGAACTGAATCGGCGACTTTACTTTTTGGATTTGAATTGGTTAGCTAATGCATGACTTTCTTTGTTTATATGCAAAATGCCAACTGTATCATGTCTTACTGATATGTTAATGTTTTTTTTAGCTACTGCACTTTTTTTCTAAGGCCACAAAACTATTTCCTAATCTTACTGTTATGTTAATGTGTTGTGTACTTATGTAGTTATGTTAATGTGTTGTATCTAGTCTTACTGGTTTGCCATTGCCACACAAGTAGACAACAATGAAGTAATATTTTACTTAAAAATACAATCAGTTCCAATCAATGACTTTAGGTGTCATACTTGTTGCTTTTCAACTTCCAAATAAACATAAATTTAAAAACTATTTTCACAAACTAATATCATATACGAAACACCACATAAAGCAAATTTTTGGTTATACTTTAGTGACAATATCAAAATATATTTACAAGTTAAATGATCAAAATTTGACTTTTAACAAATGGGATGTAAGAAACAGATGCTAACAATCGAAACAGATGCTAACAATATGGTTGCTATAGTTGCCAAAAGGGTACTTCATATATGTTTAATTCTTATAAGCAAATTTTATTCAATTGTGTTTTATATTGTGTTAGGGACATCCAACTTAACACAACCCGATAACCCAACCCGATTCAACCCGACCCGTTTTGACCCGAAACCTGATAACCCGATATCTTATAGGGTCGGGTTAGGGTCAATATTTGGGACACCAAAACCCGAATCAACCCGACCCGACCAACCCGATAACCCGGCAACCCGACCCGATAACACCCCTAGAACCGCCTGATTACCCATGCAAAATCCAGTAGCATATCCCTGCTGATTCCCAATAACTCCAACCATTTGACCTTGATTACCCATATTCACACCCGGCTGTGCAATTTGCCTGTTGCGAGTGTTTGATGAAATCCTTTGGTTGTTGTTAGTTGGTGTGGAATAGCGACTTCTGAATGCTTTACCCAATAAAGAAAATACATGTAGCAATACTTCTTCTTTTTCAGTTTCAAGATCAGTGATTCCTTGTTCCTGGTATTATGGATACTGTTGTTGTTGAAGTACTTGTTGTTCTGGTGGATAGAATTGTTGTTGAGGGATAACAGCTTGTGGTTGTGGAATGTATTGCTGCAAGTTGTTGTTGTTGGAAGATGATGAAGCTTGTTGTTGTGTATTCACTGAAGGTTGAGTCTTTGTAATAAGAGCCAATGGATCATGATTCTTTGCCAATCTTTCTTTCCTGACTTCATTCACTTCAGCTTGGTTTTGTTTTAGAAAATCGTTTAGTTGATCAAAGTTCACTTGATGTAAGTCTTTTGTTTGGTTGACAATAGTGACATATCGTCCCCATTCTTCTGGAAGATTGTTCAGGAACTTGATGTTTTGAACGATAGTTCTGGGTGCTAACTTGTTTCTGATAAGCTCATTCATCAAAGTACAAAACCTTTCATAGTAGGATTCAATGGATTCTCCTGGAGTTGAAGTGAACTTTTCCCATTCAGTTAGCAGCTTGTTCTCCATGTCTTGTTGACCAATTTCTGTTCCATGACAAAGCCGTCTAACACGTTCCCACATATCGAAAGCAGTTTCACAGCTGTCTACTACAGCAAAGATGTCTCTTGGTAAACCCAGTTGGACAATATGAATTGCCATGTCATCTGCATCGACTTGTTTCTGATCCTCTTCAGTGTATTCTGATTCGTTTTGAACACGAGAAGATGGTGGGATGGGAGGTGTTGCATCAGCATTTCCAGGGATTTGGACTTATCGAGGCTTGAAGGGTCCATTCTGAATTGATTGAATCATCAGTTTTCCGTTAGGTTTGGTCTTGATGTAACGAAGCATACGACTTGTCCATTGAAGATAACCACCTTTTTCCAACATAGGAGGACGGTTTTCTGCACCGGCTGCATGAATATCTTGTTGAGTTGCCATTGATGAAGGTATGATCTGATAAAGTTGATGTAGGATCGACTCAACGATAAAGGAGTTGTGTTTAAAAAGATATTGTCGTTTGAAGTTTTTCTCAAAAGTCGTACTCGTGAACTTGGTTCTTAGGCCTAAAAATTTTTCTCCCAAAATTTGAAATTCACTAGAAAAATCAATTCTAAGGACGTATGAAAAATTTGAGTTATGACAATTTTGACGCCAAATTTGACCGAAAAAATTTGAATTTGGGTCCAAAAATTTGAATTTTTGACCAAAATTTTCCAAGTTATACCAAAATTTGAATTTCGCGTAAAAATTGAACGTTTAGTCTCCTCAAAAATTTAAATTTTACTCAAGTTTTCCCGCCAAAAGAAGTTACGAGTAGACTATGGTGCTTAGGCGTAGGCAATAGACTTAAGCGTAGGATCTTTATGTGTAGGAAGCTTAGGCGTAGAGATTGTGCTTAGGTGTAGAGAGAACTTACGCGTAATACCCAAGTTACGCGTAACAATAGAGTTATGCGTAGACTAAAAACTTAAACGTAGAATTCTTATGCGTAGGATTTACTTATGCGTAAGACAAGCTTAGGCGTAAGAAAATACTTATGCGTAAGAAATTATACGCGTAAGATTTAGCTTATGCGTAAATCTAGGGTTTTGCCCAAAAATCCTTTACACTATCACAGTGTAAAAGATGTCCAAAAGTCGAAGTGTTCCACAAACTTATCCAAGTGAGGGAAGCACTGAGTTACCGTTATAGCTCGAAGAAACTGCACAAAACTCTTATGCGTAGAAAAAAGGGTTTTGGCTTTCTTATGCGTAAAAATAGGGTTTTGACTTACGCATAAAAAATTTCCAGTGATTCAACCGATTTCTGATGCACAAACAGCTTCCAAAATACTCAAATAACACGAAAGTATTGACCTTAATCACCCAAAGTGCCTTTTATGCTTATGCGTAGAAATGAACAACGAACCAAACACGAGCTTAAAAATGAAGAAAAACACGTAAAGCTTCGAACTTTTTTCAAAAAACTGAAACTTTAGCACCAAATAAACCTTACCACAAGAATCTTGAATTTTTAGGTGCAAAAATTAAAGTTTTAAGCGTGTCAAAGATGTATAACGAGAGCTTTATGCGTACAGTACCAAACTTCAAAACAAACACAAACACTCCTAAACCATTGTTAGGCGATTGATACCAATTGTAGGACCTTAGATATATCAACCTTATCACAAACCCACTTAACGAACACAAGTATCACCACGTGAAACCACGCTACGCGTATAACACGTTCAACACAAACACAAACGTTAAGCTTAGAAGAAAGAAATAAAGATGAGAAAGATGGTGACTTAAGATGTAAACCGTGTATGTATGAATAGAAAGATGAAAACAATAAGTTGTATATTCCAAAGAAAACACACACACACACACACACACACTCAAGCACACCCCTCAAATGAGACTTTGAGGGGTTTATATAGTACAAGTAACATGATGCCCTAAAAGGCTTTCTATGGGCTTCGTGGGTTGGACATGGGTTGGATTGGATAAAAGGCAAGCTTAACATAACTAGTACCCATTTAGCTTAGTCCAATCCACGAGCTCGTTGACTATTCTATCACGATATCTAACACATGATATAAAGTTCCTAAATGTGAATGACCATCACTTCTAATAAAAACTATTAAGGCTAACAATATCTAAACCAAAAGTTCTTATAGGAACTGTGCATGTAATTTTGAAGATTCTGAGACTTCGTCTACCATTTAATCAAACCACGTGAACGTTCACTCAAAAGTACACTGAACTTAGCTGAAAGAAAAAGACAATACGAACATAATGGGTGATATCATCGAGGGAATAACTTGGCAATTACATAAGAAATTGTTCATCAGATGCAATGTTTTCTTGTTGCAAGAATTAATTTGAAATGTTAGGTCGTTGGGATACTTCAATTAGCTAATGGTGTAACCAACGTGACATTTTGTAGATAAAATAACTAAACAATGTTGGAAATGTATATATTTATAAATACGTGAATGTCCGGATTCAAACTCGTGACCACGGGATTGCACATATTACGAATGAGAATTAAAGTTAATAATTAATGTTAATTGATTACGATTAATTATTATACAAAACTCGACTAACGATCGTTAAGTATTTAACGAAAACTAACTAACGACCGTTAAATGTAAAGAGAAGGACTAGTAGTGTAAAATCTTAAAAAGGAAAAGATTCGGGTATCCCTTGGGCCATGCTATGGCCGGCCATAGGGGTGTTTTACACAACCAAAACCCTAACTTGTTCCCAAAGATTTTATACACTATATATACAAAGGCTAGGGTTAATGGTTTTTATAGCTTTTTGTGCACACACATTAACCTAAGTTTTCTTTGTTCTTTCTCTTGCAAATAATCGGCCACAATACCCTTTAGGGTGTTTGGTTTTGTTTTTCTAAAACAAAGTTTTGTAGATCTAGCAATCATTTAATTCGTTTGTTAATTCGTGTGTACAAGAACGTGGTAGTAAGACACTATTCTTACACCAACTGGTTTGAGTTATAAAACGGTAAGGGATAACTCGTTAAACCATTTTGTCACATCCATTGAAGAGATCTACCAATTGCAAGAGGTATGTTACGCATTCTTCAGTTAATTATTTATTTGTTATGATCCTAAGTCTTCCGCTGTGTACTCTGTAGTGTCTATATGTTTTATTGTATTTCATATATCATAAACTCAACAGTGGCATAACGAGCCTTGTATAACAAGTAATTAATTACTGAAACACGTAAATAAAATAAACGGATTGTGTTATTAATTGTATGTGTAGATCTAGGGTTTGCAAAACCTAAACCCTAATTTTTTGGAGGGGCGTATTTTTTGTGCCCTAATTAGGGTTTTGTATACTTATGTTTTAATTGGATTAGAAACCCTAGGTTGCATGCAATTTTATGTGTATTGCATAACTCTGTTTAATTGCATTAATTGTTAAGTGTAATTTATATCCATGTTAATTATCTGCATGTTTTATCATGGATCTGTTTTTATTGTATGTTTTACTTGGTTAAGTGATATACACTAAATATTATGATAGATCTAAAATTGGGGAAGACCTCAATCATTATTATTTAATCAATTATGTGCTATGTGGTATATGTTTTAATTTTGACTTACGCAATCGATGAATCGATGCATGTGGCTCACCTTGTACATAGCTGAAAATGGGTGAAAGTCTTAATTAAATATATACATATTGACAGATCTAGAATTGATTATTAATAGGATTTATCAAAAAGGTTTGCATGTGGCTATTTGATATGCATGACTTATTATTATGTTATGCATTCATTGTTTATTTGTTTATTTTTTTAAAATACTTGCTTGTTTGTTATGTGTAACAAGGGTATTTTTATAAGAAAAATAAACTGGCCTAAACAATGGTGAAACATGTAATTTTAAGCATAGTAATCGTAACCGTTTAATTAATTGATTTTCATGCACAAAATAGCTAGAACGGCTCACCCATTATTGACAAACTTTGTGCGTCTTAATGGAGCTACCAAGTATTCCTATGAATGTGCATTAAATCTTAAGGGTGAATTGACCTTAAATTCTACGCGCCACTTTTGTGGTAATTATCCGAATAACTTGGGTCTTATGACTCATGCAGCAGTAGGATATAGTGGTAATTAAAGGTAATTCTTTAATTGGTTTACCAATACCTCGATTAAAGTTTGATGATGAAAAGCTTAAACATTAAAACAAGGATATAAATGTTTTAATAAAACCTATGCTACGAAGATGAATGCATGACATCTTTGTACATATTTGATTTGACATCAAAATCATTACCCTTAATTTAAGTTATATGCCATCCAGCGAAACGGAAACACCTAAGATTACCTTTTATTTGCGTGAGAACGTGACTTAAATCATAATCAAAAGGTAAAATGTCCACGTGTCGTGAGAACGGGCATGGACGATTTTGCAGTTTCTTAAGTTGGACAACTTAATTGAGCTTTGTAGTGAGAACTGACAACTCAAGGCATAAGATGGGGATAAAACATGTTTACATGGCAATTGAAATTGGCTAGATGTAAATCCCATAAATCTAGGAATTGCAATTTGAAAATTGGCAATTGAGGTTCGACTCGTACCATCTTGAATAATTTTATTACTAGCAGATCAACTGATGTGATGAAACTATGTCAATTTGGATCCTAGTTTTCAATGAAAATTAAATGGTTATATATTTATGAACCATGGGTATTTAATCTTCTTGAAAAGGTTAATTATCGAAAATACTAAAATTGAATTTTGTAATTCTTTTGAATGTATAAATGCAACATTTAACCGTAAACGTGGTTTAGTCTTTGATTAGTAAATTGATCCATTCTGCTTTCAAACAAATGTTTGATCGAGAATAATTTACCGAAAAGACAAACGAAGTCTCTTTTCCATGGGAGAAGCATGAGACTCAATCCTATTCCTTTTCATGAATGAGAAAGGTATAATAGGAACATTTGAATTGTCTAAATTCTAATGTAACTCATAGCAATGAATTGTACATCTTATTTTCCATAAAGATTTCATTACCTTCATTTGGTGAATGAATCCTTTTGTAACAAACATGAATGTTGGTTAACTGGAAAACATGTATATGAGTTACTAAATTAGAAGTTAGACTATTTACCGCGAAAATTGGTAAAAGGCAAACTAGCATTATTTATCTAGTTGTTTTGCTTTAACCTTTAAAGGTGCTACATACCATTATGGGCATGGTAGGCCTGTTAAGGAAGAAATTGCATACCAAATTTTTCGAGTTAATAACATTGATGGATATTCCATTATTCATAAAGTAGAATACACCTTTTAGTACCTTAGTAATGATTACGTATGGTTCTTTAAAGGTGTAGGAAAGTAAAAAGCAAGCAAGTTGTTTTCACTGGTTATGAAACACTTACAATGTTGTCAAATTCAGTGGGAGCATTTGTGTTGCATTACTGAATAAGAAGTTGTTATAATGATTTCTAATTCAGTGGGAGCTACAAGCTTTGTTTCCTGTGTAGTAATCCAAATTATCTCTTGAATATCATGTAGATAATTACTTTCCAATTGTAGGCACTTATGTTTTTTAAGGATTGTCATGTGCGTTTCCTTACAAATATATATAGTCCTATATCTACTAGTTATATCTATGACACAAATCATATTAATCAAATAAACGAACGTGTATCGTGTTGTTTATATGATACATGATGTTGTTCCATGCACAAGTGGGAGAAATCTTTATTGTGTGCAAGGTACAACGCATATTAATATGATTTAAATAGATTCTCTTGACTGTAAAGTAAGAGAATAACGTTCTAATAGGAAGTATACATTTAAATATGTATGATTGCCCTATTAAGAACATGTGTCAAGATGATAACAAAGACTACTTTATTTTAAATATTTATGTCATTCAATATTTAAGAAACACTTGTATTTACAATTTATGTTACGTGAGAACGTGAACTAGATTGTAGCCCAAGGTAAAATACCCACGTGTCGTGAGAACGAGCATGGATGATTTTGCAGTTTCTTACGTTGAACATTTCATGGAATGACATAATTAAATGAAGTAATCTAATACTACTTTGAATTTAAGTATTCGTTGAATGACTTAAATATATGTAGTAAATATTAACTTGAAATATTAATTGAAACCTGAGGTGGTGTTCATAATTACTTTAATTATAAATGTTTATGATTTTGTAAAGTCACAAACATGAAGTCTTTTAAAGACTTACAATATAAAGTAAGACGTTAACTTGCTATGTTTTAAGACATATGCATGAAGTCAATGAGTTGATCAAATGACTTATAACGTATAGTGGGATTATAACTGATATGTCTTTTGACTTGGTCAAAAATACTTGTGTTATAATGCATGCAATTGACTTGGTAATTCTATTGTACCATTAAGTTTTACTTTGTTGGTAAATAGGTAAGCCAAATAGTAGATGGTTATCTTAAATATTGTTAGATTTTCTTACAATATCAATTCTAAAAAAATACCATAGTTTTATGGTATGTTCAGTTAGAAGAATCAAAATCTGTTGGCATGTTTGATTCAAGATAACTATAGTTTCTTCCACATGTTATCCATGTTAGTAGATTGAGTATAGACTGAATATACTCAATAAGACTCCAACCTAGAAGATTAATAAGACACCATTTTTATGGAATGTGATGAATCACATTAAGTCTTATAATGAAGTTTTGAATTTGTTAAACTACTTGTAAAGTGGGTTGTAACAAACTAATGTCAAGAACTGTCAATGTTTTTTGTAATATCTCAAAAGAGAACAATGTATTGTTGCTCTACTTGCTAAATTATTTAAAGGTAATCTTTAAATTGTTAAAGGCAAGTGGGAGTTTTGTTTAGATCTTGAAAGATTGAATTACAAAATACATAATCTTCTAAAATGCACTAGCAAATATCATGATGAGGCTAAACATGTATATGATAGACCTCAATATGATGGAATTGTCATTCATAGATCCGCAAGGATATCTCAGATATTTAATATGTTGAGGAATATGAGTTACAGGATCATGGTAAGCCTATTAATCATAATGATGAATTTACCAAATGTTGAATTGTGGTAAATCAATCATACTATGAATGTAGAGATGTTGTCCATAGAGATAATCAACTTTAGATATTTGGTTTATCTTAATGAGTTTCTTCAAAGAATGGAAACCCTAGTGGTTTAAATCTTTGTGTAGGAATCATATGGACAATATTGTACACATATTTAATGCATGTCTAGTGACAATAATATTAATCATACTTAATCAATTAACTATGATTGAATATTCTTTTCTAGATACATTAAATAGAAGTATAAAGATTATAATTGTCATACTTAGTTTCATTGATATGAAATTTTGACAATGAATATCAAAACTCTTTGTTGTGGAATTACTTTTGCGAGGACGATGAGTAATACAAAGTAGTTTTATAAATTCAAATAATCTTTGAATATGTACAGACTGCAAGAATCCATGAATGGATATATGAATGCATCTAGGAGATGATTCTTATGTTTAATATTAAATCCATGTTTGATTTAATAATTAAAATAAGATTGCTCATAAGTATTCCTGAAAGCTAGTGGGAGTATTATTTATTTTTCTTAAATCTTATATGTTGTATGGGCAACTACATTCCACTTAAATTAAGTTTTAGTTGGGAATGAAACTTCGTTTGTAAGATTTGGAAATAATATATACAACCTTGGAATATATGTTTATTATTATAAACATATGCAGTAAATAAATGAGTCAAATAGAACATGATTAATACATATCTTTGACAAGATAGATGAGATCTTAAAGTTTAACTTGAAGATTCATCATGAACATCATGTTGTGTATAAGATTGTTGTGTCATGCTTGATTACAAGATGATTTGACAACATTGAAAGTTGTTAGTGTAATAAATATTTTAAAAGGAATATGTTTGGATTTAGAATCACATTCCACAGTCTGGAGATGCTCCTAGATTCTATGGATGATTATATGACAATTGTTTCATAATTTTCATTGCCAACAAACTTGAGTTTTGGTAGGCACCAACATTACACTATAACTGTTCAAAGTTTACGGATGTTTAAAGAGCATATTGTTGTACACAATGATGCTAGTATAATTGAGATGACACTCAATTCTAGTCACGGTATCCTTGATGATGACCATGTTGACTAGTTATGCTCAACTAAGAGCATAGTTGCATTATACATTAAAGAATAAAGAATACTTTAAACTTTAAAAGTTTTGAAAGATGATTGTCATATAAAGGTGGTTCAGGTTGTCACACACCTTATGGAATGATATGACAATATCAAGATATGTGTAAACACATACAAGAAATTCACTTATTGGATTTTTGAAATAAGTATTCTCAAAATTCCTATAGATCAAAGTTAGTTGAAATTATGCCTTGTCAACAAGTATGAGTTGCATGACTTGTGGCAAAATTCATTAACTAAGAATTATCATGCATTGATCTATTTAGTATTTGGATAAAAGGATATTCTAAACATTATTATTGAAATGAAATAAAGTATTTTGTTATGTTTATTACTCATTTATTATGATGTTATCCTATATTTACATGTTTAAATCCTTGAATAACTTAAGTTATTCTAAATAGTCCGTTGTCGATCAATAACATAGGAATGATATTGAATTAAGACAAATCTGAGTATTAGTTAGAATATACTTGAAAGTATATTGATGCGTAGCATGACTAATTTCATATGATATTCAATGAATTGAGTATAGGACTTATCCCACCCACATGATGATACTTTATGGATCTTTGTCATTAAGTACATCATGAATATTTATCCTCTGACTTGAGATACCAGATATATGTCATGAATGTAGTGCATTTTTGTGAAGCAATCTAACGTTGTACGTAACTGGTAGTTATAAGGGTTGTTTTCAGAAGTGTTGCGAAATTTATGAATTCTGCTCGTAGTCAAAACAGGATTTGTTTCCTTCAAATTTATTTTGAAGTATAATACTGTTGGGCCCCTCGTAGGGTTGTCAAGATGTTTGCATGGCCATGCCCAAGGTCTTCTGGAATATGTTCAGAAGAGTTGGTAATCTTGATCAATCATATAAAGCGAGAAACATAATAGTTAATTAAGAAATGATTGAGATCCATATTCTTATTAACATGGTATTAGAAACAAAAGGATAAATATGATGATGAATCATCAAAATTGGTTTTTCTCCAGAAAATCATACACGAGTTGTACCGGGGGCATTGGCGTGTTGCTAGACGCTAACCAATGTCATTACACGTTTTGTAAACATATCCAAGTGGGAGCTGTTGGAAATGTATATATTTATAAATACGTGAATGTCCGGATTCAAACTCGTGACCACGGGATTGCACACATTACGAATGAGAATTAAAGTTAATAATTAATGTTAATTGATTACGATTAATTATTATACAAAACTCGACTAACGATCGTTAAGTATTTAACGAAAAATAACTAACGACCGTTAAATGTAAAGAGAAGGACTAGTAGTGTAAAATCTTAAAAAGGAAAAGATTCGGGTATCCCTTGGGCCATGCTATGGCCGGCCATAGGGGTGTTTTACACAACCAAAACCCTAACTTGTTCCCAAAGATTTTATACACTATATATACAAAGGCTAGGGTTAATGGTTTTTATAGCTTTTTGTGCACACACATTAACCTAAGTTTTCTTTGTTCTTTCTCTTGCAAATAATCGGCCACAATACCCTTTAGGGTGTTTGGTTTTGTTTTTCTAAAACAAAGTTTTGTAGATCTAGCAATCATTTAATTCGTTTGTTAATTCGTGTGTACAAGAACGTGGTAGTAAGACACTATTCTTACACCAACTGGTTTGAGTTATAAAACGGTAAGGGATAACTCGTTAAACCATTTTGTCACATCCATTGAAGAGATCTACCAATTGCAAGAGGTATGTTACGCATTCTTCAGTTAATTATTTATTTGTTATGATCCTAAGTCTTCCGTTGTGTACTCTGTGGTGTCTATATGTTTTATTGTATTTCATATATCATAAGCTCAACAAACAATGGGTGAGAACTACTAAAATCTAAACAAGATGTTGATAATGAACTAAAAGCAACAGAAAAAGAAAATCTAACGGGAAGATGGTAACAAGAAATAAAACGACTGAAAATGAAGAAAATCACGCCTGCTCCAATATCACATCAAATATTAAAATCCTATATAGCATTAAGAGCGATCGGTACGATGGTGCTATAGGTTAGCGCCAACCTACAAGCCCAAAAAGACCAACGGCGCACGACACCGTGCCTCGCGCCATAAGGGCTCGCGTCGTGCCCACCACGCTACGCCATAATTTTTATTTTTTTTATTTTTTTTTCAAGTGGACAGCGCAGGGAGGAAGGAGGAAGAAAAGTAAGGGTTGTGAGAATTTGGGTTGGCTGCAATTTTACATAACCGAAATATACAAAACAAAATGGGCCGCAAATGTACAAAAATGGGCTGCAATTTTACTAGCATTTTTATGTAATATTTTTTTTTAATAATAAAATTAAATTTTAATTATATATGTTGGGTATGTTTTATTTTATGAAAAAAAAAAAAAAAAAAAAAAAAAAAAAAAAAAAAAAAAAAGTCTTACGGCACCACATTTTCTGGTGCCAACGGTAACGGCAAGAATGTGGTGTCATAGAACTTTTGGTGCCATAGAGGGTTTTGCTGACGTGACGGAACTTTTTGGCTATGGCACGAGTCTTATGACACCACTGTACCCGGTGCTCTAAGAAACATAATAAAACTCTATTCGGTTTCGACCCATCTACACAAATAGACCAAGCCCTCAAATGCTTTGTGTATGTTTGGTCATGGACAGTAGAGGTGCACAAAAACCGTTTTTCGGTTTTTGGAAAACCGGTTTTTCCAAAAATCAGTTTCGGTTTTTTCGGTTTTTCCGGAATCGGTTTTTTTTTGTTTTAAATGTTCGGAATCGGTTTTTTTCGGTTTCAAATGTTCGGAATCGGTTTTTTATCGGTTTTTTACCGGTTCGGTTTTTTTGGTTTTAAATGTTCGGATCCGTTTTTTATCGGTATTTTACCGGTTCGGTTTTTTTTCGGAATTTAAAACATTTCGAATACAATCATAATTTTTATTTAAACAATACAATTATACAACTAAAACTATAAAATACTAATACATTTCGAATACAATCATAACTTTTATTTAAACAATACAATTATAGAACTAAAAATAAATAAATACTAATACATTTCGAGCTTCGGCATGGCCATCACCCAAAATCATATTAGTATACTCAAGTATATCGAGCTTCGGCATTGCCATCACCCGTGTATACTCAAGAAATTAAATCATCCAAAAATTCTTCTACATCTAACTCTTCAACATCAAATGGTTCAAATTCACCTTCATCTAATTCGGTAGCCGGAGGTGATATCCCCATGTCATCTTCTTCTTGTGCTATAGTTTCTTCAACTTCTTCAATCGAACCTTCCAACGATGTTTGATGTTGTACCCTATCTACTCCGTCCATATAATCTTTCAAACATACACATACTTCCACGGATTCGGGGCTAAGTTTTGTCCTTTTTTCCGATATAATTCGACCACTATGAGAAAAGGCCGATTCGGAAGCTACCGTCGAAGCTTGGACCGCTAATAAGTCACGAGCCATAGCGGCTAAAATTGGAAATTGGATTTCCCTTTCTTTCCACCAAGCCAAAATGTCAAAGTTTGCAAACTCATCGGGACTTAAAGTTGTTAAAAAGTTTGTAGCCATATATTGTCCCAACTCGCTTGTCGGGGCCGATGATCGTTGACGCTTTGTAGCGTCTTCACGTAAAGTATTATAAAGGTTTATGTTAATGTCCCTTGTCATTCGAGACGAACCGGCCCGCATTGGGTCGATAATTGGGTTTGGTTGTTGACCATATTTTGTTGCATAAATTTCAAACAGTTTTTTAAAATAATCATTAAATTTAAAAACTTGAGATTCTATATAGTTGGGATCTTCACCGTCCAACCCAAAAGATAATTCTAAATTTTCCATTATTCTTCTTATTAAAAGTTCTACGCCTCCAACATTTAAACATGGATTAAGTGCGGCGGAACAAGTATAAACCAAAGGTAAACTAGCAAAATATTTTATAAATCTCTTTTTTATAACTTTAACCATTTTTCTAAACATTTGAGTATGTGAGTCTTTTAATTCGTCTAATTTTTCCGTCATAGCATAAATTTGATTTAAAACTAAAACGCTAGTTGAGTAATAAACACCCGATACTATAGTTGTTGCCTCTTTAAAAACTTGTAAAAAAAATAGTTAAAGCATGTAGTCGTTGCCAATCTTGGTCATCTATCGAAGTAGCACGGTTTTTTTCAACAAGTAATTCATTAAAAGCATCTAAAGTAGTACGTTGTCGTAATATATTTTCAAACATAATGCAAGTAGAATTCCACCTAGTAGGTGTATCAAATTTCGGTCCTAGGAATGGTTCACCACATTGAATACCGGTGAAAACCGGTTTTGAATTCCAACGGTCAGATTTTGACCGGTTTTCAAAACCGGTTTTCACCGGTATTCAAATCCAACGGCTCTTTTGACTTTGCGCTGACCGGTTTTTAAAACCGGTTTAAACCGGTTTTTAGCGGTTTTCGACAAAAAAAAAAAAAAAAAAAAAAAAAAAAAATCGGTTTTAACCGGGTTTTTCAAAACACCGGTTTAACCCAGTTTTAGAACCGGTAAAAAACCGGTCGGCTAGAAAAACTGAAAACCGGTACAACCGATTCGGTTTTATAAAACCGGTTTCGGTTTAGTAAAAACCGGTTTTTTTTTAAACCGGTTCCGGTTTTGTTGGTCGGTTTTTTAAAAAACCGGTTTTGATTTGCACCTCTAATGGACAGTACATGAGCCTATGTTTGGGTTTTTGTACTATGCCACTTATTCTCTCAATTATGGTTGTATGTATGCACCTTTGTGGTGTTTTTTCTTTTCTTGGGTCTCTTCCTCTTTAACTAGCTTGTTGAAGAGTTGAGACGCCATTTTTTTTGTATTTTGTTCTTTTGTTTAGTTCCCGTTATAAATATTGCCTTTCTAAAATTATAAAAAAAAAAGAAAAAAAAAAAAGGACCAAGCCCTCAAATGCTATAAAGACTAGTCACAATGGGATGACCTCATCACCGTTATCATCCCCTCATCTCCTTCTCACGCGTGACCACCATAAAAAACACCCCATCACCTCTATTTTTTGTACATAATGGTGACCACCCTCACCATCACCTTCTTTTAGTTTGTGAATGCGTATGAGATATTTTGTAAGATATATTTATATAAAGCGTGTATTTTTAATGGTGATAACCATTAAAGCTAAAAATAGATGATAGTGATAATGTGCTAAATGATGATATAACGCCAACGTGAATGTAATGATAATAGTTACCATTATAACCGGCCTAATAACCCAAATAATATCATCTAATGATATTTCCGTCGCACATAAAACTCACTGAACCTCCTCATTACAAGAAGTAAATATCAAATCTTCTCAATTGAATAGAACACATCACTTTGAGTTTTCGTTTAAATAATTAGTTCTCTCCTTTTTTTTTTACATCACCAAAAATTGTTGTTCATGTATATAAATGGTTGTTCATGGCCAGGAGGAAAAAAAAAAAAAAAAAAAAAAAAAAAAAAAAAAAAAAAGGTTGTCCAAAACTATTGATACCTTGCTAATCTTAAATTAACTTTAAGCTCCATTAGACCATTAAGGTCAACCCAAAGGCCTACAAAAACTTGGGTCACGTAATACTGTATTTCTTTTTTCTTATCTATACTACATATAATAGAAAAATGGTCAAACCTTGAAAAGTGAAAAGTTGAAAGTCAAAGGTGAGAGAAATGTATTGTGTAATTAATACTCTTATTAAAACACCTCATTATTTAAAAGTACAATAATTTATTCACATTGTACAACCAATTAAAAGCATATCCACCAAATTAAAAATAACCAATTAAAACACCATTTACTAAAAAGTACAATAAAATTTTCACAATGTACAATTTAAACAAGCTACAACATAAATCTAAATATAAAATAATTAAACACACTAATTAATGTTATTTTTAAAACACCCTAAAATGAAAAGTACATGTTATTATACATATTATACAAATTAATAAAACACACAAAACTTCATACAAGCTAACAAATTGATGGTACATATAGTTTTGAAAATCGGACCGGACCAACGGGTTCAACCGGAAACCGGTGTCGCCAACGGTTCAGCTAACCAATAACAACCATCCGAAAACGAACTAGAGAGGACCCGTTGAAACCGATACAAACTGGTGAATCAGGTCTCATCGAGATCTATTTCTCCGGTTAATCGTCACGGGGTACCCGCCGCCGCAACGCGTGGGTACCCTGCTATACTATATATAAAGGAAAAAACAAAGAGTAAAAAGTGAAAATTTGAAACTATTTAATACATATTGAAAACCGAGTTGACCCGGGACGCTTCAAACCCGGTAGGTTGACCCTGTTTAATTTGACCCGTTTTGACCCAACCTGTCGGGTTGACTCGGTTTAAATCGACCCACTTTTCGACGGGAACGGTTCAACCGGTTGAACCATCCGAATCGAACTGGGTTTCAAAACATTATGTTTAATCCCAAATCTTCAAACTTTTATTATTTTTCGGTTAGAACCCATAAACTTTTTTTTAACACAAAACGATCTGTCGCTATATAAATATATCATATATATAAGTTTTTCTTCAAAAACGATTATAATGTTTTACAATTAATAGAAAATATGTGCCCGTTAGTGCACATTTAACTTTTCAATAGGCTAAATACGCACATCTAAAAAAAAAGATGGGGTTAAATATGCCTAAATCTTTTACAAAAGTAGCTTATTGTTTTTTTATTTTGGGCTAATCACATTCATGCTAATTTTGGTACCTGTGTTCTTCTTAACAACGACACCATTAATCCCATTCTTGTTAGTTTTTACGCGACAAGTAACGTGTGTTGTTAGTTTTTATCTCATAACTGATGTAATGTTTACTTTCATTTTCATTAAATGTTTTTATATGTTGTTTGATAGATGTTAAGAATTTTGTCTAGACTTTAGTTATCGTATAGTACAACCGTTTGCAATTGCATTTTCATCGGTTCACGTTCTATTTTAAACGCTACACAAAATACTCACCACAATATCACAAATCATTAATTATCTGACGCTAGAAACCGCTGCCGCTAGACGCGGGTACTCGCCTAGTATTACAGTAATATTTATATTTTCATTGGTGTCTTAGTTTGAACACTAAGCCAATGTTTGGTTTACGGGTATGAGAATGGAAGAATGGCTCTCATTGCCATATACATGTTTGTTGGTTAGTGCGTTTGATTATTAATATGGGAATCAAACCCATAAACTTGGTCATAGTTTAAACCCACCAAAAGTGGCGGGTTTGTAAACCTCTTCTCAATCTAATACCCATAGTCATTCCCATGTATATACCAAACACTCCCTTAAGAGTCTCTTTTTGTTACAACATTATGTTGTTTGGATAAAAAGTCTCAACCGAGTAAAAGTGGTCTTTTTGGACCAACAATTACATGAACAAGCTCTAAAAGGCAATGCAACATAGTTACATTATCCCCCACCTTTGCCCAGACCGATTCATATCGTGGGCAAGTGACTTGGAATGATATTTTTCTACAAGTATCGGCCCAAACCTTATCATAGCGCTTTGCCTACGCTTCACGTTTTTATATGGACGCGTCAGGATAAAAATCAAATAAGAAAATAATGTTCTCTAATTACTTGTGATTGCTCCACAACCATGTTATTCACCATATATTAACTAGTCAGTTCATAATCTTAGCAGATTTTTCAGTATATCAAAATGAGCAGTGAACAAACAAAGATATTGTCATTCGGAAAACCCAAAAAGGGAGAATAAAATGCCAAAGTTAAGATTGACCAGTAATTTGTACAAGTTAGTTTGTAATGCTTCAAGTTTGGATATGTTTTGTAGATGTATATATGTTTTGGCAACTCTGTGGACGTGTGGTTAACTTTCACCAACGGGACATTAACTCTTCACTTAAAAAAAATAATCACGCAAAAAACCAAATAAGGATCAAAGATAAACGTCACGTTTCATCTGCACAAGTTCTTTATCACAAAATAGCTGGACTAGGCGATATCCAAACGTGATTTGATATTCTAAATTACTTAAGAACAGACTGCACAACCAATCTACAAGAGTAATCTATACCTCATTTTCACTACATTGATCCCATAATATCATGATAAAGACTACACATACCATTCAACACATAATCATACCTCGCATATTCAGCAACGAAAAGGTGCAACTAGCTACTGTAACGGCGTTTGCACTCTTCATTACATTTTTTGCCAAATGCTTTGCTAACCCCAGAAATATCTACATCACAAAAGACATTATGCATAATAAGGATCGTGTTAAAGTAATACATTAATGGAAATACACTTTATCAAACTTTCTACATAACTTCGTTTGTTGTGGCATTACCGCATTACCATGGTAGGCGAAAATTAGGAGTACTAAAATCAAGAACATTTATCACCATCAACAATGTTTCAGGACTACAATAGCAACTGTAAGCCCATGAGCATTGTGCAGATTAAAGTACTACCAAAGAGCTATATCACACTTCCGTAACCACAATTCATGTTGATGCTGGTAACTAAAGCCACATACCTCTATATGATTGTGTCACATGTGTTCCTCGATTCCACAAACTTTTCGATCCTGAAAGTAAAAAAGGAAAAAATGAGCCTAAGTAACTGGATGTATTAAGCCTCAGGTGCTGAAATCACAATTGTAGTAGTTTCACGAATTACGAAACAATATATACATATTTAACAATATGAGAATGTCTGAAAGGGGGTGTAAACTTAGAAACTTGTTACAAACCGGATCATAAAGCACTATTTGGTTGCGCCAGAATTCCAAGCGGGGCAGGAGCACTCTTCCTGGAAAAAATAATAGCAGGCAGAGGCAATGAGGTGGATTCAAGCAAAGCGTTTAATTCGGACAAAAAAATAAGGTTGTAGGCATCTAATTAAACTTATTATATGGTGCTTTGTAGACTAGCTCTTACCGGATCTAGATTTTTTTCCACCAAAAGACTCGGGAGACAAAATGATTACCTTGGAGCCCTATAATACAAAGCAATCATAGTTATAAGCAGTACTATAGGCATACAAAGTATCATCATACACTATAAAATACTTTCAAATATAAGTAAATTGCATTTATAGGGACATACTAGAAGCTATGCCTCGAAACTTAACATCACCTTTTGCGATACAAATATATTTATATTTGATGGACACTAACCATGAGCTTGCAGTATCAACCAAGATTCAGAAGAACATTCTAATATAATCCAAATATCAGGATTTCAATTCTAAAACTGCTGCTAAGAAGATGATACCAAGGACGCTTGCTCGAAATAATCATCAGAACTGAGAACAAATTGCTTTTTGTATTCACACACATTTGATTTCAAAATTCTTCTATGTTAACGTAATACATCAATAAAATACCTAAACGCTAGTTGTTGTCATGTCATGAGCCTCATCCCCCCAAACAAACAATTATAGCGATACCATCAGATCATTTACTTAATCTTAAAAACTCTCTTAGCACACAAACAAGTAAGTACAATCTTTCATCACAATTGCATAATATGTAGTCACAAAACATTTTATTGACAAAATAATGTATGATGTATGATACCATACCTGCAACAAAAATATGGATACTAAATAAACAAGATACAATCCAATTTTGTTGCTCGTAAATGTTCTAGTAATAGAGATAAATATACCTTCTTGACCTTTGAGATAGTTTCAGCTGATTCAGGACTTATTGCTATAAGTTTCCTTTCAGCCAAGCTTTCAGATGTCAAATTTCTCTTGGACTTTCTCCGAGTCATAATTGCCTCTTGAGAATCCATTCCCTGCCTTACAGCTGCAGCAGCATTACAGGTACCTTCGCTGTACGGACTGCCAGATCTACCTTTCCTGTTTTTCTTCTATATGGATATATGGATTAAATTAACAAGATACCATCCAATATAGTTGTTCGTAGATCCTTTTGCATCTAAAGAGATGAAGTGATAAACATACCTTCTTGGCCTTTGAGATAGTTCTAGCTGATTTAGGACTTATTGCTATGAGTTGCCTTCTAGCCGAGCTTCCAGATGTCAAAGTTCTTTTAGACTTGGTCCGAGTCATAATTGTTTCTTGAGAATCAACTCTGCGCCTTGCAGATGTCAAAGTTCTTTTATACTTGGTCCGAGACATAACTGTTTCTTGATAATGTACTCTGCGCCTTGCAGCTGTATCAGAGCAGGCATTTACTAGGAATACATCACCCACGCAACTCGATGGATCCAAAAACTTAGCTTTCGAAAATTTTGCCTCTCTATCACCTTTTCTTGTGGCAACCTGTGATTCACTGTGTGCATCAGCATCCTCATTTTTTCCCTGGTTTGAAATACCAACTTCCAAAGTTAACCTTTTTCTTCGAACCTCAAGATCTTTGTCATTCTGTTTTCCTTTCATAGTGAACCTATTATTCATATCCTGAGAGCAATTTGCAGCTTCATTTGAATCTTGTTCACATGCAACAGAAAGATTTAAGGAAATGTTCTCTAAAATCTGCTCATCGAGATTTCCAGCCTCTGTATTTGATAAGACATCATTCTTATCCTTCCGAAATATGTCAGTATTTTCTAACTTCTCAGGGTCAATAGGAGTTGCTTTGTCCAAATTGGCAATCTTTTTTAGTAAAGAACGACTTTTACTGCCAGAAGCACCTGAACACTTGGATATAGTAGCTAAGTCATTTCTTGTGACGTTATGCTTCATGTCATGAACATCAATGTTCACGGGACTCATTCTGAAACTTCGATCATCCTTGATATCTGACATCAGGGGAGATCGTTCACATAAAACTCCATGTCCAGCTTCAGTTATATCCTCCTGTTCAAAAGCCATAACGAGTGATCTTGATAAGAACAAACAAGATTCAGAGCTGACTTTGCCTACAACTTTTTGAGATCAGGTATTATAAAATTTAGAAGAATAAGTGACAAATATTTAGTCAAATTCCAAGATCAAGAAAGAGTTTCGATGAATATTAATGCTCTGTTTGTTTTATTGAATATACTCGAGCAGAGCGAAAAAAAGGTACTGCACTGAAGAGTCAAGCTTAGGTATGTTCTTCAACTTCAAACCCACAAGAGAATCACCCAAGTAATACTGAAAATAATGAAAACACACTTTACGCTTTAAGACAAATAGACTAAACGTAAAAACTGAATTTCGGGTTGTTGAACTTAGACACTGCGATGAACGTTAGAAATAAGAACAGAAATATTTGACAAAGGGAGATGCATAACAAGAAAAGCCTACATGTGGAACTTCAAGTGAGGATGCATCAGGAACAGTAATAGTTTCATTGCTAAAAACTGTGTGGTCACGCCCTTGAACTCCTATATCCACACTGAAGATATCACAATCTTGCAAGGGTAAAGAAACACCTTGAACTCCTGTATCCACGATAAATTCCTCCCAGTGACGGGGAAAACCAATTTTAAAATGATCAAACACCTGTAAGGGTAAAGAAATATTACATTATTAAACTAAAATGAGCAAAAAGTTTCAAGTCTTTTTGGCTAAAATAATCAAACATCATAATTCTTAAAGATGGATATGAGCTGCACTTATTCTCAATTGCACAGCTATCTTGCTATCCTCATCTTGTAGATCAACTATCTGTTGAAATTACAAGGTGATATATGATATATGATTTAACACGATTTAGCAACAGTCAACAGATGTCTACAGATAACAATTCAGATTACAGATAGCTAGTGCTCACTTGAATAAACCGCAAGTCTTTTTTTTGTATTTCTCTCCAAGTTTCTATTATGAATAGCTTTTTTCCTCGCCAAATTCGAATTGTGAAGCCTATGAATCTTTCCTTAGTTTTCTCAAGTACGAAACATATATTCTTTACTCGGTATTCAATCAGTCACTCTGCATGTTAAACCTCTAGTACAGTTAAAAGTCTTGCAGCTAACAGCATGTCTTTCTAGATATATATCTAACATAAAATGCAACTGAACCCAACAGTTGCGTAAAAGTACTCATACATATATTTCGTTGATCAAGGCAACCAAACTTACTTCTCAAAACAGTGAAAGCTAGCAAACATTTGTGGTTCTTTCACTTCTTTGTGAACAGAATCGCCTTAAAAGAACCTCATTAAGGATAACGGAACAAGGAAAAAATGTTGAATTAGAACAGTTAAAAAGAACCTCGTAAGTCTCAGATGAATACCAGTTAAAAAGTTTCATTCTTCTTAAATTAGAAGATGTATCACAAAAGAAAAGTCTATGACTAGGTATAATTATGACCCAAAAATAAACGATGCTATTCAAGAGACAAAAGAGATGGTTAAAAAGGTAATACAGCTACCAACACTGCTAACAATTTAAGAGCAAATAAAACACAGCAAATTATATCAGATAGTCAAGATTCGTCTGAATACCTTATCTGGAAATCCATTTTCAAGCGTTTGATTCTTGTTAATGTCGCCATCCAAAATGATATGTATTCCGTCAACAGTCTCTAACCCATGGTAATCAAACGCCTTAAGTATAGGTGCAGAAGTGAAGCACTGCTCAGCCTGATTCCTATAATTTTATCAGCAACCAAATGGATACATTAATTACTTGTCAATTTGACAATAAATACGGAAACAAGTATGAGTAGAAAACAGTTGACTCAATAATAAAACAGACAGCAAAGAATATAAAAAATTTAGGTTCAAATCATATCCTCCTATGGTTCTATCAGTTAGGAAACGTAAACCTTCGGTCCAAAAGAATATAGAGTTATCGAAAAATGCCAATCTAACTAAGCTTCCAAATATATTTGGCATCTGTTTTATGGGGAAGGCGCTATGATGGAATTTACATAAGGCGGTATTTGGATGTCTTGTTTCAATGAGATAGTCTGATTAAAGTAATATCTTTCGTCTTATCACCAAAACAAAATAACCAAAGATACAAAAGGACGCAAACATCAAAGCAACTAAACCAATTGTAATCCACAACACATTCCTAAACTTATCCTTCTTTTCCATCTCAGACTCCAATGGAACGCCATACGCCCATACCAATCCTTTTAAACAAGTAAAGCGCCATACCAATGCCATAAAAGAAAACCGAAAACCCACCAAGAACTACTAAAACCGTTGTAGTATTCGAATATATCATCAGTTTTTCAGCCATAACCACACCCATAGCCTCAATATGTTATTAATGATACCGGTTATCTGCATAAACTATCCACAGTTTATCATTTGTTCTGTTTTAGTCATTTTGTACATCTGGGTCATTAAAAGAAAGGGTTATTCAGCTAGAAATCTATCCACTTTTTACTAAGTCTTGTAGCGTTCCTTCATTTATTCTACTTAACTTTTAAAAAGGGGGTGCTTTATTTTTGGTTTTTCTAAGGCAAACTTACTATCTTCGCACCTTACATACACCATAAATCTATCACAATTCACACATTCCGAGACGAGACTTGAACCCACAACCATATGGTTGGGGAGCATTCTCACACCACATGAGGTACCAATAGGCTACAACCCTTTATTTTATTTTAAGAGTTTATGGGATTATTTAGGGGGTGTTTGTTTATGTTTATTTTTGGGCTTATGTTTGCTAAGCCCAATTTTTCGGCTTATTTTGAAACATGTGTAAGTTTATTCTGTCATAATAAACTTATATAAGCCCAAAAGTTTCAAAATAAGCCGTGAAATATAGGTTTATTAAAAATAAGCCGAAACAAGACTAGCTCATAAGCCCATAAATAAGCTTAAACAAACACCCCTTTCAGAGGCGGAGATAAAGGAGGGGGGCCGGGGGGTTCCGGGGTTCATGTCACCCCCGGCGAAAAAAATTGTAGTGTAAATTTTCAAAAATTTCTGACTATTTTTGTAATTTGCCCCCCAACGAACCAATTTTTAGTTTAGTTTTTAAAAATTATCATATTTTGCCCCCTGACAAAAAATTTATGGCTCCGCCCCTGACCCCTTTAGATGTCAGATCACCACTAAGCTAGCCGGAAGAAGAAAATAAAATAAAATAAAAAATGAGCTTACTAGATTTTCCAAATTAAGCCCAAAAAAAAAAGCAAAATTTTATTCAAAAAACCCCAAAAACATCTTTTTAGGACTCAAAAGTATACAAATAAAATAAATAAATAAGGTGAAGAAAGTAAGTACTGATAAATAGGGGCAGTGATGCCTTGAACACCAATGGCATCTCTACCATCATCAGTCTTGAGACTAGTGAGCCACCAATCTTGCAAAGTTACCTGTTGTTTTTCAAAAAAAAAAAAAATGTGTGTGAACAATTTATAAACTGTAACAATTATTTAAGGAAAGTAAAAGTTACATTTGGAGGGAAGTAAGAAGAAGAAGAAGGTGTGCTGAAGTTGTCAGCAGTAGTTATGTCATTAGACTCCATTGAAGGGTGAAATAATCTTTTGAATGAATCCCAAACTTTCATTTTGTGTTTTGTTTTCTTCAGATTTTGAGGTTCTTATCCAACGGTCTTTTTTGCATTTATTTCAAAAGATATAATCAATTGTTTTAGTGGGATGGATTTGCAGAGTATGACACTCAAATTTAAATTGTTTACATATTTATACCTTTAGAGCACAAGGTATGGTCTTTATTTAACATGTCTAACACAAAATTTTTGACAAATAACATGCCATTTATCATACCATGCAATAAGCCATTTACATGCCAAATGGTTTTGAGTTACTAGAGTGGCTCAAGCCAAATGAAACTTGTGTGTGTGTTTTTTTTTGTCTTTTTGTCTTTTTTGTTTTTGTATTGTGAGTGGGTGGGTATTTTTAGTGGGGTATTTTGCGGGACCCAATAACATGTTAGTGGTGTGTTATGAGGGAGGGTGTTAGAGTTATTGGTGTGTTATTTGGAAGTGTATGATGTGGCACTGAGGTGGCATACCAATAACGTGTTATTGGTATTGCCCATACCTTGTGCTCTTAGAAGATGAATATGACTAAAAGTAATGTGACGATATATATGTCAAAACAATCTAAATAATCACCTTCTCTTTTTTACCATGTAGCACGGTCTATTTTTTTTTATCTTTTTCTTTTTTTTTTTTTTTTTTTTTTTTTTGCAAAAAGGCGATTTTTTATTTATTTATGTAGTACGGTCTTTGTTTATTGTTTTTAGGTGTTTTTCTGTTAGGTTGCTCCCAGCGAGAGCCGTGAGCCTCGGTGAGAACCAAGGTCACGCGTCACTCTTACTGAGTAGCCGAAAGTCATGCGTGGGCCACTAAAAAATGCAACCAAATGTGAGGTGCACGCTACTTGTGGAAAACTGTAAATGTGGGCTAAATCTGAGATGTCAGTTCTTGAAGACAAGCCTCTGACTCCTACTAGGGCCCTCAATGTTTTTATTATTTGTTATTTAGTTTGTGTGGGGTATTTATATGATATATTTGTATAATTATGGGTATTTTAATTTTTTTTTAAAAAAAAAAAAAAAAAAAAAAGGTGAGTAAGTGATGACTATTAGCCTGAAAGTAATGGGCGTGAGGGAGGAAAGGTGAGCCATCATCTCACATGTGCCCTTACCTTTGGTTTGTGCAATGAAGGGTGATCGGGACACCTTTGGTGATTTAATATTTTTTTATGGTTTGTGAATGTGTGTGAAGTATAGTGGGTTATATTTGTATAAAGTGGGTGATATTTTAAAGAAAGGTGAGCTGAATGTGACCACTATAATGAAAAGTGAGAGAGAAAACTGAGATGACGTTGATGTGTAAGTTGAATTGGTGTACCACTAACTTTAATCTTAGACGAAAGGTAGCGGTCACTTTTTGAGGGTGTGATACCAACATTTGCCAGGTACCATGCGAGATCCTCTCAAGTTATTTATAACTTGATTGATCAAGTTGCAATTATCAACCATTAGATCAAATCCAATGGCTCAAATCATCTCATGTTCTTTTGATTTGAGCCATTGAATTTGATCAAATGATTAATAATTGTCCAACTTGATCAATCAAGTTATAAACAACTTTAGAGGATCTCTTCCCTTATTTAAGAGTGTATGTTAAGAAGATGTGATTGAGTATAAAGCTATGAAAAATAAAATAAATGAAATAAAAGTTATGTTATATATCAGTAGAGGAGTAAGGATCAAATAAGAAATAAAAGTAAAATGAGAAGGATGAGAAATAACCACGGCCGCACATTTCAGATGCATCTACAAAAAGAGATGCATCTCTCATGAAATTCTCTTTTTTCATTTGAAATGTGTGATTGAAAACATTTCTTATTCTTCTTATCTTTATTTGTTTTCTTAGTGGATCCATTCCCATCAGTAGAGTTCAAACATCCTTAGATACACATTTAAAGATACCCTATTCAGGCCACATACATTTGAGTTAAAGACTGCCATTTCTGATCCGGGGCATCTTAAACAGAGAAATCCACGTCCGCTTACCTATTTATGTTACCAGCTTATTATTTTACCTTTTTCATAAAATTGATGAAAAGTGTAGAAACGTGAAACTTTAAGGTGTTGAATGAAAATACCTAAAAGTTATCATCTTCTTAATTATTAAGCACTTGTGCCTATAACTCTATAAGCATTTGGAGGCCCTGATTGTAGGTAATCTCTTTAATTTTATTATAGTATTAAATTTTGCGCACTTAAGTTTAGATGTTAGTACTGCTACTGTTATGCTATTGCTCTAGCTTACAATATAATCTCTTGTTGTATTGTATGAATTCGTTTTACTTTGACCACTGCACACCAACTGTTTGCTGTTATGCTTCTTAGACTATCATCATCTACACTTGTTTATGTACTAGACGAGTACCTGTGCATAGCAACGGGATTTTATAGCGGCAGATAGTTGTAGTGATAAAAAAAAAGTTTATGAGTTATAAACGAAAAATAATAAAAGTTTATGGTTTCTATCTTAATTTTTCACTTTCAAGAATATGAGTTATCTATATGAAATTGTGAATATTTATTATCTAGTTTAAGTTCATCTCAAGTAGCATAATAATAGTTTTTCTTAAACGCTGTCGAATTATGTACTCCATATTTACACATAATATGCGAATGTTATATCTGCGTTTTTTATAAAAAAAAATATGTGTAATGTTAGAATTTTAGCAACTAATTTGATTGTTCTTTAATGTAATTCTTAAAAAAATGTATTTCAATGTAAACTTGAAGACAGCTATGGCAATCAGGAGTATGTCTTCTACTTTTACGCTACTCTCAAGCGGTCCGTCACTTGGATTTGGGAAGAAAGGCAAAGGAAGTTCATGTAACCTAGTTCAGATGAGAGTAACAATGAGAGACAGAGGCAAGAATAGGAAACCTTTGCAGAAAGGTCGAAATCTAAGCATTGAGGCCATCCAAACAGTTCAAGCACTCAAACGAGCACCTAAAGTTGAAGAAGTCATCCATTCCAAGTTTAGTAGATTACTAAAGTTTGATATGATGGCCATCCTCCGTGAACTCCTTCGCCAAGACCAGTCACTGCTGGCTCTAATGGTCTGTCCATTTATAGTTTGGTGACGTTTAATCGCAAAAAAGCTAACAAATAATCACGATATGTCAGTTCATTTCTAGATTAGTTTAAAGTTGCTGAAATCTTCCAACTTGTTACTGGTTTTTTTATGGAATTGATTGGAATAACCAATTTTGAAAAGTGTACTGGTTTTAACAATGATTATTAAAGCCTAATGACCATATTAGAAGTGAAGTGAAGGTATGTTTATATTTATTGCAATTCTGTTGGAGCTGCAAGATGGGAGGACGTGTAACTGGTTTAAATAAGTTCAGGTTGAAAAGGGTAGTTTTTAAGCATAGGTCGAAACATGTTCATGGTTGAAAAAGGATCTTACAGAAAATGTCAAAACTAATCAGGTATAAATCTTTGCATAAAATAATTTAATGCATTAAGAATAGACTTGGGCGTGTTCCTTAGCTACTTTACATTTTCTTTGGCCATTTTGAGACAAAAACACAGCCCAAATCGACCCACGTTGTGTTACTTTATTTGAGTTATTGAGCAACTGGTTGTTAAAAACATAGCTTTACAAGGTTTTATAGTCAAGCTTAATACAAAATTATTGTTTCCGTCTCATTGTTAACTATTCTTCATGTAGGTATTTGCAGAGATTCGGAAGGAATATTGGTATAAGCCTGATGTATCATTATATGCTGAAATAATCTTGGTCTTGGCAGAGAACGGGTTATTCGATAAGGTTGATTTGATTTTTCTTGAACTGAAAGGCGAAAAAGGTAGATTAGAGGCTAATAAGACTGAGGGTTTTAACAAATTGCTGCAAACTTTGATGAGTTACAACCTCATTGAACTTACCATGGATTGCTTTGAGCTGATGAAAGAGGTAGGTTGTGAGCCTGATAGGTCAACATTTAAGTTATTAGTCTGTCAATTAGAATCAAAAGGGGAAATGAGCCTTTCGAAACTTATTAAGGAAGAAGCTCATAAATATTATGGTGATTCGCTCGAGTTTTTTGATGAGCAAGAAGAGATGGCAATGAGCTAAGTTGAAAGAATCGGGCTATCAAGTGTTATATAGTCAGCTTAGACGTTTAAAGCAGCCAATGAAAGAGGTGGGGTATGTTCCTGAGACAAAATTTGTACTTCATGACATTGACCCAGAATGCAATGAAGAAGGCTTCTTGCACATAGTGAAAGACTTGCTTTATCTCAGGCCCTTTTGACCAGCTCGCCTAGTGCATCAATACGGATCATAAAAAATCTTCGTGTTTGTGGTGATTGCCACAATGCACTGAAGATTATCTCTAAGATCGTTGGAAGCTGATTGTTGCACGTGATGCCAAAAGGTTCCACCATTTTGAAAATGAAGTATGTTCCTGTAATGATTATTGGTGACAATTTACCTTTTATTATGAATTTAATGTTACTAATCTTATTAAGTTTTAGCAATGTTTAGTTGATATTTATTTCTTCATATTACAAGGCTTCAAGCTTCTTGCTGGAAGTTTAGGTTTTTTTAGCAAGGCTTGAGTGCTATATCCTTTATATAGAGACTAGGCCCCTACTCGTGCATAGTATTGTAAGAGCAATCTCATTCATAACACCGTAACACCAATAACACCGTCCACGTCAGCGCCACATCAGCTTTAACATTTAACATTAACATCCCCAAAAAACACTCCCAACCATAACATCCCAATAACATCAATAACATTCCCAACAATTTACAAAAACAACCCCTCATTTAGGGGCATAAATAAAAAAAAAAGGAAAAAAAAAAAAAAGAAAAAAAAAAGAAGCAAATAACGGGCGTTAGCCCTGTAACGCCCAGGGACTAATGCCGTTATAACGCAAGAGGTCCAAGGGTATAACGCGCAAAACGGCGTTATTTCGCACCATAACGGCGTTAGCCCGTTATGGATGTGAATGCTCTAAATTTAGAGCGGCATAGTAAGGATTATTGTTATATGTAGAAACCAAGATCCGGACTCAACTAGGGTATGAGTAAAATTGATTGATTGAATGCACAGTGGAATAATAATTGACACAATCAAAGTTACCAACAAGGTTTTTCTCAAGAAACAATGATCCTCTATGGATCTCTATTACTTTTTCTCAAGAAACAATGATCCTCTATGGATCTCTATTACTTTCTCTAAAGATGTTTTCCTGGAATGTTTTTCTCAACCCGTACATAATTCATACTTTTATGTTCCTTTTATAGACAAGGAACCCTAAACCATTTCCCAAGAAACGTATAAACATAAAACTAAATAAGATATACATTATCACTTCCTAATAAAGCTTATGCATATCCTAACTAACTATAGAATACGCGGAATATCTATATCCGCAGAAACCAACTATACAGCTTTAGTACTTCAGCAGAATTACTTCTTCAGCAGAATCCTTGCACTTCAGCAGAATCCATCGGCACTAACTTCAGCATAATTCATACTTAGTAGAATTCCCAACAATCCTCCCCTAAACTGGAATTTGACTAGGTTAAGTTCCAGTTTCTTGATAGAGCTTGAACACTCCAGAACTAGAGGATTGTACTCGAACATCAGCAGCAAAGAAACAATCAATCACATCTCTATGATGGCAAAACTTTGAAACTCCAGATCTTTGCAGCAACAAATGACAAAAGGTACATCAAAACATATTAGTTTCATACTATTCTCATCACATCCAGGTGTTTTAACTCCTGTGAGAGGTGAATCATTGAAAATAATGGATTTGATGTCTCTTTACCAATAGCCATTACTACTGGAGTAGCCATATGTTTAAGTTCGAAAACTATGGTACACTGATAACCATCTGATTTATTAGCAAATCAGCAACCATAAACGGATTTGAAATGTCTTTACCTGTAGCCGTTTGCTCAGGACTAGTCAATGCTTAGGTGGAAAGAATCCCCTTGGTGAATTGATTACCAAATATGGTATGCCACTGCCTTTACCACAAGCCATATACTTGTGGGCTAGCCAATTCTTGGATTCCAAAAAGGAATAAACCATGGTGAATTGATGACCATACAACCCTCAACAATTAAGCATGGGTGAGTTGCAAACCCTATGATTTTGAGCAAACCATTACAGTTATCAACAGATTTTATGTGTCTTTACCAAAGTTATACCATTTGGACTAGCCAACTCTTTGATGTACACAAGGCACAGCTGGTGAGTCGATAACCATCAACAATGTACAACAAACCTGCAAGAAAAAGTTAGACAAACAAAGAATATACATGTTTTTTTTCTTTTCTTTTTTTTTTTTTTTTTTTTTTTTTTTTAACTATAAATATAAAAGAAAGAAAGAATAAAAATATACATAACATGTAAAATATACCATCAAGCAGCAGCAGAAACCAAAGAAATTGGTAGTGTCAACAGAAACACTAAGCCTCCCTTTAGGCTTATGAGGATCCAACAGCTGCAAAAATGGTTAGAATAGAAAAAATACAACAATAAGCCTCCCCTTAGGCTTATGCCTCCCCTCAATCAATGCACCTGACAAAGACCATTGTTCTTGGGTACCCAGAATGAACCTTTCCTTTGAGTTTTCCAAGAATTACCTGTTGAGGGCTTAACAGCAGTTGCCACTCTAACTCCACCATGTGCCATATTCATATGAGATACATAAGGTGTATATGACTGAAAATAAGAACTTGTAGGTCTATAGGGCATAAGGCTAGCATTACCGTTCCACCAACCAGTAGTAACTGGTGAAGAATATCCTCCACCAGAGGGAACTGGAAAAGGCCTATTAAGCCTGTCAGCAGAAACAGCTGCATACACCTTTGGCTTACCAGTAGGAACTGGTTTACCTGCTCTCACATGAGCAACTTTGGGAACAAATGGAGGAATACTAGCAACATTAGTCCATGTGGGTCTAAAGGTCTGGTGGCCATAGGAAACACCCATCCTTTTCTCATGATAATCACAGTCTTTAATAAGATGGAGTTTACTACCACACACAAAACAAGATTTCTTCTTAAAAGACTCATTCTTAACACAAATTTGTTTATTACATATAAACTTATCAGAAACAGAACTAGAAGCAAAATTGTGTTTAACAGAATAAGTAACTGGCTTTGTTTTGGGCTCATCATCAGCTACTTTGGACTTGGGTGTGTGCCTAGGTGAGTCAGACTTTTCACTGGAATCACATGAGGCATAGTCAGTGGACTTTAGGTCTGACGACTTGTCACTTTTAGAACAAGAGACAGAGTCATTAGTTTTGCTATTAAGGTCTAGCAAGTCACTTGACTTTTTGCCATATAAATGGTGTGATCCATCAAAGTCAACTGTGATGGAAAGGTCAGTGGGCATATGTTCTCCTCTAATAGGTCCAGGGACAGCATGTAATTTTCATTCTTTGACATAATTAGCTAAACCTGTTGGTGTAGTTTTACGCCCATCATTCCTAGCTTCTAATCCTACATACTTTTGAAAACCTAAACCTATCCCAGAGGTCTCAGATTGACTACTATAGATATGTCTAGCTAGATTGTCACCTGATATTAACCATTCTTTATGTCTAGCTACTTCCTTATCTACTTTCTCTTTTAGCACCTGGTTTTCAGAAACTACCTCAGCTTTTTCTTTCTCAGTATGTTTTAAATCAATTTTAGCACAATCTAAATCACTTTGTAACACCCTGATCTTTTCATCATAAGCCAGTTGATTCTTTTGAAATCAAACTTTTTGTCTTTCTAATATTTTTAAAGCCTGTTTATAAGCCTCAACTTCGACATAACATTCATTATATTTAGGTTTCAATTCATCATAGGCTTCTTTAAGTTCATTATAACGCTCACTACAACCAAAAACACAATTATGTACCTGAGAGATGCCCATTAAGGCAACTTGATCATGCCCATCCTCTGAAGTACAGCTAGCCAGCAATCCAATATTCTCCGAACCAGGACCTTCATCATTATCAGGCTCATGCAGATTCCAATTGACATGGTCATCCATAGTGACAAGAGCTGTGGAGGGTCCAGCCTTCGAAGTTCCAGCTTCCTTTTGAATCTTCTGATAGGAAGAATATCTCACCTCATCACCAGCCTTCCTATCCTTGCATTCTCTAGAGAAGTGACCCATCTGCCCACAAGTAAAGCACTTGACCTTGCTTCTGTTAAATCTTGCTGGATCTCTTCCTTGGAAACCAAACTTTCTCCCAGACTTACTCTCAAACTTCTTGATGTTCATTGAGAGCATAGCCAGTTGCCACTTCAAGTTCATCTCTTCCATGTCAAATGGATCCACCTGTTCAAGGTCCTCAAAGGCTAGTTGATGTTGAGTGTCATAATCAGCAACAAAAGAGTGAATCACATCTTCCAATACACCACTGGATTTAGGTTGAGAACTTGATGAAGTTGTAGTGTAGGATGATGATGCTGAGGAAACAGGACTTGGAGCATAAATCATCCTATTTGAGGAGGCCCCAACAAAAGCTGTGTGACTAGGAGTGGATGAATGAAATGGACTTCTCACATCAGGCTCAAGAGATTTAAGTCTGTTGTATAGTTCATCAAAAGTGAGCATATCCAGCCCACCTTTAGCTTTGAGGGCAATGCTTACTTGCAACCAAGATGAAGGTAAAGATCGCAAGAACTTTGAGTTGCAGTCATCA
Source organism: Chrysanthemum seticuspe (assembly GCA_019973895.1). NCBI lineage: Eukaryota > Viridiplantae > Streptophyta > Magnoliopsida > Asterales > Asteraceae > Chrysanthemum > Chrysanthemum seticuspe. The sequence goes on along the minus strand of BPTQ01000006.1, from coordinate 108,762,884 downwards.
TTATCTGGCTTTGCCTTCAGCTGATTCAATTGACTCAATATCTTATAGAACCTGTCATACCCCTTATGGATACCTTCCTCTTCAGAGATTTGGAATTCTTGAAACTGTTGTTTCAGCATTGATTTCCTCATTCTCCTTGACTCCTCATTCCCACCAAACCTAGCCTTGACTGCCATCCAAATGTCCTTAGCATCCTACATGTAGTGAAAGTCACCCAAGTGATCCTCAGGTATAGCTTGAAGGAGAATAATTCTGACTTTATTCTCTCTCTGGACAGCCAATATCTCTTCAGCAGATTTGGGAGGAAGGATGGTAACCTTACCATCAGGATCTGTGATATGCCTCTTCAAACTGTTCCCCTTCTTCACAATTTCCCAGAGATTCCAATCAATGTTGGAGATCCAATTATGCATCTTCATAGCCCACAAATCATATTCCTCCTTCTTTAGGTATGGGAACTTTGCATTGCTGTTACTGAGACTGAGTTGTTGTAGAGATGTGTTGTTTTGATTGTTGGTGACTTCAATTTCATCATCTGATCCAGGCATGGTGAAGGTTGTTTTGGTTGTATGGGTGTAAAGAAAAGACTGTTATTAGTATCGTAGAGACTCTCCCGAGGCTCTGAAACCAATTGTAGAAACCAAGATCCGGACTCAACTAAGGTATGAGTAAAATTGATTGATTGAATGCACAGTGGAATAATAATTGACACAATCAAAGTTACCAACAAGGTTTTTCTCAAGAAACAATGATCCTCTATGGATCTCTATTACTTTTTCTCAAGAAACAATGATCCTCTATGGATCTCTATTACTTTTTCTCAAGAAACAATGATCCTCTATGGATCTCTATTACTTTCTCTGAAGATGTTTTCCTGGAATGTTTTTCTCAACCCGTACATAATTCATACTATTGTGTTCCTTTTATAGACAAGGAACCCTAAACCGTTTCCCAAGAAACATATAAACATAAAACTAAATAAGATATACATTATCACTTCCTAATAAAGCTTATGCATATCCTAACTAACTATAGAATACGCGGAATATCTATATCCGCAGAAACCAACTATACAGCTTTAGTACTTCAGCAGAATTACTTCTTCAGCAGAATCCTTGCACTTCAGCAGAATCCATCGGCAGTAACTTCAGCATAATTCATACTTAATAGAATTCCCAACATTATACTAGATCTTATTATTGTATGTGTGTTGGTTTTACGAATGTTAAAAGGTTGATACTTTGGTTAATTAATTAGGACATTAGTTCCCGAATGGCAATGTGAGTGATGATTGTAACTCAAAGTGGATTCTGCTGATGTAGATAAAAGCCCTCACTTCATCTTCAATCAATTGGAACGGTTTTTTGAGCCCAATATTGGTAGGTTCATATGCTTTCTTAGTTTTTTTATGAACTTAAATGTTTATACAATAGATATAGATACAAATATTATGTCTTATAAAAACCATCACTTCATCTTCAAAACCATCAATTTAAAATAGGTTGTGTTATAAAGACCCCCTACCCAATTTTTTAGTTTTTGCCACCCTCATCCCCGGCTCACTGTATTTAACAGTATAACACAGTTTTTTAATAGTTTCTATTTCGCATTTTTTGACATTTTAATACTTTTGACTTGTTAAACTTTATATTTTTTGTTTCGTAATTTCAGTTTCACAGTTTTATAACGAAAACATTATTAGAAAAAAAAAGAAAAAAAAGAAGAAGAAGAGGGTATTACTTGTATTTTAATGGGTACATATAACCTATCTCGTTTAAATTCATACCATCATCATCAGCATTACACCATCGCCACGTCATAGTTAATGAGGTTATACATTTCACTTAATCTTTTAAAAGCTCTTAAAATAGTAAAGTTGATTTACCATATAACCTTTCCTATAATTTTGAGTAATGAGAAATGGAATATCCACAAAAAGTTTATAAAATTATATTCACACAATGACGTGGCAACTAATTGTGGAGGGTAAAAGATAAGAAAAAAATACTATGATGCAAAATTATTGGACCATTACATATGACAAGTTATTTTGAAGATATAATTTTGTAAACTCTTTGTGAATGTAGCATTGCTCTTGAGTAACGGCGATTACACATATGTCATTAGCTATTGAATGACAAGCAATTATTTTCTAATACGCATTGTGCTTACTTTTTAATTTACTTTTCATTCATCTTAATTTAAATACATGATGTATTTAGCTTAATCCAGAGGTTTTTAAGCGATTTGAAAATTACATGTATTAAAAAAAAAAAAAAAAAAATGGTCCAATAACCAAAATTATCCAAACCATCACCTAAATAATTTTTTCCACAGATTGTATGAGAATAACTTTTTGGATAGATTGTATGAGAATAACTATCAGTGAAAAAGAGACAATAAGAACAACATTGAAATGTGTCCTGCCGTCAATCCCAAACATCGAACATGATATGTTGTATTTTCTACGGTATCAAATATATTATTGAAAGAGACAACCATGTACCAAGACAATGTGAACCACAAAGTAAAAAGAAACTTTGCACCAAAAGAAAATTACGTCAAAAACAATGTCGTTGTTGCTAATTTGAAGGTACCATGCTACTTATTATACAAGAGTGTATGTTAAGAAGATGTGATCTAGTTAGTATTTAGCTATGAAATACAAATTACATGAAATAAAAGTTTGTGTTATATGTTAGTAGAGTTCAAACTTCACTAAGTACACATTCGAGGATAACCAGGAAAATGGTCAGTCACTGGATACCCTGATTAGGCCACATACATTTGAGTCAAAGACTCGCCCTTCCTGAGAGTATCTTGAACAGGGAAATCCTCGTCCGTTAACCCATTTATTTTACTAGCTTATTATTTTGCCTTTATTCATAAAAAGTTGTAATAGTTCCATGCTATTACTTCAAAACAAGAAATGATGACATAGTCTTTCTTTATGGATGCACTAGGTAGTCCCAATTATTTAACCTGATCTTAACATCAGTGATGTTATTTGACATTCTACAATTTTCATAACTGGCCAAAGCATAATTGTAATAGATTAAAACACACCGAGATTCAACATTATCTTTAGCATTTAAAACGTAATTTGAAACACATAATCAACCAACAAACAAAACAATAATCAAGATATACATAATGCATCCAAACCTGAAACGATATTCTTACTTGCCCGAGAACATACTGCACAAACTGTGCTACAGGATTAATATCATGACAAAAGACTATACATAGTTACATACCACTGAAAACATAATCCCCCTGGCACATCCAGCTATCAAAAAGTGCAAAGGTGAAACTAACTACAGTGACTGCGCTTTCGTGCTTTTCTACCTTTCATCTAAAATGCCTAGTAATCGTCGGAAATATCTACATCACACAAAAAAAACAGCATTAGATCAAGATAAAAAATTAAAGAACTACACATGATACGGTCGTGTTAAAGTAGTAAGTTATTGGAAATACACCTTTCAAAACATTTACATAATTTGTTTTGTTGTGGTATTATGATGGTAGGTAGAATTTACGAGTTATGAAATATGAACAATTGTTAAGAATCATAGTAACATTTGTAAGCCCATCAGAATTGTGCAAATTAAGGTACCACCATAGCGCTACATCACAGTTCCTGAAACCACGATACAGCTTTATGATGGTATGTAGAACAAAATACCTATAGATGATTGTGTTACATGGGTTCCTCGACTCCGTACACTTGTCGATTCTAAAAATAAAAAGAACAAAAAAACAGATCCTGAGTAACTGGTTGAGAAAGGGAATCATCAATGTTGAATGCACCATTTGTAAACAATAAAAATATTAAGATATATGGAGATCCTAAGTAACTAGATGAGAAATAAGCATCAAATGTTGAGGTACTTTTGCCAGTTAGTGAACAATATAAATCCTACAAGGCTACAATACATATACATATTTAAAAATCTGAGTGTGTTAAAAGTGGATGTAAACTTAGGAAGATAAAAACCGGATCATAGAGCACTTTTTGGTTGCGCCAGAACTCCAAAGGGGGCAAGAGCACTCTACCTGCATAAAAATAAAAGCACATAGTAAGGCGGATTTATTAGCAAACAGTTTATTTCAGACATAATATTATGTTCTAAGCATCCAAGTACTTATAATACGGGGCCATTGTAGACTAGCACTTACCCGATCTAGATTTTTTTCCACTGAAAGACTCGGGAGACAAGATGGTTGGACTTCTATATGTATCCTTTGAGCCCTATAATAATAAGTAATCACACTTAGCATTACCATAGGCATACAAAATATTATCAAACACTAAAAAACACTTTAAAATTTAATTACAAAGTTGCACTTATATTGATATACTTGAAGCTATGCCTGGAATCACAAATTCACCTTTTGCAATAAAAAGAATATATATTCTGATTGGACACTAACATTGTTGACTTCACAGGTATAACAATGAGCTTATAAAAATCGAGCCAAAAACATAATGAACTTTTGGATATATGCCAAAGATCAGATCTTTCAGAGCTAGCTCAGGAGCCAGGATTCAGGAATAATCATCACAGCTTGGAAGAAATTGTTCTTTACAGTGTCTCAACACAAATTTGATTTTAAATTCTCATACTTGTATTTTAACATAACACATTATGACCTCAATAAGACCAGTTACCTAATCTTGAAACATATACATATGATGATTAATCTTCACAGTTGCATAATACGTAGTCCGAAAAAGTTTTTTTTAACAGCATATAATATGTTGTATGATACTTCTTCAGTGAATGTACTTTGAGATAGTTATAGCTGATTTAGGCACCAAATAATATGTATGGAGAAGAGAAAAAACAGATCTATCGATAAAAGAAATTACTAGCATGGTACCATCCAATTTAGTTGTTGATAGATGTTGCATCTAAAAAGATAAATATACCTTTTTGGCCTTTGGGGTAATTTTAGGCGATTTAGGACTAATTGCTATACGTTGCCTTTCAGCTGAGTTTCCAGATTTCAGATTTATTTTAGACTTGCTCCGAGTTAACCTTGCTTCTTGAGAGTCAATTTTGTGTCTTGCTGCTGTAGGAGTATTATGGGTATCTTCTCTGCATGAACTGCCAAACATATCTTTGTTGTTTTTCTTCTTATTTTGCATGTTTGTTCTTGAAAGAACTGTGTTTTCATTGGGATCCGTTACGCTAGAAGCAAAGTTAAATTTCTCAGTGGAGGCATTTACCGAGCATCCAACACCCACACTACTACCACTCAATGGATCTGAACACTTAGCGTTAGAATGGTTCGACTCTATTTCACTTTTTCTTGTGCCGGCCTGTGATTCACCGCATACATCATCATCCTCGTTTATTCCCTGATTTGAAATGCCAACTTCAATTCCGTGACTTGCAGCTGCAGCAGCATTACAGGTACCTTCTCTGAGTGGACTGCCAATTATACCCTTGTTTTTCTTCTTATCTTGGTGAGTTTTCATGTTTGTCCTACTACGGACTGTGTTGTCATTTGGATATACTACGCTAGAAGTAAAATTAAACTTCGCAGGGGGGGCACTTACTAGGCATTCTACATGCACATTCCTGCCACTCAATGGATCCGAACTCTTAGTTATAGACAGGCTTGCCTCTATATCACTTATTCTTGTGCCAACCTGTGATTCTCCGGATACATCACGAACCTCATTAATTCCCTGATTTGAAATGTCAGCTTCAAAAGTTAGCTTTTTTCTCGTAACCTTAACATCTGGGTCATTCTGTTTTCTTTTTCTTTTTAATTTAATTCTGTTTTCTTCATTTGACCCTTTTCCGCATACAGCAGAAAGATTTGGACAAATGTTATTCACATTCTGCTCATCTTGATTACCCACTGAAGTTGACAAAACATCCCTGCTTTCGCCCATCACCCTTACATTAACAGTCTTTTTATTGGAAAATGCATTCCTTTTACCCTTTAAAATGTCAGAACTTCCTAAGTCATCGAGATCAATTAGAGTTACTTTGTCCGTCTTTGACATAGATCTAGTCATCCGCCTGCTAGAAGAAACAGCAGAACACTTGGATATTGTAGATGAAGCAGTAACATTTCTTGCAACATTATGCTTCATACCATGAAGATCCATGCTCTCGGGACCCATCCTCAAACTTGAATCATCCTCAAATTCTGACCTCACTGGAGATTTTTCAAATAAAACTTCATGTCCAGATTCAATTACATGCTCCTGTTAAAAACCATAATGAGTGACCTTTGAAAGAAAAAACAAGATTCAGGCAACTTTTTGGTCAGCTGACTCTTCCTACAACTTTTACGAGATCAAAACTTTCGAAATTAACTAAGTGATAGAAAGTTATCAGATTCCAAGCTTCAAAAATAAATCAGCCATATTTTTTCCGATTAGCAATCCTTTCAAGATAAGAATGCGTATGGTATAAAACTGAAAGGATGTCAAGCTAATTCATTTAGCCAAGCACAGCAAATAATTGAGGTGAATTGAGATTTTGGTTGACTTTCAGTTTGGCTTATAATCGTAACTAGCATCACTTTAAGGCATGCCGATTATAATCTATCACGTGTTTGTTTTAACGTCAAACCCTACACGCAACTATAAGAAAGAAATGTTTGATGCAAGTCAGATTACCTAATAAAAGAGATGCATATCAAGGGAAACATACATGTGGAATATTATTTGAGGATGCATTATGGACACTACTAGTTTTATTGCTCAAACCCGTGTCTTCAGGTTCTTGAATACCCATATCCACAGTGCAGCTATCAAAATCCTGAGGATTACCATTTAAGTTATCAAGATTATCATGTCCTTCAAAGGAGTCATTCCCGTCTTCATGTGCTGAAGATATTCAACATATAAAGAAAAGGTGAGAAAAGCATATTCCAGAGTTAATGAGTTTTATGTTTTTGTACACGAATAAACATTTTGTTAACTAAATCTTCAATAAGTAACTACTTTTTCAGTGAATGGCTACTTACTAGAAGTCTAAAACTAGTAATTACCTTGTGAGGCGCCCATGTCAGCAGATTTTTCTTTGGGGAAGTTATCAAGATTATCATGTCCTTCAAAGGAGTCATTCCCGTCTTCATGTGCTGAAGATATTCAACATATAAAGAAAAGGTGAGAAAAGCATATTCCAGAGTTAATGAGTTTTATGTTTTTGTACACGAATAAACATTTTGTTAGCTAAATCGTCAATAAGTAACTACTTTTTCAGTGAATGGCTACTTACTAGAAGTCTAAAACTAGTAATTACCTTGTGAGGCGCCCATGTCAGCAGATTCTTCTTTGGGGAAGCTTGTAGCAAAATTTTCCCAATAAACGGGAAACCCGAAAAGAAAATGTTTAAACACCTATAAGCATAAAAAATATCATATTACATGAAATATTAGCATTAAAGTAGCAAAAAGTTCCAAGTCGGCTTGACTAAAAATATCAAATACAATATTATTACTGAACCTAGATTTACTTATTAATGGCACATTCATAAACTTAGTAAGCCAAATAAAATAGTGAAAAGAAAATGTGATAGTTAAGATTCTTCTGAATACCTCCGCAGAGAAACCATTTTCAAGTGTTCGTTCTTTGTTGATAAAGCCTTGCAAAATAACACATGCTCCATCAACCGTCTCTAACTCAACAATGCCATTCACCTTAAGGATCGGCGCAGTAGAGAAGCACCGCTCAGCCCAGTTACTATAATTTTATCAACAATTATATTAATGCATAAACGACATGTCAATTTGACAAGTACAGAAACAAGACATGTATAGAAAACTGACCATAAGAAAAACAGACAGCAAAGAGGTTTGCTTGTTCAAAATTAGAAAGCCTATAAGCTCAATTTTTATGGCTTATGAGCTAAATTATGGGCTTGAACAAACCATAAGTTAACATTTGAAGCTCATAAGCCATAAGGATTTGAGCTTACAGGCTTTTCCAAATTTGAATGAGCTAGCAAGCCCATTAAATATGTTTTTTTTTTTTTTTCTTTCCGAAAGGCCATGAAATGAGGTAATCCAAACACCACTTAAAAACATGAAAAACTGGGTTCAAAGTTCAAACCATATCCTCCAATTATTCATATCACAGAGGAAACTTGAGGGGTTGGCAGGCTATAAGATTATGAGTAGTAACATTTGTGCCAAGTTTGGAGACTGATTGTCGCCTCATGGTCGAGCATAATGAAAATTGTAAACCTAATTCTAGAGTCTAAATCGTAATGCTTTGGTACATCAGACTCGTGATATGATGGTTTTGGTATCCTCTGTGGATCATTAAAAACCTGCATATACAGCTTTCTAATATAAAGTTTAGCATCATACATAAATCTAAGCATGTGAAATAGTCATGTAAACTCAAGAAAATATCAATAATATTCTAAGTACTTTCAAACTTCATCTCGATATCATACTTATGTTGACGTGTCAAGGGGTATTTTGGTAATTTTTGGAATACCACAACTCCACAAGCCAACATAAGTATGATATCGAGACAAAACCTTAAAGCTTAAGGCATATTGGTATTTTCTTGTGTTGAGGTACCTACTAGGAAAATTGATGATATTACATGCTCACTAGACATACATCTCGGGGTGGCAGGGAAAGGGTCGGAAATGGTCACGGGGATACCTAGGTTAGGGCACGTACATCTTAGTCAAAGGCTCGTCTTGCCACCCTAACCTAAACAAGGAAAACCTCATATGTTTTACGCGTTTCATTTTGTCGCCTAAAACCCTAAATTTAACAAACCAAACAAGACACAAAACCATCTTTTAGCGAACCCGCAAGCACGGGCGGAGACAGAAAGTTATAGTAGAGGGGACATACTTTAATAATTTTTAGAAACCACACTACAAATCGGTTCATTATGGGGCAAATTACAAAAATAGCCAGATATGTTAAAAGATTTACACTACAATTTTTTGGCTAGGGGGCACGTGCCCACCCTGCCCCCGTCTTGTCTCCGCCTCTGCCCCGCAAGTCAACATAAGTATGCTATCAAGACAAAACTTTAAATTACTTAGTAGGTTATAACTGATAAAACTACACGCTCACTAGGCACACATTTACGGTCACGGGAATACCTCGGTTAGGCTGTGTACATCTGATTCAAATACTCACCGACAGGGACGGAGCCAAAAAGTTATGGTCGAGGGGGCAAACTTTGATAACTTTTAGAAACTACATTACAAATCGGGGGGTGGTACAAAAAATAGCCAAAATGCCAAATAGCCCCCTCGTCTCTCTCGCCCAACCTAAACAGAAAAAACCTCACCCATTTACCCGTTTTACTTAATCACCTAAACCGAAACTTAAACACCTTATATACATTAAAATAAAAACTCTTAAAGAAAAGATACATACTTTTGGGAGGAAACAATGCCAGCAACACCTATGGTTTTTTGGGTGACGTCATCTGGTTTGGGTTTAGTAAGCCACCAATCTCGCAAAGTAACCTGTTTTCAATGTAATCAATAAATAATTCTATTACTGTAGCATTTTTTTTATAAAAAAAAAGAAAACTTACTGTTCTTTGGAAGTAAGAAGTAGAAGTAGAAGTAGTATCGTTAGAGGAGGCCATTGGAGGAGTGTTGGAGACAAAGAGGTTTTTGAGAAATTGCCAAAGTTTCATTCGATTTTGAAACCCTTGGGCGGGCAGGGCATTGAGGTTTTTAGTCCAAGTGTTTGGGTTGTTTGACTATTGAAGCAGAAACAAAGTGGGTAATTTTCTGTTGGTGAAAGTAAAGTTATGAGTTTCTAAGCCCTCTTTTTCTAATAGATAAAAGCCCAATGTGACGAGCCAATTTCTTTAAGGGTCGGGACGTTGGGTTTTGCATATGCGCGAGTTTCAAACTTTCAATAGTAAAGGTGTAATACGCATCACAAGTGGAGCATTAGATTGCCCACACTGGGTCGGTCGACCTTGTGGGTTGTCTTGGGTTGAGCATCGGTTGCCCCATTGTGGGTGGGTTGTCTTGGTCGGTCGAGGGACGAACTAGTTCGTGTAGACAATCTAGTTGAAAACACACATACTTCCAAAAAATTGTACTATTTGGCATTATAAAAAAATTGGTTACCACTGTGGCAACTAGGTCGTCATTGGGTTGTCGGAGAGAGAAAATTAATGTGGCGGTGATGACCTAGCACTACATTGGTAGGGAGTTGGGCCAGCTCCCAATGTGAGTCTAAGTTACTATTTTTATTATACGTGGGACGGATGGCTGGCCCTTATCAAATTAAAGATATCACGCAAGATCGAATGAATGATTCCATGACACCAAGCTACATTATTTGTTTGGTGAAGCTGAAAGTGGAGCCGGAGGCTGTAGCTGAAACTTATATTATAAGCTAAAAGTTGAAGGTTTATATTTTATAAAGTTGTTCGGCGAATTGGTTGAAGTTAAAGTTTATTAATGTGAAATCGAATAAAAGTACATATTGAAGATTATAGAGGAAGACATTTCCCGGCCATTCAAAGAATTTATAGGACTTGGATTGATGCCCGTAGTGCGTCTAATCAGGCTAACTGGGTGTGTGGATATCTAGACTATATGATTTGCTTACTTAATTTTGTTGTTTAGTCTTTTGTAGTTGGTAGGCTTTGGGGTTTGGTGGCTTTGTAAAGACATTGGTTTTTTGTTTGCCTCTTGTGTGAGGCTCTGTTATATAATTTCATGCTTTAAAAAAAGTTAAATTCATATATATTTACCGTTTTTATTTGATATTTCGTTATATTTTCAAAGGTATTTATGTAATTTAACTAACAATATACTCTCGTAAGCTCGTTTTTTAATATGCAAAACCAACTACACCTGAGTTTAGTATTTGAAAGGTATTTTTCAAGATCGGAATCCTACTTAGGATCATTTTTTTTTGCAAGATCGAGATCGTAAGATCGGATCGGGATCTTAAAATCCTACTATAATGACATTTTATTAACATTCTTTGTAATACAAATTTACAAATTAATATATATCATAAACACATTGTTTTTTAAATTCTACAAAACACAATCCGTAAATTTGTAGTTTTTTAGTTTATGGTTTGAGAAAAGTAATATGAGATCGGATTAAATCTTAAGATCCTATAGTCAAGATCGGGATCCTATAAGATCTTAAGCCTGGAAAGATCCTATATAAGATCGATATCGTTTTTACTTTGTAGTATCGTAAGATCCTAAGATCACGATTAAGATCTTAACAACCATGGTATTTTCCAAATCCCAAGGTATGTCTCAAAACCGTTATCCATTTTCTATCAGAGTGCACGGTGCAGTAGCCATTGGATACGCTATTGGGGCATTTTTGGGACGAACGTAAACGTCATTTGCGTCATGCTGCACCAGTTCCATTCGCCGGTCGTCTTTTCGTCATTTCATCAGTAGATGCTGTTTGTTTGTTTGTTTGTTTTTTATTTTGTTTTACGAGTGGGTGAGAATTTTTGATAGGGTTTTGTAAGACCTAAATGAATCAATAACAATTATTGTGTAATTGCTTACAAAAAGTGTTTTAGTTTTAGCATAGTCACATTTTTATTCATCCAGAAGCTAAACTAGAAAAGCGCGCCAATCCATCTACAAAACCGTCACCACTCCAAAACCCTTGAAACCCTCACCACCGACACCACCACTACCAACCATCACACAACAACCACCATGAAAAAACATAAACAACAAACCATTTCCCGCTTCTTCACACCCAAACAACCCAAACCCCCTTCACCCCCTTCACCACCACCACCACCTTCACAACCATCTCCCTCCAAAATCACCACCACCGTCTCTTTCTCCCCTCTCAAACGCCTCCAAAAATCCCACCTCATTTCCCCTAAAAACTCCAAAAAACCAAAAACCCTCTCCTCGTACAACCCCCCCGACAACCTTAAACTCCACCAAAAATTCCTTAACAAACTTCTCGAACCCGAACCCGAACCCGAAACAATAACACAACACATAAATAATGTTCCACCAAACCTTAAATACACACCACTAGAACTACAAGTAGTCGAACTCAAGTCCAAATACAAAGATGTCCTACTAATGATAGAAGTAGGATACAAGTACCGCTTCTTCGGCCAAGACGCGATTAAAGCGGCTCAAGTGTTGGGAATTTACGCGCATATGGATCATAGTTTTATGACGGCTAGTGTGCCTACTTTTAGGTTGAATGTGTATGTTAGGAGATTGGTTAATGCTGGTTATAAAGTTGGTGTTGTGAAGCAAACGGAGACTGCGAGTATTAAGGCGCATGGAGGGAATAAAGTGGGCCCGTTTTGTCATGGGTTGTCGGCGTTGTATACGAAAGCGACGTTGGAAGCGGGTGGGGATGAGGATGGGTGTGGGGCATGTAATAGTTATTTGGTTTGCGTTGTTGAGGGTGGGAGTGGGAGTGGGAATGGGAACGGGAGCAGGGGTGAGGTGAAGATTAGGATTGTGGCGGTTGAGGTGGCGACGGGTGATGTTGTTTATGGCGAGTTTGAGGATGGGTTGTTGAGGAATGGGCTTGAGGCGAAGATTGTGAGTTTGGGTCGTGCTGAGTTGTTGCTTGGTGATCCGTTGTCTAAGTTGACCGAGAAGGTACTTTTTGTCGGTAAAATATTATATTTTTTTGGAAAGGCCGGTAAAATATTATACTAATTGATTTAGTTTGATTATGCTTAGTTGTTGGTAGCTAATTTGAGTCAAATGTCAAGGAGTATTTGCCTGTGCGATAGTAATATAGCGCTTAACACTTGTATAAATGTGTTATGATTCTGTTATTACTAGGTAAGAAATAAAAAGTTATGGATAATTCATTAGGGCCTTACACATGGATGCAATAAGGTTAAATTTGCTTCTTGGTGATCCGTTATATAAGCTGGAAGGTATTCTTAGCTTGATTAATGTAAATTGTGATACGCGCCAATTTGGAAACTACTGATAAGCTTGGAACTATCAATGGAAACCACTGATAAGCTTCAGTGGAAACCACTGCTATGCCAAAAGTTAGTTATAACTTTTGGCGGGAAAGTTTGTTTTGCTCCTTCCTCCTATTTCTCCTTCCTCCCAATTGTATAAATACTCTTTTCCATTTCACTTGTAATTCATTCACGAAAAGACTTGTAATATTTCTCTCTCTAAATTCCATTACAAACTAAGTGAATCATTTGATTTCAAATACGGTTTCATTTCTTCTTATGTGATTCCCTGTTTGTTTTCATTAACAACTACATTTCATAACTGAATTCTGGTTGTTACAATCTGGTACATATCAAGTGGTATTCAGAGCCCTTTCTTGGCACCAGATAATATTCAAGATTGTTAAACTGACATTCTTGATTTCCGGTTATCTTCTCCGGCGTAATTCCGGCAAGAAACAAGATTTTCCGGCAAAGAAATTAGTCACCACTAATTTCACCTATTCTATTACATCAGATTAGTGCCAAACATTTGTACGGTCACAAGGCTAGCCCATTAGTGGTTAAATTATCTAGCCTTGAACAAGCTGATCAGAAGCATTTGGTTTGGGTAATCAAGAATAGGACCAGTAGTTGTTATTCCATTGTAGATGAGCAATAATATTACTGGTGAGATGGTGAACACAAGAACCACAGTTAGTAATCAAGATTCTTCAATGGAATCACTCCAACAAACTGTTAGTGATTTGCAAAGAACTATGGCAGATTTGATGGCTGAAATGCAAAGAATGAGGAATGGTGAGGGTACCAGTTATGGGAATCATGGTAACAATGGTAGAAATGGTGGACACATGACTATACAATATGGTAGGTTGTCTAAATTTGAGTTTCCAAGATTCAATGGGGATGATGTAAAGGGTTGGATATTTCGGTGTAGGCAGTTCTTTTGTCTTGATAATGTCGATGATGAATTGAAAGTGGGAATTGCTGCAATGCATGTGTATGACAAGGCCTTGGTGTGGCATCAGCAGTTCATTAAGCGATTTGGTGAAAACAGTTCTTGGGAGGTGTATGAAAAACAAGCCTTGCAAAGATTTGGTTCATGCTTTTAAGATCCAATGATGGATTTGAAGAATTTGAAACAAACTGGTAGTGTGCAACAGTATCAAGATTTGTTTGAAGATTTGGTGAATAAGGTAGAGTTGAGTGAAGAATATGCCATCAGTTTGTTCATTGGAGGTTTGAAGGATGAAATTGGGATGCCCATTAGAATGTTTAAGTTGTCAACATTGATGGATGTGTATAGTCAGGCCAAGAAACAAGAAGCCACTAATGATGCATTAAAGCCAAGGTATAATTTCCAATCTCCTATGAGATCTGTTACTACTGGTTATGTCAATAAGGATAAGGGTATTCTACCAAAACCAGTTAATAGACCTATGGCTTTGCCTGCACCCACAAGAACACCATATGGTGAGAATAGACCCTTTAAGAGATTGACTCAAAAAGAATTGGAGGATAAGAGGGATAAGAATCTTTGTTTTTATTGTGACCAAAAATATGTGTTTGGACACAAATGTAGTGGTCAATTGCATTCATTAGAAGTGGTGTTGGATGAGGAAATTGAGTATGTGGAAGAAGAATTGGCTAATGATGAAATGGGTCATTTGGGGAATTATGATCAGACTTTTGAAATTGATCATAATAATGAAATGGTGGCTCAAATCTCATTGACTGCACTCACTGGTGTATACAATTATCAAACAATGAGGGTTAAGGGTATAGTAGGCAAACAAGGGGTGCATGTGCTTGTGGATTGTGGAAGTACACATAATTTCATTGATTTGCAGACTGTCAAAAAGTTGGGTTGTAAGACTAAAACTATGTGCCCTTTGCAAGTGTCTGTGGCTAATGGTCAAGCTATGACTAGTACTTTGATGTGTTGTGGTTTATCTGTGATCATGGGAGAAGAAACTTATATGATTGATGCTATGGTACTACCTTTAGGAGGTTGTGAAGTGGTATTGGGAATACAGTGGTTGTCTACTTTGGGGGAAATTATGTGCAATTTTGAGAAATTAACCATGAGGTTCTATGTGGGGAATAAGAAGGTGTTGCTAAGAGGTTCCCAACAAGCTACACTTCAATGGATGCAACCTAGAGAACAGAACAGTGCTATGTTGAATTCTATGACACTGTGTGTATGTCCTGTGTCATTCTGTAGTATGGCAGGGACAAGTCTGATTGAGTCACAAAAGATTGATGAAATTTTGGATGACTTTAAAGGTGTGTTTGAAGTTCCTACTGGTTTACCACCAAAAAGATCACATGATCATCACATTCCTCTTATGCCAAACACTCCTCCAGTTAACATCAGACCCTATAGGCATCCTCCTAGCCAAAAGGATGCCATTGAACAGATGGTACAAGAGTTATTGGATGCTAGTGTCATCAGATCTAGTCAAAGTTCTTTCTCCTCTCCTATAGTCATGGTTAAAAAGAAGGATGGCAGTTGGAGAATGTGTGTTGACTATTGTCACAATTCTCAATTTCCGGTCATTTCTCACATTTACTATTTCATCGTTTATCGTAAACTGGGTTTACAAGTATCAAATTCGCGTAACCTTTGGGGTTTAGCTGCGAATTCATGAACAATCATCAAGGATATTTCATATAGACTAGGTTTAGTCTACATTTCATTAGCATCATTGTCATCATATTAGTTCGTGCATGATTTTGCATTTTACATTAAACGCGTAATTTTTATATTAAATAAACGCTATCGCGTAACTAATTATTTTGAACATTTGATCTGATGCTTCCAAAAATTATTCCGATATATTTTTATACTCATATTAAGATTATAAAAATATTATTATTAGTTTACCCAGTGTTTTAAATTTATTTTGTATATAAATTGTTATATTTATATAATTACGACGGTTTTCGTAAATTCTACACGATAATTATTAATTCACTCAATTTTTGTAAGAAATGTATTTTTATAATTTTTATGACTTCAATATGTTTTATTTTGGTCCGTTAAAATTTATTTTTAGTTAACGCTACCCTACAAGCTTAAATATTTACACAAGTTACTAGTTATCTTTAAATAATTACACATTATCTCTACACATCTATAAAAAAAAATGTATTAACTAACTCACAAACCCCCTTGTCGACACAAGGGGGATGAGTCACTTATTTTTTCACAAAATATCTACTTCTAAATAACTTATATTCATATTATACTTCAAAATCTACACATACATACAAAAAAAAAAAAAAAAAAAAAAAAAAAAAACTCAAGGTGTAAAAGATTTTCCTCTCTTCTTCCCTTCTCCATTGTGACCGGCCACCATTGAAGCTCCAAGAGGAAACCATAAAAATTTTGCTTGTCAAGTTCAAAACAATCTAGACACACTCTTAGTTAAGGTTTTGAAATAAAAACCTAGGGTGCTTAGGATTAATCCTTTGTTCATTTAACCTCATCAAGTTACTAGTAAGCATTTCATACTCATCATCATCTTTCATATTCATGTTATGTTCATTTTATCATGTTTGAGTAAAACATGCAATTTATATGGATGTTTATACCACTTAAATTGTTTTTAAGCACTATAAGTTTATATAAGTTATCCTATAATTACTCCTTGAAACATATCACTTTTAGTGATGTCTAGGAATCCATGACACCCTAAGAAGGTGTATGGTAGGATTAGAATAGATTCGGAGTTGGTTTGAATTGGTTAGAATAGGTTTTGCGCGAGAAAAACTCATTTCGACAACTCTAATTAAGGGTCTGATCATATTTGTTAATTCTGGAATTTTCGACAGTTTATAAAAAATTTTGGGCTAGACATTTGGAAAATACACTTTCAAACGAAAACGTGGCCGCTTGAATGGGTTAAAACGGAGTTATAACGAAGAAGTTATGCTATTTTCAAGTTTGACGACGAAAACTATTAATTTCAGAAATTTCAGCATGTTACTATCACTTTTTACGAGTAAAAAATGAGGCTTAAGCGTTATTAAATGTGTCGACTTGTCAAAAATATATTAGTATACTTTAATACGAATCTAAGGATGTAAAAAAACGTAGAAAACGGACTTGTAACGATTAAATTACACGTGTTAAACAAAGTTGCCGTAACTTTATTATATAAGCAAAATTAATATATTTCTATTAGACACATACTACGGCAACGAAGGACCATGTTGAGGGTCGTTTTTTAACATGGATGTAGTATTTTTTTATAAAATGATGTCTTCTGGTAAAAGTAAGTTCGCCTAGCCTATTTTTCAAAATGTCCAACCGTTCGTCAAGCGGAGTTGTAATAAATAAAATATAGTCACTTAAACTTTGCCGAAAACCACCCTTAAACGATATTTTGGACACAAGTACCATACTTTACCTATATTTTTCTCCGTGATCGAGACCTCTATGATGAAAACTTAAAAGCTAAAACTTTAAGATAATGATACAAGCTGCCCAAAACCATTGAGTTTGTTTCCTAACACTCGGTGTGCACCATTTTACGACTAGCTTTTCAAGGTCGTTTAGTCACTTTCATGAAAATTTTCAACGACATTATTTTACGACGAAAAGTTACAATTTCATAATAAATCACTAAATGACTATCGTAGGATATCATTTCAATATAAATACTTGTAAAGTAGTTTATAAATTGTCAAGACGTTATAAGATTATTTTTCGACGATAAACTTTATGTTCAAAAGTGAACAAGTGGTATGGATATCATATGAGTTTGCATGCACGACATTGTTTCATGACTTATATTAGAGCATGTCATTCCTAATAGGTCGTGGTTAGAGTGTTGCGTCTCATTTCTGTGCATCCACTCTGTCATCATAACTATTGCAACAGGTGAGTAATCACATCCCCTTTTTACTGTTTTTACTATATTTTGGGGCGAAATGCATGAACCATTCTTGAGCTAAAATGATTCTTATTTTTGTGAACTTTTTTGACTTGAACATCTGAACTTGAAACAAATCTTTGAACTTAATTACGAAATTATGCCTTATTTGAACTTATTGAACCGTACGAACTATGACCCAAAATTCTCGCCTTATTGGTGGAGTGTGCAAAGTCTCCCTATGTGAACGGAGCAATACCAATTCTCGCCTTATTGGTGGAGTGTGCAAATTCTCCCATGTTCGGAGTGTTCTTAATTGTATATAATAGTTGTATGATGTACTGTTCGTACATTCGCATTGTTAGTCTCCTATTAGTAGGTAGTATGGATAGCGCTATTAGAGGTCGGCCAACCTCTCGTCCACCATGTTACGGGACGCATATTATTTATTCTATGGGCTTTGCCTTGCATACATTATTATATACGTGGTACTATATTGTGAACTATTATGACCACTTATACTTGACTACTTGACACGCTATATTTTGTGCAATGGGTTGTGAACACACAGGTTGCAAGTTTTGTATGGGCGGAACTTGGAACTGAGTGGATTTACAATGCCTTTGCTTTGTGAACTATTTCCGATGACCGAAACCTTTGAATCTTTCTTACGAGTTTCTTATTTTACAAAACGTGTATACTCACCAACTATTTTCATAGTTGACCCGTTTTTCTCTCATGCATTTCAGGTGATCGTTAGTAAGCTTTTCTACCAGGTCTTGCATAATGAAGTTTTCACTTGTCACTACAAATCGTTATGTAATAAAACGCAATATTTTGGAATCTAAACTTTGTACTATATTTGCCGATGTCGGCTAAATTGGTATTGTAATGGTGTACTATTTCTTTTTAATCTTAACGTTGGTATGTTCTATTATCTTGTGCTTATGTTCCTTTCCGTTACACCTCGTGTTTCCGCCTCCGGCGAGGGTGTGACAACTATAGACAATTGAATAAGAATACTGTCAAAGACAAATTTCCCATACCTATGATAGAAGAATTGATAGATGAATTACATGGGTCAGTGGTGTTTTCAAAGCTTGATTTAAGGTCTCGGTATCACCAGATCAGAATGAAGGAGGAAGACATTTATAAGACTGCATTCAGAACTCATGATGGCCACTATGAGTTTTTAGTGATGCCATTTGGACTCACAAATGCCCCTTCTACATTTCAATCACTAATGAATGAGGTCTTTAAACCCTATTTGAGGAAGTTCACATTGGTTTTCTTTGATGACATCTTGGTTTATAGCAAGTCAATTGAAGAACACATTGTACACTTGAAAATGATTTTGCAGACTATGCAGGCTCACACCTTGTTTGCAAAAAGGAGCAAGTGCACTTTTGCAGTATCTCAGGTGGAGTACTTGGGTCATATCATCACTGATAAAGGGGTTGCAACAGATCCTTCTAAGATTGAGGCTATGAAAGATTGGCCTACACCCAAGAATGTGAAGCAACTGAGAGGATTTTTGGGACTCACAGGCTATTATAGGAGGTTCATTAAGCGGTATGGAATAATCAGTAAGCCATTAACTACATTACTGAAGAAGAACTCTTTTGAGTGGTCTGACATAGCTCAAGAAGCTTTTGAGCAATTGAAGTTAGCCATGATACAAGCACCAGTGTTGGGGTTGCCAAACTTTGAGAAAGAATTCACTGTGGAAACTGATGCATGTGGAACTCGTATTGGGGCTGTGTTGTTGCAAGATGGTCATCCATTGGCATACCTGAGTAAGACCTTATCTCTCAGACATCAAGCTTTGTCCACTTATGAAAAAGAATTTTTAGCTGTCATTTTGGCATTGGAGAAGTGGAAGGGTTACTTAATGGGTAGACATTTTAAGATCAAGACTGACCACTTCAGCCTCAAATACTTGTTGAATCAAAGGCTTACTACTCCTTTCCAAGTTAAATGGTTGCCTAAATTGCTTGGGTATGATTATGAAAATGTCTATAAGAAGGGTAGTGAAAATGTGGTAGCTGATGCTCTGTCTAGGAAGGAAATGCAGGGTCAATGATTGGCAATAATAGCTACTAATGTGACCACTGGACTTCTCAAAGAAATTGAAGAAAGTTGGGTGACCGATGAGAAATTAGCCAAATTAATAAAGCAGTTTGAAGATCCTAATTTTCAATCAACAAAGTACACTTGGTCTAATGGTCAGTTAAGAAGGAAAGGTAGGTTGGTGGTGGGAGGTAATGAGGTACCCAGAAAGAAAATCTTCTCACAAATCCACAATGAATCAGTGGGTGGGCATTCGGGTGTTCAAGTGATTGTACAGAAGATGAGTTCTATTTGTTATTGGAAGGGAATGAGAAAAGTGGTTAAACAATGGATCAGGGAATGTGATGTGTGTCAAAGGCAAAAGCCTGATCTTAGTGCCTATCCAGGTCTTTTGCAGCCTTTGCCAATACCAGTTAGAGTATGGAGTGATATATCCATGGACTTTGTGGAAGGACTGCCGAAATCTCATGGGAAGACTGTTATATTAGTGGTGGTGGACAGGCTCAGTAAGTATGCTCATTTTATTTCCCTTCAGCATCCTTTCACAGCTGCACAAGTGGCACAAGTGTTCTTAGATAACATCTACAAGTTACATGGTTTGCCAAATACCATTGTAAGTGACAGAGACAAAGTGTTCCTAAGTGCTTTTTGGAAATCATTAATCAAGGCTTTGAAAGTTAAACTGCAAATGTCAACAGCCTACCATCCACAATCAGATGGACAGACAGAAGTGGTGAATAGGTGTCTGGAGTGTTACCTGAGATGTATGTCTGGTGAGAAACCAAAAGAGTGGACACAATGGCTTTCAATGGCAGAGTTTTGGTATAACACAAATTTCCACACTGCTATCCAGACCACCCCATTTGAAGTGTTATATGGTCAAACACCACCCATCCACATGCCTTATTTGCCAGGGGAAAGTATTGTTGAAACTATGGATAGAACAATGCAAGCAAGAGAACAGGTGGTTAACATGCTTAAATTTCATCTGAAGAGAGCACAAGATAGGATGAAAAGCTTGGCAGATAAACACAGAACTGATAGAAATTTTGAAGAAGGTGTTTGGGTCTATTTGAAACTGCAACCATACAGGCAAGTACCAGCTAGACAAAGTACCTATAACAAACTCTCAGCTAAGTACTATGGTCCTTTCAAGATCATAGAGAAGATTGGCAATGTGGCCTATAAATTGCAGCTTCCAAGTGGTAGTCAAATCCATCCAGTATTTCATGTGTCCCAACTTAAGCTTTGCAAAGGGGTGGTTGATAAGCCTGGAACTCTTCCCATGTGTGATAATGAAGGGCTAGTATCAGTGTTACCAGTGAAAATCATTGACAGGAGATTGGGAAAGGTTAACAATAGAGCTGCTGTTTATGTGTTAGTACAATGGTCAAATGGCAGTGAAGAAGAGGCAACTTGGGAACTATATACTGAATTACTGAAGAAGTACCCTGGGTTTGATCAAGAGGAAACAACTGAAGGTGCTATTTGACTGTGGAAAGTCAAATGTTAAGGAGAAGGGATTTGATACGCGCCAATTTGGAAACTACTGATAAGCTTGGAACTATCAGTGGAAACCACTGATAAGCTTCAGTGGAAACCACTGCTAAGCCAAAAGTTAGTTATAACTTTTGGCGGGAAAGTTTGTTTTGCTCCTTCCTCCTATTTCTCCTTCCTCCCAATTGTATAAATACTCTTTTCCATTTCACTTGTAATTCATTCACGAAAAGACTTGTAATATTTCTCTCTCTTAATTCCATTACAAACTAAGTGAATCATTTGATTTCAAATACGGTTTCATTTCTTCTTATGTGATTCCCTGTTTGTTTTCATTAACAACTACATTTCATAACTGAATTCTGGTTGTTACAATCTGGTACATATCAAATTGATTGTGCTTATCTGCTATTATTTTTAATCAGATTCAAGTGCTTATAACATTGCCTGTATCATTATCCCAGAGTTTACATCAGTTGATTTTTGCTTGTATGTATGCAGCTTAGTTTGCAATTTCAAACAAGATACTTGTAAATGGGGCAACTTGGGTTATGTTTATATCTCTGACAGTGTCAAACGGTAAGAAAAGAGCTTAGAAAGGATACGGGTCAAATGGTTGTAAGGCTGAAAGTCGCTCAATGTGTGGTAATTTTCAAAAGCTGTTAAATCTTTTTTTTTTTCACAAATGTAGGTATTATTGAAACTAGTTGGATACCCGCGCACAGCGGCGGCGATAAATATAGTTATATAATAAATATAGTAAATGAATTGCTAACCCAACTCTCCTCGCAATTCCTTACCCGCTTAGTGAATTCATTTCACAACATTCCAAATGTATATGTGTTTTGTTTGGGTTTTTCGTATCTTTCCCGTGACATCATTATTACCGCATATAAAAAGACCTTTACAATCTCTTACCCGTCAAACACTTTCCCAAAAGTAAATGATTTTGATAAATAAAGTTTGTATTGATTGATATAAAGGTTAAAGTTATAAAAATTTGAATCAAAATAAAAAAAACCTACTAAAAATGTAAAAACTAAAAACTCATAAAAATATATCAAAATGGATGTTGAATTAAAGAGCACAAAATTATAAAAAATATGGTGAAATTAGATCATAAAAAAATTAAACGAATTAAAAGATATTTAAATTTAAAAATAAAGGTTATTAATTAGTTAAGAAGTGACATGTGTCACCCCATTAATGGAGCTTCTTATTTTAGTTTGTTAGAGCTCCTCCCTCTTTGTTATTTTTTAGTTAGAAAAGTGACACATTTCATTCAATGATTGGAACTCCTTATCTTAATTTTTTGTAGAGCCCACAACTTAAATGTTTTATACAGTAGTATTATTAATATAACTTTTTTATAATCATATGATAAATCAGTTATCTATATTTTTTGGACATAAAGTGTTTCAGTTAATCCTACCGACATGTACACAAGTTAATTTATTGACCAGGATTCATTTTGACCCGTATCTGTATGTTGCCACTTTTGGTTTGCTGAATGATTATGCTATGCTCTTTCATAATAGAACCTTTTTTGTTGATAAACTTAAGGTCTTGTTGTCAATGAGACTTTTCCTTTTCTCCTTGATATAATGGACTTTGTATTTGATGTGTAGTTTTTAATAGCATATGCTGGACCTGCTTCAAATGTGCGAGTGGAACGTGTTTCTCGTGATCGCTACAAAGATGGCGGTGCATTAGCTGAAGTGTTATCTTCCTTTGATACTATGGGCAGCAACATATCAAATGATACTCCTGAAGAAGAAAATGTAGAGTTAGAGGGAAAGACAAAACCTCAGGCTGCAATTGAGGTGCGATTCTAGTTCTCTCTCTTTGTGAGTTACATGGTAAAAAAGAAGAAAAAGAGATTATGATGGAAAATGATTGGACCATTACACATGTCAAGTCATTTTGTAGATATAATTTTGTAAACTCTTTGTGAATGGAACATTGCTCTTGAGTAATGGCGGAATACAAATATGTCATTAGCTATTGAATGACAAGCAATTATTTTCTAATATGCATTATGCTTACTTTTAATTTACTTTTCATTCATCTTAATTTAATTACATGGAGTATTTAGCTTAATCTAGAGGTATTTAAGCGATTTGCAAATTACATGTGTTTAAACAAAAATAAAATAAAAACATTGGTCCAATAACCAAAATTATCCAAACCTTTAACTAAATAATTTTTTCGACAGATTGTATGAGTAACTTTTTCGATAGATTGTATGAGAATAACTATCAGTGAAAAAGAGACAATAAGAACAACATTGAAATGTGTCCTAACGTCTCCCAAACGTCGAACATTATATGTTGTATTTTCTACGGTATCAAATATATTATTGAAAGAGACAACCATGTACCAAGACAATGTGAACCACAAAGTAAAAAGAAACTTTGCACCAAAAGAAAATTACGTCAAAAACAATGTCGTTGTTGCTAATTTGAAGGTACCATGCTACTTATTATACAAGAGTGTATGTTAAGAAGATGTGATCTAGTATTTAGCTATGAAAAATAAATTAAATGAAATAAAAGTTGTGTTATACGTTGGTAGAGTTCAAACTCTACTATACATTTGTAGGTAATCAGGAAAAAAGTCCATCAAGCCACGTACATTTGAATAAAAAACTCGCCCTTCTCGAATCCAAGTATCTTGAACAGGGAAATCCTCGTCCGTTGACCCATTTATTTTACTAGCTTATCATTTTGCCTTTTTTTCTTTCATAAAAAGTTTAATTAGTTCCATGCTATTAGTTAAAAACAAGAAATGATGATCATATAGTCTTTCTTCATGAATGCCCGAGGTAGAGTCAATTATTTAACCTGATCTTCACATCAGTGATGTTAAAACACGCCGAGATTCAATATTATCTTTAGCATTTAAAACTTAATTTGAAACACATAATCAACCAACAAACAAAACAGTAATCAAGATAGACATAATGCATCCAATCCTGAAACGATATTTTTACTTACCAGAGAACATACTGCACAAACCATCATACAGGATTAATCTAAAACATCAATTTCACTACATTGATTCCCATAATATCATGACAAAAGGCTATACATAGTTACATACCACTGAAAACATAATCCCCCTGGCACATTCAGCTATCAAAAAGTGCAAAGGTGAAACTAACTATAGTGACTGCGCTTGCGTGCTTTTCTACCTTTCATCTAAAATGCCTAGTAATCGTCGGAAACGTCTACATCACAAAAAAAGCCATAGAATTAGATCAAGATAAAAATAACTTAAAGAACTATGCATAATACGGTCGTGTTAAAGTAGTAAGTTATTGGAAATACACCTTTCAAAACATTTACATTACTTGTTTTGTTGTGGCATTATGATGGTAGGTAGAATTTATGAAATATGAAATATGAATAATTGTTAAGAATCATAGTAACATCTGTAAGCAAATTATGGTACCCTGCATCACAGTTCCTTTAACCACGATACAGCTATATGATGGTACGTAGAACAAAATACCTATAGACGATTGTGTTACATGGGTTCCTCGACTCCGTACACTTGTCGATTCTGAAAGTAAAAAGAACAAAAAAACAGATCCTGAGTAACTGGTTGAGAAAGGGAATCATCAATGTTGAATGCACCATTTGTAAACAATAGAAATATTATAATATGTGGAGATCCTAAGTAACTAGATGGTAAATGAACATCAAATGTTGAATGCACAACTTGCAGTACTTTTGCCGGTTAGCGAACAATATAAACCCTACAAGACATATACATATTTAACAATCTGAGGGTGTTAGAAGTGGATGTAAACTTAAAAAGATAAAAACCGGATCATAGAGCACTTTTTGGTTGCGCCAGAATTCCAAAGGGGGCAAGAGCACTCTACCTGCATAAGGTGGATTTATTAGCAAAACGTTTAGTTCAGACAAAATCTTATGTTCTAAGCATCCAAGTACTTATAATACCGGCCTTTGTAGACTAGCTCTTACCCGATCTAGATTTTTTTCCACTGAAAGACTCGGGAGACAAGATGGTTGGACTTCTATATGTATCCTTGGAGCCCTATAATAATAAGTAATCACACTTAGCATCACCATAGGCACACAAAATATTATCATACACTAAAAAAACACTTTCAAATTTAATTACAAAGTTGCACTTATAGTGACATACTTGAAGCTACGCCTGGAATTACAAATTAACCTTTTGTAATGAAAAGAATATATATTCTGATTGGACACTAACATTGTTGACTTCACTAATATAATAATGAGCTTATAAAATCAAGCCAAAAACAGAATGAACTTTCGGACATATGCCAAAAATCAGAACTTTCAGAGCTAGCTCAGGAGCCAGGATTCAGGAATAATCATCACAACTGGGAAGAAATTGTTCTTTACAGTGTATCAACACAAATTTGATTTTGAATTCTCATACTTGTATTTTAACATAACACATTATAACATCAATAAGACCAGTTACATAATCTTGAAGCATATACATATGATTAATCTTCACTAGTGTCTCAACACAAATTTGATTTTAAATTCTCATACTTGTATTTTAACATAACACATTATAACATCAATAAGACCAGTTACATAATCTTGAAGCATATACATATGATTAATCTTTACAGTTGATAATACGTAGTCCGAAAAAGTTTTTTTAAAAGCATATAATATGTTGTTTGATACTTTTTTCAGTGAATGTACTTTGAGATAGTTATAGCTGATTTAGGTAGCAGATACAAGAAATTACAAGAATGGTACCATCCAATTTAGTTGTTGATAGATTTTGCATCTAAAAAGATAAATATACCTTTTTGGCCTTTGGGGTAGTTTTAGGCGATTTAGGACTAATTCCATGATTTGAAATGTCAGCTTCAAAAGTCAGCTTTTTTCTCGTAACCTTAACATCTGGGTCATTTTGTTTTCTTTTTCTTTTTAATTTAATTCTGTTTTCTTCATTTGACCCTTTTCCGCATACAGCAGAAAGATCTGGACAAATGTTATTCACATTCTGCTCATCTTGATTACCCACTGAAGTTGACAAAACTTCCCTGCTTTCGCCCATCACCCTTACATTGACAGTCTTTTTATTGGAAAATGCATTACTTTTACCCTTTAAAATGTCAGAACTTCCTAAGTCATCGAGATCAATTAGAGTTACTTTGCCCGTCTTTGACATAGATCTAGTCATCCGCCTGCTAGAAGAAACAGCAGAACACTTGGATATTGTAGATGAAACAGTAACATTTCTTGCAACATTATGCTGCATACCATGAAGATCCATGCTCGAGGGACCCATCCTCAAACTTGAATCATCCTCAAATTCTGACCTCACGGGAGATTTTTCAAATAAAACTTCATGTCCAGATTCAATTACATGCTCCTGTTAAAAACCATGAGTGAGCTTTGAAAGAAAAAACAAGATTCAGGCAACTTTTTGGTCAGCTGACTCTTCCTACAACTTTTACGAGATCAAAACTTTCGAAGTTAACTAAGTGATAGAAAGTTATCAGATTCCAAGCTTCAAAAATAAATCAGCCTGATTTTTTCAGATTAGCAATCCTTTCAAGATAAGAATGCGTATGGTATAAAACTGAAAGGATGTCAAGCTAATTCATTTAGCCAAGCACAGCAAATAATTGAGGTGAATTGAAATTTTGGTTGACTTTCAGTTTGGCTTATAATCGTAACTAGCATCACTTTAAGGCATGCTGATTATAATCTATCACGTGTTTGTTTTAACGTCAAACCCTACACGCAACTATAAGAAAAGAAATGTTTGATGCACGTCAGATAACCTAATAAAAGAGATGAATATCAAGGGAAACATACGTGTGGAATATTATTTGAGGATGCATTATGGACACTACTAGTTTTATTGCTCAAACCCGTGTCTTCAGGTTCTCGAATATCCATATCCACAGTGCAGCTATCAAAATCCTGAGGATTACCATTTAAGTTATCAAAATTATCATGTCCTTCAAAGGAGTCATTCCCGTCTTCATGTGCTGAAGATATTCAACATATAAAGAAAAGGTGAGAAAAGCATATTCCAGAGTTAACGAGTTTTATGTTTTTGTACACGAATAAACATTTAGTTAACTAAATCTTCAATAAGTTAACTAAATCTTCAATAAGTACTTACTAGAAGTCTAAAACTAGTAATTACCTTGTGAGGCGCCCATGTCAGCAGATTCTTCTTTGGGGAAGCTTGTAGCAAAATCTTCCCAATAAACGGGAAACCCGGAAAGAAAATGTTTAAACACCTATAAGCATAAAAAATATCATATTACATGAAACATTAGCATTAAAGTAGCAAAAAGTTTCAAGCTGACTTGACTACAAATATCAAATATAATATTATTACTGAACCTAGGTTTACTTATTAATGGCACATCCATAAACTTCGTATGCCAAATAAAATAGTAAAAAGAAAACGTGATAGTTAAGAACTTAAGATTCTTCTGAATACCTCCGCGGAGAAACCATTTTCAAGTGTTCGTTCTTTGTTGATGGAGCCTTGCAAAATAACACATACACCATCAACCGTCTCTAACTCAGCGATGCCATTCACCTTAAGGATCGGCGCAGTAGAGAAGCGCCGCTCAGCCCGGTTACTATAATTTTATCAAAGATCATATTAATGCATAAAGGAGATGCCAATTTGACAAGTACAGAAACAAGACATGTATAGAAAACTGACCATAAGAAAAACAGATAACTAAGAGGTTAGCTTGTTCAAAATTACAAAGCCTATAAGCTCAATTTTTATGGCTTATGAGCTAAATTATGGGCTTGAACAAGCCATAAGTTAACGTTTAAAAGCTCATAAGCATAAGTCAACATAAGTATGCTATCAAGTCAAAACTTTAAATTACTTAGGCCTCGTTTGTTTTTTCAAAGAAGCTCTTCTTTGCCTCTTTTGTCTGCAGGCGCGCAGACGTATTCCTTGAAAACCGTTTGTTTTTTTTCAGACATAAGAGGCTAAAATCTCTTATTTCCTCTTCTACCATGCAGACATAATTTATCTCTTCTTTTCCACTTCTTACCTCTTCTCACAACCCCTACATCTCTTTCTCAATATCTTACATCTCTTTTACGTTTCGTCCGTCTTTTTACGTTTTCGTCCGTTTTTTTACGTTTTCGCCCGTTTTTTACGCTTTCGCCCGTTTTTTTACGTTTTCGCCTTTTTTTTACGTTTGCGTCCGTTTTTTACGTTTTCGTCCGTTTTCTTATGTTTTTGTCCGTTTTTTTACGTTTTCGCCTCTTTTTTTACGTTTTCGCCCTTTTTTTACGTTTTCGTCTGTTTTTTTACTTTTTCGTCCGTTTTCTTATGTTTTCGTCCATTTTTTTACGTTTTCGTCCGTTTTCTTACAATTTCGCCTGTTTTCTTAAGTTTTAGTCCGCTTTATTACGTTTATGTTCGTTTTTCATGTTTTCGTCCGTTTTTTAATGTTTTCGTATGTTTTTTTTATGTTTTCGTCTGTTTTTACGTGTTCATCCTTTTTTTACGTTTTCGTCTGTTTTTTTACGTTTCGTCCGTTTTCTTACGTTTTTGACCGTTTTCGTCCGTTTTTTATGTTTTCGTCGGTTTTTTTCGTCCATTTTCGTCCCATTACGTTTTCTGTCATTTTTTTACGTTTTCGTCAGTTTTCTTACGTTTTCGTCCATTTCTTTACGTTTTCGCCAAATTTTTTTACTTTTCGTCCTTTTTTACGTTTTCGTCCGTTTTTACGTTTTCATCCGTTTTTTACGCTTTCGTTCGTTTTTTACGTTTTAATCCATTTTTTATATTTTCATGTGTTTATTTTACTTTTTCCTCCATTTTCATATGATTTTATAAGTTTTTTGTACGTTATTTTATCTTACCTAACAAAACGGAAGATAATGTAAGAAAACGAAAGAAAACAGACGAAAAAAAAAAAAAAAAAAAAACAGACGAAAACGTAAAAAACGGTCGAAAATGTAAAAAAGGCGAAAACGTAAAAAAAGACGAAAGCGTAAAAAACGGTCGAAAACTTAAAAAAACAGACGAAAACGTAAAAAAAAAGGAAGAAAACGTAAGAAAAAGGATGGAAACGTAAAAAAAACAGCCGAAAACGTAAAAACATACGAAAACGTAAAAAAACAAACGAAAATGTAAAAAAAAGATGTAAGCGTAAAAAAACAGACGAAAACGTAAAAAACCGGACGAAAACGTAAGAAAATGGACTAAAATGTAAAAAAATGACAAAAACATTAAAAAAACAGACGAAAACATAGAAAATGGAGGAAAATGTAAAAAACAGATGAAAATGTAAAAAAACTAGTGAAAAAGAAAAAGGAAAAAAAAAGTTACTTTAATAGCACAAAAAATACTAGTGAAAAAGAAAAAAGAAAAAAGAAGAAAAAGAAGAAAAATGAAAGAAGTACTTCAATAGCACAAAAAACAAACGGTCTTCTTGTTGCAGATGAAAAGCTTAAATGTACCTCTTCTTTTGCAGACATGATTTGCAGATGAAGAGGTAAAAGCTCTGAAAAAACAAACGACACCTTAGTAGGGTATAATTGATAAAACTACACGGTCACTAGACACACATTTACGGTCACGGGAATACCTCAGTTAGGCTGCATACATCTGATTCAAATACTCACCGCCCCTGCTTGATAACTTTTAGGTCGAGGGGGCAAACTTTGATAACTTTTAGAAACTACATTACAAATCGGTTCATTAGTGGGGGGGGGGGGGGGGGGGGGGGAGTGTTGGGAGGAAAAACCTCATCCATTTACCCGTTTTACTTAATCGCCTAAACCGAAACTTAAACACCTTATATACATTAAAATAAAATCTCTCAAAGAAAACATACATACTTTTGGGAGGAAACAATGCCAGCAACACCTATGGTTTTTTGGGTGACGTCATCTGGTTTGGGTTTAATAAGCCACCAATCTCGCAAAGCAACCTGTTTGTTTTCCATGTAATCAGTAAATAATGCTATTACTCTAGCATATTTTTTTATAAAGGAAAAAAAAAAAAAAAAGAAAAAAAAAAAAAAAGCTTACTGTCCTTTGGAAGTAAGAAGTAGTATCGTTAGAGGAGGCCATTGGAGGAGTGTTGGAGACAAAGAGGTTTTTGAGAAATTGCCAAAGTCTCACTCGATTTTGAAACCCTTGGGCGGGCAGGGCATTGAGGTTTTTAGTCCAAGTGTTTGTGTTGTTTGACTATTGAAGAAGAAACAAAGTGGGGGTAATTTTCTGTTGATCAAAGTGAAGTTATGAGTTTCTAAGCCCTCTTTTTCTAGGAAGAGGATCCTCTCACTTTGAGAGTTGTCCTCAACCATTAAATTTAAAAGGATCTTTTAATCTTGACATTTGATTTTAATCTAATGTTTAAGAATTAAATAACTTGAGTCAAGTTACTTGAGAGGATCATTTACTCTTTTTCTAATCTATACAACATTATAAAGCGTTTTCTATTAAAGGAAGTCTTAAAATTTTAAGACAAAAAACATTACTATAAAAAGAAAAGTAGAAAATGAATGTAAAATCTGAAAATTTAAGTCTCATTAAAACCATATGTAACCGCCCTCCAATAATGATACATTTTAATGGAATTGTTTATAAGAAAAACTCACTGTAGTTAAACCACCAATTTAAGCTAAAATTTGAAAAATAAAAATGTTTACTATTTACACTATTAATAATTTAGACTATCTACTTTTGAAAAACATTTATCTACTACTTTATAATAAGAAAGTTTAAAATAAAAAACATTTGCTCGCCACAAAAATAGTTATCGGGTACCAACCGCCGCATTGCGCGGGTACTCTTCTAGTATAGATAAAAGCCGGATAAAAACCCAATATATGACGAGCCAATTTCTTTAAGGGTGCGTTTTGTTCATTGTACTTCGTTGTAATCTGTTATAATTGTAATTTGAATTACATTTCAGTCGTGTTTGGTTGGTATAGTGGAAGAAATTGTAATTTCGATTATATTACGATGATTGTTTGGTTTGTGTTATAATTGTAATTCAGTCAAACCAATTACATGCAGTGAAGGAATCTAGATTATATAAGAAGTTGGATGAAAAGTTTTGAATTATGTTAATTTAGAATTTGTATACTTTTTAAAACATCAATATATATAAATTATTATTATTATTATTATTATTATTATTATTATTAATGGTAGTAGTATATTTGTTATACTATTATTATTTATTAATTTATTTATTATTATTATTATTATTGTTATTATTTATTATTTTAATTGTTTTTATATTAAATTTTTAAGTTTTATAAAAAAAAATTAAATTACATTACGTTGTGAGTAAATTAAACACATCGACAGATTTCATCAGTTACAATTACAATATATTACAATTCTTAGAATTACAATTACATCCGATTATAATTCCTTCCAAAGATTACAATTACTTCAAAAACATTATGTGAACCAAACGCCCCTAAGGGTTGGGTTTTGCACGTAACAAACTTTCTCAAATTAACTAATATGCGTAACATACTTAATTATTCTCAACATACGTGATATATTTTTAAATACTTACTAATATACGTAATATTGACAAGTTACCAGTTTTTAAAGTTACAGTAATGGTTCCTGTCGTTTGCGTTCACTTTCACTGTTAGTCTGTTAGTCCTTTGACATTTTTTTCACGTTAAAAAGTTACAGTAATGGTCCATGTGGTTTGCTTTGACTTTCACCATTAGTCCTTTGTCTTTCAACTTTTTAGGGCTGAGCAATCCCGACCGACACAAACCGACCTTAACTCGGGTCGGGACTCGGGAAGGGTTTTCAGCCTTGTCGGGACTCGGGTCGGTCGGGAGTCGGGATTGTTTCGGGATAACACAATAAAAACCATACAAACCGGTTTGTTTCGGGACTCGGGTCGGGATTCGGTTAGAATTTTTAGCCTTATCGGTTTCGGGATGGGTCGGGATTGGGTCGGGACGGGTCTTTTTTATATACGTTTTTACACGTTTTTATACATGTTTTTTTACACGCATTTATACACGTCTTTTACACACGTTTTTATACACGGTTTTATATACGCTTTTTACACACTTTTTTACATGTTTTTATACACGGTTTTATGTACATTTTTAAACGTTTTTACATACATTTTTTATATACGTTTTTTACATGTTATTATACACACTTTTTACACTTAACTCTATATAATTTTTAAAAATTCAACCACTAAAGTTTTATTAATTAATTCCTTTCTTTTAAGTTTTTGTTTTCACAAATTTGACACCTATATTTTTATGTGTTTTTTTTATTAATCAAATTTCTTCACTAAATTTATTAAAGTTTGACCAAAATCAATTTAATTTTGACTTTTATTAACAAATCACATCACACGATTTTGCTTATGCGGTAAAATCGAGCTATTATATTGGTTCAATTGTTTTTATCAATAAAAATGAATTGACAAAATCACTCCGGAGTGATATATAAAAAATATGTTTTAGTTTTAGCATATAGTCACATTTTTATTCATCAAGAAGCTAACACTAGAAAAGCGCGCCAACCCATCTCCTGAACCACCACCACTCCAAAACCCTTCAAACCCTCACCACCACCACCACTACCACCACCAACCATCACACAACCACCATGAAAAAACATAAACAACAAACCATTTCCCGCTTCTTCACACCCAAACAACCCAAACCCCCTTCACCACCATCCCAACCACCACCTCCACAACCATCTCCCTCCAAAATCACCACCACCGTCTCTTTCTCCCCTCTCAAACGCCTCCAAAAATCCCACCTCATTTCCCCTAAAAACTCCAAAAAACCAAAAACCCTCTCCTCGTACAACAACTCCCCCGACAACCTTAAACTCCTCGAAGAACCCGAACCCGAAACAATAACACAACACGTAAATAATGCTCCACCAAACATCACCCAAAACATTAAATACACACCACTAGAACTACAAGTAGTTGAACTCAAGTCCAAATACAAAGATGTCCTACTAATGATAGAAGTAGGATACAAGTACCGCTTCTTCGGCCAAGACGCGATTAACGCGGCTCAAGTGTTGGGAATTTACGCGCATATGGATCATAGTTTTATGACGGCTAGTGTGCCTACTTTTAGGTTGAATGTGTATGTTAGGAGATTGGTTAATGCTGGTTATAAAGTGGGTGTTGTGAAGCAAACGGAGACTGCGAGTATTAAGGCGCATGGAGGGAATAAAGTGGGGCCGTTTTGTCGTGGGTTGTCGGCGTTGTATACGAAAGCGACGTTGGAAGCGGGTGGGGATGTGGGTGGGGATGAGGATGGGTGTGGGGCGTGTAATAGTTATTTGGTTTGTGTTGTGGAGAGTGGGAGTGGGAATGGGAATGGGAACGGGAGCGGGGGTGAGGTGAAGATTGGGATTGTGGCGGTTGAGGTCGCGACGGGTGATGTTGTTTATGGTGAGTTTGAGGATGGGTTGTTGAGGAATGGGCTTGAGGCGAAGATTGTGAGTTTGGGTCCCACTGAGTTGCTGCTTGGTGATCCGTTGTCTAAGTTGACCGAGAAGGTAGTTTTTGTTGGTAAAATATTTTACTAATTGATTTAGTTTGCTTATGCTTACGTGTTAGTAGCTAATTTGAGTCGAATGTCAAGGAGTGTTTGCATATGCGAATATGCGATAGTAATTTAGTGCTTAACGTTTGGATAAAGATGTTATGATTATGTGATTACCAGGTGAGAAAAAAAAAAGTTATGGATAATTCATTAGGGCCTTACACATGGCTGCAATAAGGTTGAATTTGCTTCTTGGTGATCCGTTATATAAGCTGGAAGGTATTCTTAGCTTGATTAATGTAAATTGATTGTGCTTATTTGCTATTATTTTTAATCAGATTTGAGTTCTTATGACATTGCCTGTATCATTATCCCAGAGTTTACATCAGTTGATTTTTGCTTGTATGTATGCAGCTTAGGTTGCAATTTCAAACCAGATACTTGTAAATGGGGCAATTTGGGTTATGTTTATATCTCTGACAGTAAAACGGTAAAAAAATAGCTTAGAAAGGATACGGGTCAAATGGTTGTAAGGCTGAAAGTCGCTCAAAGTGTGGTAATTTTCAAAAGCTGTTAAATCCTTTTTTCACAAATGTAGGTTATTATTGAAATAATATAACTTTTCTAATCGTATGACAAATCAGTTATCTATATTTTTTGGACAAAGTGTTTCAGTTAATCCAACCGACATGTACAAAAGTTAATTTATTGACCAGGATTCGATTTGACCCGTATCTGTATGTTGCCACTTTTGGTTTGCTGAATGATTATGCTATGCTCTTTCATAATAGAACCTTTTTTGTTGATAAACTGAAGGTCTTGTTGTCAATGAGACTTTTCATTTTCTCCTTGATATAATGGACTTTGTATTTGATGTGTAGTTTTTAATAGCATATGCTGGACCTGCTTCAAATGTGCGAGTGGAACGTGTTTCTCGTGATCGCTACAAAGATGGCGGTGCATTAGCTGAAGTGTTATCTTCCTTTGATACTATGGGCGACAGCATATCAAATGATACGCCTGAAGAAGAAAATATAGAGTTAGAGGGAAAGACAAAACGTCAGTCTGCAATTGAGGTGCGATTCTAGTTATCTCTCTTTATGAGGTACATGGTAACCATGTTCCCTTCCGTTAAACTATTAAAGATACGATAGTAACAAGATTAAATAGAAATAGAAGAAGACAATAAATCATTGCCCCGCTTCAGATTTTGTAAAATATATCGGTTTTGGTTATAGGCAATTATGGGCATGCCTGATTTGGCTGTTCAAGCATTAGCATTGACCATCGATCATCTAAAGCAATTCGGGCTCGAAAGGATTTTGTGCTTGGGAGCTTCTTTTCGGCCTTTCACAAACGATTTGGAAATGACCCTTTCAGCCAATGCGATGCAACAATTAGAGGTATGTTAATATGTTATAGTATTATACAAGCAATGTCTTTTAAGAGTTGTATAACTAAATATAAACTTGTAATGTAGGATCCCTTTGAATGATTGCTTTTCAATGTGAATCTGATATATGCTCCTTAGATTTTTCTTACACTCGCTAAACTTAACGTCTGGTCTCTTAGTGCAATATGATTCATGTGTATAGAAGCCTAACTGGTTAACTTAATTTAGGTTTTGAAGAATAACTCCAATGGATCCGAGTCTGGCTCCCTGTTCGAGTGTATGAATCACACTCTTACCACATGCGGTTCAAGACTTCTTAGGCATTGGGTATGCTTCAATCTGTCTTTTTCCGCTATTTTGCCATTTTACATATGAATGGGTTAATGCAGGTTATGTCTTATATACAAAGTGTTCACTTTAGGGAGGCAAAATAAATGTATAGCTTTAACAGGAACTTGTCAAATGGTTTGAAAATCTTTCAAAGTCTATTTTAAATATATAAAACCTCCTAAACCATTGCACTGAAAAAAGGGTGGTTGTTGTGATAAATATTTTTTTGTAATCATATGTGATGCTAAGTGGGATTTACCTACTGCTCCAGGTGAGTCACCCTTTACGTGACAGAAGCATGATCAATTCTCGTCTTGACGCTGTTTCTGAGATTCTTGAATCAATGGGTTCTCCTAATGCTTATAATAGTAATGTCGATTCTGATGGAAGAGACATAGATTCCACTAGAAGCCCCAAACTTCATCAGACCCTTACTTCTGTTCTAGAAAATTTAGGGAGATTGCCTGATATACAGCGTGGAATAACAAGAATTTTTCATCGAACTGCCACGGCATCAGAGGTAATACATCATTCTTTAATGGTGGTAAATTGGTCAGGTTGAGTAACTTGTCAAACGGGGTCTGTATGGGGTTGGGTTGGGTCAGTCACTAATTAGTCATTGTCTTCTGAGTTTCACTTGATACAGTTTTAATTTGTATTTTTCTAATGAAAATAATACTTTGTGACATAGAAAGTATTAAACTGATTACAATGGGGTATATAACCTCTCTCAAAATGTTTTATTTCAAGAAATAGTATTAGCTTAAGTGTATAGTTTTGTATCATCTTATCTCTGAAATTAACTAAAATATATACTAATCAATAAGCATAGCCCTCGGCTAAATTTAGCGTGTACTTCGTGGTCATTTATTACTTAAAATGGGGGTTTAAAATTTAACTTAAGGTTATGGTTAACTCAAAGTTTACATAGGTACTCATGATTACCTATAAATGGCTGTTAATCATATATCTTACGCCCATGGTTAGTCCTTTTTTTTTCAAAACGACAAAAACTGTCGGTGGATCATTCCAACCGAATTCGGTCTGCTGTGACATGCAACTTCTTAAAGAGGTTTTTCTAGTGTTAGACTGTTAGGCCATTTGGACACCCAACAGATCAACAAAAACCCCCGCCTAAATTGACCCATTCTTTACACCTGGACCAAACTTGTCATTTTCACTATTATTTAAAGAAACAGGTGTTTCTTTTGTTATCCAGTAGTGTTTAATATCGGTTCATGCACTATTACAGTTCATAGTAGTCATCCAAGCAATCTTAGTGTCCGGCAAACAGCTTCAGAAGCTTCAAGTTGAAGAAGAGGACAACGTCGACCATTTGCAAGAAAAGACGGTGTATTCTCCATTTCTGAAAAGGTTGATACTGACAGCATCTTCATCCAGGATAAATTCTATTGCAGCAAGGCTACTGTCTGCTTTGAATAAGGAAGCTGCTGAGAAGAGTGATCTTTCAAATCTGTTTGTCGCTTCTGATGGAGAGTTTGAAGAGGTTTCGTAAACTGAATCATGTTTAAACATAATTCTGCATTTTCATACCTTGGATTTATTAAACTATCTGGAATTGTTATGTGGAGCAGATTGCTGCAGCAAGGAATAAAGTGAAACAGGCAGAGGAGAAGTTAGATTTATTAATTGGTTTATACCGCAAACAACTGAAAAATCAGAATTTGGAGTTCATGAGCGTGTCTGGGACAACACATCTGATAGAGGTAATATTATAAACTTTAACACTATATCAACTGAAGTTCAGAGTCTATTTATAGTTCTACATCTAGACGACTTATTAATCATTTTTTATATTAAGAATCAAGTCAAGGTGATCCCTTTGTAGATCTTTTGAATATTCATGCCTTGCAGTTTTATTTGTAGATCTTTTGAATATTCATGCCTTCGATATATTCGGGTCAAAATCAATTTTCTTTAATAACCCCCATTTCATTCAGATGCTATTGTGATCTGATTTAATTTAGCATCATAAATATTAATTATTGAAGCTTAATCTTTGCTTGTAACTTTAAACAGTAAAGAGCATCTATGCTGAACAGATGGCTATAATTTCCATTTAAAGAATTATGGAATGTTCATTTTAATCATGATCCTAGCGAACTAGAGCTTGTAAACTGTACAGTTCCTTGATCTTCGAATATTTATAATTTTTGAAGTATTATTTTGCTTGCAGCTTTCAAAACCATTGTCACTGTCGTTTTATGATATATATGCCTCTTGGTTCTTACTAATTGTAATGTTAACTACAGTTGCCAGTAGACGTAAAGGTGCCTTCGAATTGGGTGAAGGTTAACAGTACTAAAAAGGCAATACGCTATCATGCACCAGAAGTATTGACAGCTTTAGATCACCTGTCATTGGCAAATGAAGAGCTCCTTGTTGTCTGCCGCTCAGCTTGGCAAAACTTTCTAAATGAATTTGGAAAATATTATTCTGAGTTCCAAGGTGCTGTCCAAGCAATAGCAGCCT
Source organism: Chrysanthemum seticuspe (assembly GCA_019973895.1). Taxonomy (NCBI): domain Eukaryota; kingdom Viridiplantae; phylum Streptophyta; class Magnoliopsida; order Asterales; family Asteraceae; genus Chrysanthemum; species Chrysanthemum seticuspe. The sequence continues at coordinate 108,724,765 of BPTQ01000006.1, read as the reverse complement.
TGGATTGCCTACATTCTTTTGCTCTCCTTGCGACAAAAAAGGTTCAGTTTTTCATGAGTAGTTAAATTTGATTAGAGGTGGCAAAATGCCGAAAAGGGGGTGTTGGGTTAACTGTTAAAGTGGGTTGAGGTCAAAATGGATAGTTTGGGTATGGGTAGGTTTGGGCGAGTGGCCGACCCACAATAATTTTATGGTCTTTTCGTTCAAGATAAATTAATAGTTAATGTGGTCACTGTGATTAAAAACTATTATTTGGCAATAAGAGCAAATTGAAAAGGTAACAAACTTTGGTCTGATTTCTGTTAGGGGGTCATCATTTTTGGAAATCTATAAGTCTAAATACTTTTCAGCCATGTTAGAAACAAGTCAACATGGTCTAAGTTACGAACACGTCAGATACAATGTCGTCACTTTTAACAGGGTCAGAGTACCTTCAATAATTTTTTTTGTACGATTGAGCCGTTTTATGGTATAAATAAACTTGGTTACAAAAACTATAAATCAGGTTATGAGGCCAAAATTCGTTGCCAGTCTATGCACCCTCCTTTTTTATATAATATTCTATTTCTATTAAAATGCTTTAAAAGGTTTTTATGCATTTTGAACGCACTTTGAGGTTTGAGCGACTTTGACTTCATTGACCTGTTTCCATCTTAACTAAAAAGAGTTTTTTACCCGTATGAATCATTAGGGATGAAATTTATAACCCAAATTGATCTGTTTACTCGTGAATGGATCAAAATTTTCACCTGTATATACTTCGCTGCTTCAGCTTAATCTTACTTCTACTAACTTCACCCCTTCTGGTCCCTCAGGGCTATATTCGTCCAGTTTTTGTTGATGACAGTGAACCTGTTCAGATATGTATATCATCAGGACGACATCCGGTATGTAACATTCTTTTATGTTGTTAATGCCTCTTTCTTTGCATGTTACTTACATGGTCAACTATGAGCAGGTGATGGAGACTATGTTACAAGATACTTTTGTTCCCAATGATACAAATTTACATGCAGATGGAGAGTATTGTCAGATTGTCACTGGACCAAATATGGGCGGAAAGAGTTGTTATATACGACAAGTGGCTCTCATTGCTATAATGGCACAGGTATATTGCCATTATATAGCTTCTATTATGCATATACACTCTCAAAAACGTCCAGGCTGTCTAGTTCAGGGGATGTTTGGATGTGATTTGAAAGCAACTGTGTTATGAACAATCAGAATAAGATAATCAGGTGTCATAAGTGCGCTGTTGGAGATAGAAGCTGCATGTGTTTTTGCTGTTTGGAGTTGTAAAAATCAGTTAATGAAATGTTCGAGTTTTCTGGAAATTCTGAAATTATAAGTAATTAAAACACAAAATAAAAAGAAATACATTTTAGTGAATAAGGAAATGCAGCTGGCAAGATGGAGTCAGAGTATCTCAAATTAGGTAGAAGGAGTATTAGACTGTTAGGTAGTTTTTCTTTTTATCTTTGGATAATCGGCTTTGCTGCAACTAGTAGGAACCTGCTATTCTGAAAGTAATAAGACCCCTGAATAACCAGATAGAAGCAGAATTTTCTTATGCAAACATCAAAATTCGACTAGTGGTACTGAAATTTATTATAACTACATAATAAAAAATAAGGGAACTAAAGGTTCGGATGTTCTCTTTTTTTCTTTAGGTAGGTTCTTTTGTGCCAGCATCATCAGCAAGATTACATGTATTAGATGGCATCTACACAAGAATGGGAGCTTCTGATAGTATCCAACAGGGAAGAAGCACGTTTTTAGAAGAATTGGGTGAGGCTTCTCATATACTTAAAACTTGCACAGACCGGTCTTTAGTCATTCTTGATGAGCTCGGGAGAGGCACAAGCACACATGATGGGGTAGCAATTGCTTACGCTACATTGCAGTACCTGTTAGAGCAGAAAAGATGCATGGTTTTGTTTGTCACCCATTACCCAGAGATAGTCAATATGACAAAAGGGTTCAGTGGCAGTGTGGGGTCGTATCATGTTTCATATTTAACGTCACAGAAGGACGAGGATACGATGAAATCAGATTGTAACCGTGAAGGTGAGAATCGTGACTTTGAAGATGTTGTTTACCTCTATAAGCTTGTTCCTGGAGTTTCAGAAAGGAGCTTTGGGTTTAAAGTCGCGCAACTTGCACAGGTCAGTTGACTTCTGTCTTATTAGGGATACAGAAATCTCATTAATTTTAATTTATACAAACTGAAAGTAAGAATTTAGAACATACTGTTAAAGTGAATATCTTCACCTATGTCTAGTGTTTAGAGATTGCAAGATGGGTTTGTGGGGCAGGTACAGATTGGGTTGACCGGCAAACTTTTTTTCAATCCATTTTAAGATCTTCAAATAAATATGCTAAACACGTGTTGGTAGTTTGTATGCATTGAAATTTGAAAATATAGTTCAGCCGACCCGTTCCCTGTTTAGCTACTTTTTAATTATGACTCGTTTGAGATTGAACACAATTCAGTTAACCAAATCGTAGCTTAAAGGGTCCAAATAACCACCTCTACTAGAAATTATCCAATAACTATGTTTTGGCTTTATACTACAAATACTGCAATGCATAATATTTTTTACACATGTACCGAAATTAATAGTAATTGTTTTGACCCAGAAAGCCAAACTTAGATTATTTTTACAGTGTTAACATATGAATGCATGTTTTATGATACAGCTATCTTTGTCGTGTATAAATCGAGCGAGTGCGATGGCAAGGAAACTTGAAGAAGCAGTGAGCAACAGACGTAAAAATAGGTTGGAGCAGAAAATTTTACAAGAAATGGGGATAAATGGTGAAACTGGAGGCGCAAAGGCCTTGAAAGAGTTTAAAGATATATTTTCAAATCTGAATTTGGCATTTTCAGAAGATGTTGATCCTGCAAAAAGCTTTCAGTGTATAAAGCATGCTAGAAACCTTGCACTTGAGTTGAGAAATAGGTAAAACCTCAATTCTATGTTCACTAAAGGCCTTGCACTTTGGTGTCTTGTAAAGTTAACACTATGGCAGTGGCCTCCTTTTTCTTGCTAGATTGCAAGAGTTTTGTTTTTGGGCAAAAAAACATATGTTAATCTTAACCAATCTTTAACAGAGTTGAAATTTGAGTAAACAGATGATTGTATACAAATTGAATTGCACCAAGGCAAACTCGGAACATCTTTTATAAAACCACAGCCACTATACCGATAATAGTATTTACAAATCCAAACTAAGATGCCTGTACACCGTATAACCGAAGGCTTCCCTTTTGAATGGTACATTTCCAAAAATGTAAATGTAGCAATTAATAAATGAAACCCGCTGTAAACAAATGTAGACCCTTAAGATGGATGGATGTTTCATCTAGACTTGAGGACATAAGCCTCTTCTACTTTAGTGTACTGCTGTTGTAAAGGCAGCTGAAGAGTAAAATGGATGCCGTTGGGAAAGTAAGATCCTACCTTCTAATGGTTGCCTTAGCTGTACAAAATCGTGTTCACAACAATGATCGTCACGGATGAATAAGGCAGTCGCTTATTGAGAAATGATATGCAGCGGTTTTCTGCTATGTTAGCTACTTAACTATATGCCGAGTAACATGTCTTGCACAGTAGTGTGGATATGACACGGTGTATAATCAGAAAGGTTAGAAATGACAACGTGACACCAGCTTTTCAATCAGTTTGGGTTCCTTAGTGAGATCCTTAGAGACAACTATCAGTGTAAGTTAACGTTCCGCTTGCTGGCTGTTGTATAGCCAATGCTATGCAGTTGACTCATTTTTCCTGCTAGGTTGCTAGCGTAGAGTTTTTCCTATTTGTAAATAAAAAAAATTTGCTAATAACAACGCACTTCAGAAGGAACCAGATGATATTAGCTTATTGTGCTACCAAATGCTATAAGCTGTTTTCAGTGTTTGAATTGGAAAAGCTAACAACTGATATTGGGGACTTTTACGGGTGCCAATTTGTGTTTAGTTTGGTGTCACCCGACCAAACATAGCCATTTGAGTTGAGCAAGTTGTAAATTTCAACCGCAAACCGGACATATTTAACTCACGTAATCCCAACTAGACCCGTATAAATCCGTTTATCTACTTGGGTCAAATGGGATGACAGCACACATGTTTATAATCCATTTTTTTTCTCGCAATGACTACAAATTGAACCCATAAGTGTTGCATTAAGGGTTACACCAAAACCACAAATTCGCATGAATAATTATTTGCCGCTATACACCGTCGCTTTGCCGGTTATGCACCTGGTGTTTATTAATATGACAATCTTTTTTCTTTGAGTCTAAAATCTTCAGTTTCTTGGATAGTCATCAGTCCAAGGATAGTTCTCTTTTTTTTCCTTTTCCTGCAATGAACAATGTTACCAAAAAACACGTCGACAGACCAATTTGATTAATAGACCGATATTCCTTTGGTTCCTAATTATGGTGACAACAGATATAGAGGGCGTCCTTTGATCGCCTTTCAAGGCATTGGCATTTGGCAGTTCAATAATCAAGTAGAAGGGGTCGGGGGCCAGCTTTAGGGCCTCAAAAGAACCAGGACTGACTGTAATCTAGGACAAGTAAATTGGACCATATAAAAATTACTTTAAAAGGCAGCAATAACAACAGCTGCATTCAAGTTTATAAACTGAGACAAAAACCGAAACAAAATGGAGCAAGCACAAGTCTTTCTTATTGAATTGAACATTATGCGCCAAAACAGTAGTAGCATATTTATCGGCATTAACACAATTAAAAGGCATAACTCCCACGATGTTCAAGAAAAAGGCAAGCATATTATGCCTATTGAAGGCTTGTCATTTGTGATGTAGAAACTAATACAACTCAATATTCTTTCTTCCCGAAATTCTTGCACCATATCTGAGAAGGAACAGGGTGAACTGGCATATGTGGTCGTTGCTGCAGCAGAGATACATAAAGCAGCATCAGTAAGTATACAAAATCTAGATGAGAGCAGGATAAAATATCTATAGCACCAATGGCATCCTAAGCATGATAACGTTTAGTCGCTTCATAAGCATAAGGATGGTGTTTGATTGAGATTTATGTAAACTATATGTCAGCAAAAGCTATCAACAATTGAAAAAAAGACACCAAAGCAAACAATATAACACAACCAAGAAAAAGATAACAAAAACGTCCATACAAGAAGCAAGTCAATTTCATTAATATATGATCTTTCTTCAAAGCAATACAATATCAAGCATTAAGTCATGGCTATCCAAATTCATGAAGCATCAAGGCTACTAGTGTTTGCAGGAGTAGGCCATTTGGGAACCCTACGATCTTCTGGTCAGAAAAAAGTAACAATACAAAAGTTGCCTGCTCAGTTACACAAACCACATGCAGCAGACAGAACAGAAGTCAGCATCTGGACATAATACTACGAACCTAGAGGGCCAACCGCACCTACATGGTTGGTCATGATAATGTGACAATGACAAGAGCGAATTAAGATTGTATTAGACGTTCAAAAGATCACACAGAGTGAAATGAAAGACATGAACCTGGATTGGATAGTGCTTCCAAGTAGAATTCTTGTCGTTAGGAATTTTCACTAATTGTTACCCATATCAAGTTCAAGTATTTACTGAAAGCTATTCAATGCACTTACTCAACACTTGCTCAATTCACCTTTCCTAAGGGCATATAACTCATATGGAGTAGCACGTACAGACCTCCCTTATGTAACATTAGGGAGTGTTTGGAATTGAGGAGTGCGACTTTCAATAAACTATTGCTACTTGAAAAATGGGTATAAACTAATATTACATTTAACGAGTCTAAAATCAAAGTCATAAATACAATCAGTTGAGTTTCCATGTCTTACACAACTACGATTTCTTACTTCCTCAAATCAGAATATTTTCAATATAAATCAAAACGACAGCTTTAGAATCAGTTTTTAATAAATACTCCGTAGTAAAAAGTCAAAACTAAATTATAAACGCTTCCGAAAATCCACTAAAACTTTACAGTTCTAAAGTTCATAATAGTAATCCACTTACAAAACTAAATCGTTTCCTGGTCTTCTAAGGGACAATCACGGATTTGGTTATGATTTATATAACGAAACTATAAGTCATCCATTAACCAAATGTTATTGGCATGTAAAAAGCTGTCTACTGAAATTAGAAAAAGATCAGTAGACCACAGCATACCAAATAACAGAACCAGGAAAAAGATGTCAAAGAACGAAGAAAGAAAAATGTCCTTACAAGAAACAAGTCAACTTCATTACGTGCTTGATACAAAATACCAAATATATGTCTCTCTATCGAGTATATAAGATCAAGTATAAGGAGCGATATCATGAACTCTTGAAGGACAATGCAAGTGTCTGCTCCTATGTTGCAGACATGGAAATGAAGTCGGCATCTTGGGGAAAGTGTGGATTAAACATACAAAAGGTTAACCTAGAGTGAACAAAATGAACTTTGAATGAACAGTAATTCAAAGCTGAATCCTATTTGTCACGGGTTTCCTCTAATGGCCAGTCATTGCAAGTTTCAAATGTTGACTACAAAAATAGAAAGCTATGAGTGCAGTGTAGCACCTATGGATTATCGTTACATGTGACCAGAAACCTATATGAGCATTCCAGTACAATATTAGATGTTTGGATATGCAGTTTTAAAGTGATTCATGCGGCTTGAAATTTAGTATCAGCCGGTCAGTCAATTAGATAAGTCTCCATCATCTCAATATCGAGCGTAAGTTCAAAACCATACAATAAGCAAACTTTACACGTATCAAATAAGGGCTTAATATAAAATAAAAATGTACTTTTCAAAATGCTACATTATGGTGCGTACATGTACCCAAAATATTACTCACTTATACCTAACTTGTTTTTTTGTACTAATATGCTCGATTTGTAACCGGTGACACGCTACACCTGTAAAGAAAGCTACTTGTTCTCTTTCCAATTTCTAAATTATTTTTCAAACTAACTTTTTAACGACGTGGCCTCCAAGTATGAAGGCGGGTTATTTTACCAGTGAATTACGGGCATATTAGTACAAAATAACATGTGCTACCACGCGACTAAAATTTTAGGTACGTCTATTGTACCGCTTAAACCCTCAAGCAATGCCTTAGTCTGTTTTCTTACTTTACATCCGTTCCTAACCTCATTGTTAAGCGTTTAGTCCATTAACTAACAATGAACATTTTCCGAAGTCCCGTTTCGGTACATGAACCACAAAATGTCCCATAGAACATTACAAACTTTCATAAAGTGTTCCAATACGCACAATCTCGTAACTTGTCATACCACAAAATCCGACACGTCCCACGTGTCACCATTCCGTACATTACAACTCACAAAAAAGTGCATATCGAAACACTTTCCAAAAGTTTGCAACATTTTATGGGACATTTCCTAGTTCACGTACCAAGAGGGAACTTCGGAAAATGTTCATTGCTACTTAATTACCTAAACCTAATTATTTTCAGCCCAAACAATAAAAACTAAGGTGTCGTTTGTTTTTTCAGAGCTTTTACCTCTTCATCTGTAAACCATGTCTGCAAAAGAAGAGGTAGATCTAAAGTCTTCATCTGCATGGATGAAGACCGTTTGTTTTTTTATTATTGAAGTACTTCATTTTTTTCATTTTTTTTTCCTTTTTTGTGCTATAAGAAAACGTTAAAAAAATGAATGAAAATGTAATAAAAACAGACGAAAACGTATAAAACGTTAAAAAACAGACAAAAACATAAAAAAGCGAACGAAAACGTAAAAAAGTGGACGAAAAATTAACATAACGGACGAAAACGTAAGAAAAAAGAATAAAAACGTTAAAAATGACGAAAACGTAAAAAACGGGCGAAAGCGTAAAAAATGACGAAAAAGGAAAAAAACAGACGAAACGTAAAAGAGATGTAAGATTTTGAGAAAGAGATGTAAGGTTTGTGAAAGAAGAGGTAAGAAGTGAAAAATAATGTCTGAAATTTAGAAGAGGAAATAAGTGAAAAGAAGCACTTATGTCTGCAAAAAAAAAAAACAAAAAACCTCTGCCCTCCTGCAGACAAAAGAAGTGAAAAGAGGAAAAAAGTACTTATTGAAAAAAAACAAACGACACCTAAGTTAAACCCATTTCCAAACATCCCATTAACCACACAAAAACAAATCTAGAAAAAGCAGATCTTGCAGATTAGAAGTATAAAAGAGACCTCAAGCTTAGCAGATGTCATGGCGATGGGGATACAAACAAGGAAGATACCAAACATAGCAAAAGCTGTGTTGCGTTTCCAGTGCTTAGGACGGCAGTTGGGGCCACCAGTCATGGTCCATACTTTTGTCCTGAAGTCACCGTGTGCATCCGCGCCGTGATGATGGTCTCCTCCGCCACCCATTTCTGTCAAGTAAGTCAACTGATTGAAGTTGGGTTTTGATTTTGACGAAATGGGGAAAATGGTTTGATCTGTTTTTGTTGGTGGGTGCCCTATTTTGGGGGGATGGATATCACCACTTTATTACTACTCACTTTTTAGTTTGTTTTTCCAAAATTACAATCAACTTGTTTAACTTTCAAATGTTAAGTAAAAATAAAATAAAATAAATAATAAAAAATAAAAAATCAAATGTAAAAATAATCTGGGGTAAATTGTAAAAATGGTCCCTAAAGTGCAAAAAATACAACGAGACTAAAAGTGTTGCAAAAACGACCTTAATGTTTTATTATTTTTTTTTTGCAAAAAAGTCACCAAGAATTACTATTTGCTAACGCTCGTTAGTTATCTCGTTAGTTAAGGATACATCCATATGAAATGACTAATATAACCCTTCATCTTCAGGTACAATCCTCATTGGCTCCGCCGCCCTAACTCGTTAGCACACTAAACCGACCACCTATTCAGATAAAATCCTCATTGACTTATAGTTCCGGTTATATTACATCGATCTTCCTTGCCTTTGCACAATACGGCAAGAACACAGTGCATTTTCCTGTTTACTTAAGTATTGTTCTTGGTTTTTAAAGAAGGTACATTTGTTGTTAATGTTATGGATTTATAATTTTTGATGCAAATAATGTCTAAAAACGTTATTTCTATCTTTCGATATCTCTACGTTTTGATGATAACGAAATGTAAAAACACGTTACGTCAAAATTAACGTTAACAAGTTTTTAGTCGAAATATCTCGTTTCTACATATGGCACTCTAGGTATGAACAAACAAATTTACAACTTGACAAATGATCAAAGAAGTGAATTTATGTTTCAAACCTCACATTTTCAATGTGACAAAATATTTTTTCAAAAATATATTTTACAAATTATTTTTGAATAATAAAGAAATGTTTTAATTGAAAAAATAAGTTAAAAAAATCCCAACAGCTATGCTTCCCACAAAAAAAGCTCCAAACTTCCCCAAATAATTCACCACTAAAAACAAAAATTGGAGCGTTCTTGTCTGGGACGGTACCACTAAATTTAGTGGTACCGTCGGGTATTTAACGGTACCGTCCTACTGTAACGGTCGAAATTTTTCTCCCTATAAATACCAACCTACTTCACAGGTTTTGGGCATCCTTTTTCACAAAAAACTTTCTGAGTTTAATTCTCTTAACATACTCACATTCATTTGATCATTTAGATAGTTTTCTTTTGTTTAAGAGTGATATTTTCTTCCAACCAAGTGATCACATTCATTCCTCTCCTAGTGCAAAAGAAGAACACATTTTATCAAGAAGATACTAAGTGTTATAGTTATAGTTGTGTGCACTTGTAACACTTGTTACATACTTGTTGTATGTTGATATACATCAAGTAGTCTTGAGTCTTGTTTAGATAACTTGTGTGGATCATTGTGATCTTGTTGAGATCTTGAAGATCTCTTGTATTTTTTGTGATAGTGTGTTGATCAATTCTAGATCGTGGGGATCTAGTAGGTTGTGTGATTAACAATGATCGTGTAGATCGTGAGTGAGATTGGTGTGGAAAACTAGAATGGGGGGGGGGTTGAATAGTTTTGCCAATTAAAAATCGTTTTAAACTATTTAGATCGACTTGTGTCAATCTATTTGGATGTGTGTTGGATGTTGATAAACAAACATATAGAAGTATAAATATGTAATGAAAAGATAAGAGTAAGAAGCACAAAACCACAACGCGAGTATTTATAGTGGTTCGGCTACAAGGACACCTTCCTTGCCCTACTCCACTCCCCGAGTCACCTACTCGAGAGTTCGTAATCACTACACAACACCGACTCCTTATGGTGGAGAAACCTTCACAACGTTGCCTACTCTTTTTCCGGTACTAGGCTAACCACCAGGTTCTTTCACACCAAGGTGAACCACACCTACCACAACGTCGCCTACCCTTTATCTGGTACTAGGCAAAGTACCGAGTTCCATTACAATGGAGGAACTACTACCCAACACTACACCAATTAACTAACCCCAAAGGAGATCTACTCCTTATAATGTCAACAAGGATAACAATATCCTTTGACCCAATACTAATCTATCTTGTACATCGAATCACACCATATCGAATGTACATCTTAGGCACCTTTCACCAATGCCTTTAACTAGATCTTCAAGACACCCTTCACTAATGTCTTGTGACTTGACTTCTAGGCACCCTTCACTAATGCCTACAATACTGACGATCGACACCTTTCACTAATGTCTTCGTCTTGACACTTGAGACATCTTTCACTAATGTCTTCAACACTACACTTCTTAGAAGAAAGAAAAGAACCATCAACAAGAGGACTTCAGTAGTCTTGATGATGAGGAAGTATGGCAACTCATGGACTTGAGCTTGCTTGACTTCAAAGGTGGCGATCTCGCCTTTAAGAGGAACCTAGAGGATAACAAAAAAACAAAACTACAAACATAGATCACTTGGATATGGGGTTAGAGAGTTTTTAACTCAAGGAGAAAGTATGTGAGAAAGGGGTAAGGAGCAATGAAGAAATGACTCACTATTTATAGAGAGAAAATGCCTACTGTTCCCCGGATCCCACGGATCCCTCCCACAAGGGATCCGTCTAGCGTAAAGCTAGGGATCCGTGGGACGCTCCTCTTTACCTATGGGTATTTTGGTTATGGGTTGATCCATGGGTATTTTATTAGATACAATGTATCTTATGAGTGCAATGCACCTAGTCAAATGGGTATGGGGTCAATACCATGGGTTATGGATATTATCCATATATGACATAAGATGATGTCATGCAATGGGTTATGGGTCAAGCTCCATGGATATGGGTTGTACCCAACTACATTCAATGTATTTGGTCAATGGGTTATGATACTTAAGTTTCTACCCATTTATATTACCCAATATACTACATACTAGTTATGTGTATATTTTACCCAAATATGTAAACACTAGTTGTTGTACATATGTAATACTAAATCATAAAATCACTTATACTTATTTTAGTGTTTTAAGTGAAAATGTAAGTGTGTTAGAAAACTATTAGCTCAAACCATTTACGTATTTTATTTGTTTCATTAAAATGATTTTACGTTTGTTATCGACAAAACATTAGAAGATCGTAAAATATAAATAAACGTTTTTACAGCTTATTTGTATTAACAATCTCCCCCTTTTTGTTGATGACAAAACATAAAATTATTTTAAGGAAAAGCTAAAATTCGTAAACGTTTGAATTTGTACTTTTTACTTTCTTCTCCCCCTTTTTGTCGAAACAAAAAGAGCTTCGAAAGTACACAAACACATTGTTTTAAGAAAAACATGTGAAAAATATAAAAGAAAGCAAAAGTAAAGAGCAAGTAACGGGAAATGATATCATCTTAACTCCCCCTTGACGAGTCCATCCCTATGTGAGGGCGTCAAGAAAAATAGTACTAAGCTAGTTCATTTGCAACTAAGTTTGCAAAAGATTTTGTCTTATGTGACGAATGTGCTCCCCCTTGATGATTGCAACTTTGCAAGGGGACGTCATGAAATGTAATCATAATATTGCAAGTAATTTTGCAATGTATTGCTTTGACACAAAGCTCCCCTAGCTTTAGGGTGTCAAAGTCTTCATGTGTAAATTGAATAACTACAAAACAAAGGTTAGAAAACAAGTATAATGCATAATTTCCTGCAAATATGACTCAAGTTAGTAGAAAATTAGTTTTCTGTCTCACGGGTCCTACGGTTCCCTCCTTGTAGGGATCCGTCTAAGCAAATTAAAGGGATTCGTCTGGCTGATGATTAATTTCAGCAATGGTGATATAACAATCAAAGTGAGATATGTATTATACAACATAATCATATCCTCAGAAATATAGCAAGTACCATGTAATTTCATTTAATAAAACTAGAGGTATGATATACATGACTCTAAAGACTAAGAAAATGAACGATACATGACTTGGAATTACTAGACTTATCTAAGTAACGCTTGATACTAGGACACCACTAAAAATCTTCTAGCTCAAGTTTGTTTAGGTTTAATCTCGTTGAAACGTTCGAGGAGGTGATAGAACATGAAACGTTGATCTTCTCGTACTTCATGTATCAAACTTTCAACATGTTGACAATGATAACAATCTTTGTCATGGCTAGGTAGTAGTGGTGGAAGAAATGAAATTGCTTGATTCGAAGGATCAAGTGAAGCGGGTTGGGGAGCCTCAAACGACGGAGGGATTGGTGGAGGCACATTTGAGGATGGCTCGACCAAGAATGATGGTAGTGGTAGAGAAGTGTCAACTTCCATATGGTCGGGTGGTTGACCTTGATAATTTCTCATAATCCAAATGGGATTACATGATGGTGACGGCGAAAAGGAATCAGGAGCTAGTGTTGACTCAACACCTTGATTTTGTACCATTATTACTCCTAATGAGGAAAATGTTGCCGGTGGAGGAGGATGAGACGGCCTAGGAGGCAAATCCTCTAAATTATAGAGGTGTGGTGATGATAGTGGAGTTGTGAATGAGATAGCTCTAGGAACCAATGGTGATGGTTTAGTGGAGATGGGATTGTTTGACCTAGGAGGTATGGTGGTGTTTGGCATAGGTAGTTTTGTGGGTACTATCCTTTTAGAGATTGGTTTGATTGGTGGAGGAGAAATCCTTGCATTTGTGGACTTGACCGGAGATGATTCGGTTGAAGAGATTTCATGTACAACACGAGCAATTTTCTTGGGTGGTTCTTTGGTGGATAAGTTGCTACTTGGAGTTTTCCTCATGATGAGATGATTTCAAGAGGTTTGTAAAGGTTTCTAAGTGCTGAAAATGAGGATGAAGATGATGACTTTAGAAGTCCTAACAATGTGGTTTATAAAGCAAGGGATTTGGCAAGTGCATTCAAGACTTAAACCAATAAAATTCATTAGAATGTGATGATTAACATGCACAAGAGTCAACTTCAGAGTTGTACTGATCTAGGAACTCATTTAAGATGAGATGGAGTGTTTAAGTTAGAAAGATGAGCTTGAAATGATTGTTTTAGGTAGAGTTGGCATGAGTCTGTCATACGGATCCCACGGTTCCCTCCAACGAGGGATCCGCCTAGGCTAATCCTAGGGATCCGTCTATCAGCAGCTAAGAAAAGATAGCAATGATGTTTATAAGGTCTAATGCCTATTTCTTCTTGAGTGTTTCAGTTTATCTAAGTGACTTAAATGAAGAGGTGCTTAAGTACTTGAGGGTAATGAGTGAAGTACTTAATGATTGCCCTTTATGGAAAAAATTGGAACTTTCATGAGTACCAATGAATGAACAAAGATGACACTAAAGATTTTGAGAATGTCAAATGGAGCTAAATGATCCTAAAGATCAGATAGTGACTTAGGATAATGTTTTAGAGAATATCCTAAAGATTTAAGATGGAAAAACTAGAAGTTGATCATATTTGAGGTAAGGATGATTATGATCAATTTTGCCATAATTGAAAGATTTCTAAGGCTAGATGTGAGGGATCATGAGTGAGCTTGAGAGCGGAAGAGTAATGGGTTTAAGTGAAACGGTAGATCTACAAGCGTCTTGAGTGTGATCTAGATGAGTTATGTGTGAGTACGAAAAGTTCCACTTAACTTGATAAGGACTCAATTTGCCTTAGGGCACTATGTCTAACTTGGTGTGAAGTGTTCTAAAGACATGTTTGAAATACAATGATTGCAATTGCATTTTCTGTTTGCCGGATCCCACGGTTCCCTAAGAGTACGGATCCGTCTAGCACAACCTTTGGGATCCGTCTAAGCAGAACCTTTACTAAAGGTATGCAATGATTTTCACAATGCATTATATTTCAAGGTTAGTTAAAGAGGTTCTAACACTAAGATGTAAAATGTTTTATTTCATGAAAGAAATTGGATTACATTGATAAAGCATGAATACTAAGGATTGATCCTATTTGGAAGAAAACTAAATTCCTTGAGTGTTTTCGCTAGATGGATCATCAAATGGTTGATTAGTGTTTGCCGATTCAGGAATGAAGAAAGTCTTCATGAGAGATATGTTTAGAGGTTCCCTCATCTTGTTCACAAGTACGTACAACGGACTTTGAAATTGTGGATGGAAGTACATGGTGTGATGATAACGACGTGTCAAGAACATTCCATAAGGAATGAGTTTATTCTTGGAGCCTTGAAGATTCACAATTCGCCTTGCGAAGAAGTAGGCGAGGTTGTATGGTTGTTGTGTTAGCAAACAGTACATTATGTGAGCACAACAAGCGGGAAGGATTTCTCGATTTCCCCTAAGACTCCAAACATTTTCACGTAGGATAAGTGCAAGATCCTTGTACTCTTCTCGGATATCCCGTGTATGGATAATGTTTGGATCAGAGTGATGGGGTTTGCATATAATGCGATTCAAGTCTTCCGGGGAAGGTATGTGAGAACAATATGGACTATTTTCTTCACGAAAGTTGAAGAGAGAATCAAGAGACCAATCTTCAGTGAAGGCACATTGTCCATGATTTGGAATCCGGAGGATGTGAGCAAATTGCCCAAGGGTTAAAACAAACTTTTGGTTTTTGATCCAAAACCAAAGAGATAGAGAGCGATCCTCGTTACGAATGAGTTCAACTTGACGGAAGAATTTCATTATGAACCTTGGACATATTTTCTCGCTGATTTTGAGAAGACATTCTAGTCCTATGGCTCGGAAGGAGGTATTGATACCTTCTTCGAATTGTAGAGAGGTGTCTACAATACGTCCTTCATGGAAGTGACGGTTTTCGGGATTATTGAACCCACGGACATGATTGCCAGGTGTGTTGGGCTCAAGGGAGATGTTCGGAGTGTAGACGCTGGTGAGTGAAAAATCAAACTCATATTCATGCGACATAGTGGAACCTATAGAAAAGATGAGTTAATAGAAAGTGATGTTTTGTGGTCAACCAATGATTATCTAACGTTTTTACTAGATTTTTATTAACAATGGTTTTTAACAACAATGATACTTAACTCGCTTAATGTTTGACATTCTAGTGGAATATTACTGTTAGAAAGAAAGCGGTTTTTATTTTGCATGAAAAACTGTTATCCAGGAGTACGGTTCTCACGGTTCCCTTTCATAAGGGATCCGGCTAGTATATCTTCCGGGATCCGTGGATCTGTAGTAACAGAATCAGATTTCTTGATAAAAGCATAGGTTTTAGATCTTATAGTTTTATACCAAGATATGTGTTTTAGCCTACATTTTCTTTTAGCATGCATACATGGCTTCTAATGTATCACGAGAGAATGAAATAAATCAAAAAGAAATGGTAAACACATTATGATAATAATAACCTAGATAAACTAGACTATTAGTAATATTTCATTTCAATGCTAAGAATGATACAAAGGATTGGGTATATAACCCCAATGTAGATTAACAAAAAAAAGTAAATGTCTCCGTATGAGAACTTCGTCATAGGGAACACAAGAGCGATGAGTGTTAAGGCGATGAGCACGAGAGCGATGTAAACCATGCTGATGACGAACCTTCTTGGTTTCGGTTTGAGATGAGATGAGATGAAGAGGAAGATGGAGTTTTGAATGAGAGTTAATTTTTGAAAGTGGAAGATTTGAAAAAGTGGGGATTTGATAGAGTGGACGACATATGGTTTATTTATGGGGAAGGAGGAATTTTTGAGATTTGTGTTTTGTTTTATTATTAGAAAGATATGATTTTTGAATTAAGTGAAATAAAACACAAGTTTTATATACCACGACTTTAGACAAAAAAGTAACACATATGTGAGAAAAAGCTTCCTAATGAAGCTACATGTAATACATGTATATGCACAAAAGATAATCATATAAACACCTAGGTAACCATACTTATTTATCAAGCTAATGTCATTTAGAGATAAGTGGAAAGTCATTGTAACATATTGGATTTCACAAACACACTAAACCATAAGATCAAATAGGTGTATTATGAGTTTTAGAGAGAGAAAGTTAGAGGTTTGGGAACTTTAGTGAGAGAAAGAAAAATCTTATTATGAGCTCCAACTCTCTACCTTGGGAGGTAGAGAGTATTTATAGTCATTACATAAATCGCCACCTATCGGGCTGTGGATCAGGCATACAGTGGGTAAAGACCCGTTCGTCCTCCACGGTGTTACTTAAACTAAATACTACTTAACTTATAATAATCTACGACTACGAGCTTTCTAACGATTACATATACTTGAGGTGACCGACTCTTTAATAACTGGATTTACTAAATCCTAACAATCTCCCCCTAAGGGAGGTCACCTCAAACACACATTAAACATACATTGAATACAAACAGATATTATATTAAAATATTTTTCTTGCATTCTTGATGTAATACATTGTTCCGAAGCTCGTAGTCATTGATTCTTCTTATTGCATGTTTGGTTAGTCCAAGTGGAGGTCTTTTACTGATCCACGTGATAATAATTTTGAGCCAGCTTTTGAGATCATCAGCTAACAAAAAAATCTCTGAGACATCCATTGTGGTGTTGGTATTATGTGATGTTGTGACAAACGTACCGACATGCTCACATTCTGGATCATGATATATTCTCATCAGAGTAGCGGAAGCTTTCGTTGATTCATGATATTGGCAGCAGCGTAGCAGAAGCATGGAGTGAAAATATTAGAGTCATTGATGCACTAATCATGATTTCTTTTGAGATGAGTGTGTTGAGTGAGCATGCGGCTATGGATTGACCGCATCAATCTGATCAGCTGCAAACGTAGGGCGTACCTGCATAAAACATTTAGCAATAAAGCGCACGAAAGTGTCTTTGATCACTTTCGTTGAATTGAGGTACACGGTCCATGGTTCCCCATTGATCAGTACAAGTACTGCTTGTGATCAGGTATAATTCCGAAGAATTTCCTTGACAGGGTTTCGCAGCTGCTCTAGCTGTTCTCAAACCAGAACGTCTCAAAGAAGACAACACGGAGTAAGTGAACCAGCGAATAGAGATTCACTGATTGATGAAAAGAGATTTGAAAAACAATCGTGTATCGCTCAATAGAGTCCGAGTTATTTTTCAAAACAACTAGTTTTCATTAGATAGTAAGGATTAGTTTAAAGAATCAGAGCAAGAAATTTGAAAACCAAGATAAAGCATGGCTCTGTTCTATCTTTGAAAAGCGGGTTACTGCCTGAAATGACAATAAACCATTTTTTTCTCTTTCTCCCAAATATATATATATATATATATATATATATATATATATATATATATATATATATATATATATATATTTTTATAAATTTTCGAACAACATCTAAAGTCCCGTGTCATTCTTTGAATGACAGCACAAAGACCGTAGATATTATCGAATCGAGAGAAACATGACAAAATGACAATATTTTTTGAAGATTTTTCGAATTTTTCAAATTTTTATGGATTTTGAAAGTTTTATATTTTTCTATTTGATTTTCGAATAAATATTTACAAGGGATAGATGAATGAAACCTTTTAATCCTCTTCTTCCTCTTGAAGACGTTTGAGTGTTTCTGGTTGTAGGCTCTTAAGACCCAGTCGTGGAAGAATAAACTCAAAACGTTCTCTAGGAAGAGCTTTGGTGAAGATGTCTGCTAACTGGTATTCTGACTTCACAAAGTAAAGTTCCACCACACCGTTTTCCACTTGCTCCCGGATGAAATGATGTCGAATGTCGATGTGCTTTGCTCTTGAGTGTTGAACGTTGTTGCATGAGAGAGCAATAGCACTTTTATTATCACAGTACAGAGGGATTTTGTTGAATTCAAAGCCATAGTTAGATAATTGGGATCTCATCCATAGGATTTGAGCACAACAAGATGACATGGCTATATATTCCGCTTATGTTTAGGAAATATAAGTACTCATTTGCTTCTTTGAAGACCAGCTCACAAGCTTGTCACCCAAAAACTGAGCACCTCCAGACGTACTTCGACTAGTATCCTGACATCCTGCATGATCAGCATCTGCATAGGCTGTTAGTGACATACCGGTATCCTTCGTGTACCAAAGTCCCATATTGATGGTTCCTTGGAGGTACCGAAAGACCCGTTTAACCGCTTCAAGGTGCTTTTTAGTAGGCTTAGCCTGGTATCTAGTACACATGAAAATAGCGAACAAGATGTCTGGTCTACTAGCTGTGAGGTACATCAGGGATCCAATCATACTACGATATTTCGTTTGGTCTACCATGATCCCTGAGTGGTCCTCATCTAGTTTAGTACGTTCAATTATGGGAGTGTCAACAGGGTCACTAGAATCGAATCCAAATTTCTGTAAAATCTCATTTGCATATTTAGATTGATTTATGAAAATGCCTCCGAGACTTTGTGAAATTTGCAATCCCAAGAAAAATGACATTTGTCCCATCATTGACATTTGAAATTTAGAACCCATTTCATTTGAAAAACGGTCACACTCATTGGGGTCAGTCGAGGCAAAGATGATATCATCAACATAAATTTGAACATGAATTAAATGTTTGCCTGACTTCCTGGTGAACAATGTTGGATCAACTGCTCCTTTGCTGAATCCAGTAGATAGAAGAAACTTTGATAGCGTATCATACCATGCCCTTGGAGCTTGCTTTAAACCGTAAAGAGCTTTCTTCAAACGATAGACGTGAGTAGGATGCTCTGGATTCACAAAGCCTTCAGGTTGGCTGATGTAGACGACTTCTTTAAGATCTCCGTTCAGAAATGCCGTCTTTACATCCATCTGATAGACTACCATGTTCTTACTAGCAGCATTAGCCAAGAATATTCTGATTGCCTCGATACGAGCAACAGGAGCAAATGATTCTTCAAAGTCAATACCCTCCTCTTGACGGTATCCTTTAGCAACCAATCGAGCCTTGTTCTTTAAGACATCACCATGCTCATCAAGTTTCACTTTGAAGATCCATTTTAGAGCAATGATCATAGCACAATCAGGAGCAGGTACTAATTACCATACATCAAGTCGATCAAACTCATGAATTTCTTCTTGCATGGCATTGAACCAGCTGTCTTCATTCATGGCGGTTTTAACATCTTTTGGTTCGATCTTAGAGAGTACAGAGTTGAAGAAGCACCATAAGGCATCGGTTGCAAGTTGATTCCGTGTGGATACTGGACGAGAGGGATTTCCAATGATGTTGTCTAATGGATGATCATGAGTCCATTTTCTGAGGTGTTCATGTGGCAGTTGTTGAGGGACTGAGGTAGCAGAGTTGATGTCTCCTGAAGAAGATGGTTCTGATGATGATTCAGGAGCAAATATGTTTTCAAATGGAGCATCTTCAGGAGTAGCAAAGGGATTAACTTCATCATTGATGCCAGAAACAGTTCCATGATGTACATTTGAAGATTGATGATTTGTTGATGAGACAGAGTGATCAACAACAGGCGCTTCTTGGCTTAGTGATATTGAGACTGAAGGATTGACTTCATTCTCAGGGATATGAGCAGCCTCTGTTGATGGAATTGACATTTCATCAACATTCGGTTCATAGAGTTCATCAAACATTGGATCAAACAATTTCTTTAAATCATCTTCAGTTGGAGGTACACATGGAGTAGCTGGAGAGGAATTTGGTACAAGGGATGAACCAATGGGACTGTTTTGAAGTGCGGGTCCTGAACTGGATTGTCCAAGAGCCATTTTATCGGTCAGCTCATCGAACGTAACGTGAATTGTGTCCATGATATTTCGGGTTCTCTTGTTGTAGATTCGGTAACCCTTTTTGTTTGGTGCATACCCAACAAAAACTACAATATCTGCCTTTGCTCTTAATTTACCTAAATCTTGACCGTCATTTGTTGGATAGCACAAAGCACCAAACACACGAAGGTAGAAGAGATCAGGTTTTCGTTTATGAACAAGTTCATATGGAGTTTTTCCATGAGAGGTGTGTATAAGGGAACGATTTTGGGTGTAGCATGCAGTGGCAATGGCTTAACCCCATAGAAACATTAGAACCTTCGAATAAATAAGCATTGTTCTTGCGGCTTCTACAAGAGTTCGATTTCGTCTTTCAACTACACCGTTCTGTTGAGGAGTTCGTGGAACACTTCTTTGATGACTGATTCCAACACTTTCATAAAACTGAATTAAGTCTTTGTAAAACTCTGTGCCATTGTCTGTTCGAACAATTCTGACTGTACTGTTGAGTCGAACCTGAAGCTGTTTGATTAGTTTGATGATGACAACTGGAGTTTCATCCTTTGTCCTAAAAAACTTTACCAAAGTAAATCGTGAGTAGTCATCAACAACTACTAGAATGTATTTCTTCCCATTTATCGTTTGCACTCTAATTGGTCCGCACAGATCCATATGAAGGGTATGAAGAACTTCCATTACAGAATTTGTGGTGTTAGGTCACTAGTTTTACAACACAAGCAACATAGAAAGAGATAGAGGCGGATGAACAGTAAACCAAACACACACACACGATATAATGTAACGGTTATGCGTAGAGTGAAAGAGAGTGAATAAAATGAACAACCAACCCTCAAGTGAGGGTTATACAAGAGTATTTATAGGAGGGAAGCTAGGGCAACACTCCTAGTTCCCATCCTTTCTCCTATGGGCTTGGGCCTAAGCTCATGGGCCTTCTACATAAGCTTAAGGCTAATAACAAACATAAAGGCCATAATTAAGCTAACTATTACATATGAATTACTAACACTTGATTTAGGTTTAGGAGTGATTCCAACAATCTCCCCCTAAGTGTTGGTGATGAATGAATATGAACGGTGAAGGCGTTGATGTAATAGTAGCTTTGACGTCTTCTGACATTCTCCTTTCTTGTGAGAAGAATTGCCTTGATTTGAACAATCTCCCCAGCGTAGAGAAATTGTTTTCTTTAAACAGTTTTGCTTTGACTTCATCTTTAACTTTGTTCTTTGATCATTGTTCTTTGTGATGGTAGTGATAGTATGTTGTTGTTGTCTGCATCAAGTCTGCCTCAGGTCTGCTTCGATGCTCCAGTGTCTCCACGTCATTCTTCAACATGCTCACACGCTCTTTGACGTTGGATTTCAACACTGATGAAGTTCTTTAAGTCTTTAACTTTGTAGATTCTTTGATTTGACGAAGAATCATTCTGACTTTTGTGTTGCTTTAAGATAGAACTTCCATTAGTGATGATGTTGGCGTGAGCATGAGAAGAATCTGCACGATCATTCTGCTCCAGAGCTTCCATAAAAAGAAAACATGAAAACGGTTAGTAATAAGCGGATTCCAGCACTTACAAGTTTGAACTTCGAGAGTGTTAACATCATAGTGTGAAAACACAACTCTAATTCTTACAAAGGCCGTTCCTGAACTGGAGTCCCACAAGTGAGATAACGCGATGTACCGAAGTACACCTACAGTTTAGATGACTCGCTGAGGTACACCGAAGCATCACCTCACGACTGTAGACCGTTTGAGACACACTAAGCGTAATCCACGGGGAGTTACCGAAGTGACCTGTTGTCAGGGCTGTTAGATGTTGACCCTGGCAGGAGTTTCCATTCAATCACTGAGGATCACAGATGTGAACCTCTCATAAATGTTCTCGACAGATTGCTAAGATATGTGAAGGACTCGATAACGTACCACTGATGTTCTTATTGTTGAACATCAAGTGATGAAATGTCAAGTGTACCTAAGAGATCTTTTGATGAATCTCGTGGCTCTAGACTCAATAGTGCGTTTTGGTTTTTCCTGAGCGGAGACTAGGGAGAGGGTCTCCTTCTTCAATACCAGTGATCTCTAAGAGAAAGCCAATAGTTTACGTAGGGTTCCCTGTGAGAATGAAACAAGCTTCTTTTGAGAGAAACTTGAGTGGCCAAGAAGGTTTAGTGCATGCGTCACTGGGTCCATGACGACTTTTAATCTTCAATACCGGCGTCACTAAGTGACAACCAGTAGCATATGAATTGAACCCGGTGTCTGTCCTAAGTTGAATAATTTGGAGGGCTATTTCTTTTCACCCTTTTCTTTGCATTTATTTTTAATTCTTCAAATCCTTCTTTCTCCGATTCTCATTTTCTCTTTTTTATAATCGTACCTAAGGACTTCTAAGTACTAACTATTTGTGATGTCCTTGGGTAGATCCCTCCGGCTCTGGCGGATCATAGGACGGTTATTCCTAACCTTAGTCACCTTATAACTCCATGACTAACCTATGTTGCCATAAAACCAATTTTCAAGAAAATCTCTCACTGCGGTTATGATTGTAAAACATTTTGTACCACAGTAAGAGTTTGATCTTTTGCTAAAATACTCCCCCTCCACATGTGCTTAAGAGTTTTTACGGAAATCTGCACAGTGAGGAAAGAGCGCGCACTTTATGAATTGATCAACTCAAGATAGACAATCCCCCGCGAGACACGGTTACGTTGCATAGTTAAAGAGTTACATTGTCAGCTTTTAGGTGACAACTAGCTCTAATAACTACCTTGAAGGTGTAGACAAGCCTCGAAAGGTTGTCAGACCCGTCAGAGTTCATGTCTACCAAGAGTTTCTCGAATGGTACTTTCTACTCGGACAAGTCCTTTGCGAGACACGTTTACATTACTAGCGAACTAGCTTGAAATTATTACCCGTCCTGGACAAGTCTTTTCGAGTTACTAACAGTTAAGTACCGTCAATTCGTTGGTTAAGTCTATAGCACAAAGATTCATTTGCATTTACACAACATATTTCTTATCACATAATTTTCTCCCCCTCAAAAATGGCATATAAAATGTTATTTTTGAAAAGTTGAGAATAAATATGACCATTTCGAGTGTTTCGGGAAGATGACCATTGTGAACAATTTGTGAACAAAGTTTTAATGCAAATACTCCCCCTCAACGAGTGATATAAACGGTTGAGGTTTTGAAAAATCGTACGGGGAAGTACTTGTTCTTTTGAGTAAAACCTTGAAAAATGAAAGGTTTGATAGGTTTTACTCAAAAGTAAGAAGCTTTCGCTCCTTTTATAAGGATTATGGCACTGAAGCGTACCACAGGGTCCTTCTTGACAAGAACGGGTTGTACACTGTTATGTGTACACAAGCCATATACATAATTAAATCACACATCCAAAATATTATGAAATAGAAGCAGTTCAAGGGGTACCAGGAAGTCCATCAATGTTTCCAGGAATGCGAACTGGGCGTTGATAGCCAACGAGAGCAATCCTGGGACGACCGCCTACAAAGCTCTCCAGAGTTCTGAACTGGTCCCGTCGATACAACCTTTCACCAATCTTTCTGATGATCCTCCTCACATCCCGTCTTTCCTTGGAATTCCATCGCTTTTGTGACCCAATGCCTTCATGAATATCCTTCAACCTATAAGCCAATCCGTCCCTAACCTTCTTCAATGTGTGATCCCCAAACTTGTGAAGATCTTTACACGCCATCAAGCAGTTGCGATGTGTTTCACTAATGTAAACCACTCTGAATGGTTGGCTGATGAGTGTGTGTTGTGAAAGCTGGTTAATGTTGGGAAGATCTAGCTGAGGTGGAGTGAAGTTGACACGGGTCTGATATGATTCAACTGCAAGCTGGAGATCTTCTACACGTTCTTTGATGACTATGTTTCTGATGAAGATAAGCAAGGACTTAATGAATTCACGTTGTACTTCAGTTGAAAATTGTCTCATGCGACCCTGTACTTTGGCAAGGTACATGTCTTCAATGTCATTGATAGACAAATTCTCAAAGTCCGCTTCAGGGAATGCACAATCCCTTTCGTCTTGCCTTTTGACCATAATGTTCTTGAGGAAAGTGTAGTCCCATTTAGACGAAAGATCAACGTGTTTGATGGCAACAATACTCTTAGTACTGAACACTTCATGTTGAGACTTCTGAACCTGGCAGCTTCTGTAGTAGATTCTTCGGCGTTCTGGCCAATGGTGAATCCCATACAGTGCATCACGGTCATACTCTGCCACATTGTTGGAGAACATGTGGTTAGCTCTTTCCTCGATGGCTATGCAGTTAGAGTATATGGCTGCCGGGAATGGAAGTGTCAGAGATGTAGCGTATTTCCTTGAACCATCGCCACCGTGTAAAAGAAATTCCAGGTCTTTGTTGAAGAAATATCGGAATGGAATCCTAGGCTGATCTGGTTGGCCAATTGTTGGTAGAGGTTTTGACCAGTCGGTGTAATATGGAGGGTTGTCCCGTTTGGTGAAGTCGATGTTTGCTTCTGGGTTGAGCCAATCCATGTTGTTAGACATGGCTCGTGCTATATTATCGAGGTGATACTCAACTTCAATAGCACTTTCTGAGCTGTCTTTGAGAAGTTGAAATGCTTCATTCTTGATTCGCTTCAACTCGGATTTCGTCATCTTCTTCACACGTAAATTTTCTTGCAGTAATTTCGCATGCTCCAATGTGCTACATTCTGGAACCTCTTGACCTTCAGCTGGGTAAGGAGTGGAATCAAAAAGCTTCGAGAACCATTCAAATTCAGTATCATCCTCATCTAGCCATGATAAGACGTCAGTCATAGGCGCCTTCTTCTTCATCTTCTTTGGCTTAGAGGAGGATTCTGGTTTCTTGGCTGTGTCAGGAGAGATGGGTTGTTGTTGGGGCTCAAGGAATTCCTCTTCGTCACCACCCGTATACTCAAAGTGATCACCGGTTTTCTGAGTCTCGGGTGGTAATTCAGAAGAATCCTGAGGTTTTTCAGTAGAAGAGCGAGGAGGAGACCTTTGTTGAGCTGGAGTCCGTTGGGGTGGAGGTTGCATAAAAGATGATTCACCAGACTTCTTCGGGCGTTTGGGCTCGTTGTCCTTATCCTTATCCTTGTCATCATCGTCTCTTGGACGTTTCGGCCTTTCAGCTTCTACTCTGCATGCTGATTTGAGTTGATATTCCAGCAACGCTTCAAGCAATTTACCTTCGTGAGAGGCAAGTGTTGCAGATCGTTTGGACATTTGAGCTACCAGCCTGTCAACTAACTCAGCATCTGAGAAGATTATGGGATCAACTGGATTGATGTTCGCGTGCATTGGTGTTGATTTCATAGTCTGCTTGGCCAGATGAAGTAGATTCGGATAGAGTTGTTTGGTGAATAACTCCTTTGTAACTTTAGGAACAAAGTCAAGAAGGTAATTGTGAGTGTAACCTTTGATCATTTCGTCCATTTTCCCTTGAAGATCATCTTTCATGAGCTTCTGAACATACTCCCTTTCAACTTTCATCTCGTCATTCTCGTCATGAAGATACTGTATCTGATCAGCATAGAAATTCATTTTCTTGTAGAGCACGTCCTTCTTTCTGATATGTTTGACAGCTTTAACGATTCGTGTCTTAGCTTGAGAAATCCAAGAGGCAGTTGGCTTCTTCACTGATCTGGATGTGGATCTTGTTATTCTTTTTGATGGTGGTGGTGAGGAGTGAGAAGATGAGTCTGATGATGATTCAGGGTCCTTAGGAGGTTCAGACGTTTTCTCCTTAGACCGTACGGGACTGTCAAGAAGAAACTTTTCATAATCAACATCTTCATCATTTCCAGACTTAGCTTCTTCATCAGCTTTATCTTTCTCAGACTTCTCAGTATCTGGTTCCTCAATGTCATACTTAATAGAGTCCTCTACAAGCTTTTGCTGTTGCACAATAGTGGTGGCACCAGTTCCCTTATCGGGTTGATTAACCGCATCAGGAATTGGTGAAGAGTGGACACCACCACTCGACCCTCCGGGGCCACGCATTTGATCTTGTTCAAATTCTTTAGCTTTTTGTAGGTGTCTAACGATTTTAAACTTCTTCCTGTAGGATGTATCCAGTTGCTCTTCATCTAAGCTTGAGCTTTCATCATAAGGTACAAGTACTGGAGTCTTCCCTTTTCCTTGGATAGCTGGTGGACTGGGAGGTTTTGCTACTGAAGGAGGTGCTTCGGTTGCAGATTCAGAGTAAAAGACCTCTTCGTCCGATTGTGTATCTTCAGAGCTTTCGTCCACTAGCTTTCTTTGTGGTTTAAGCTTTGGAATGGGAATAGGACCAGCTTCCTTAGAAGGAACAATCTTTTTACGAGGAGGATTCCTCTTGGGGAACTTCCTCTGACTCTCAGTGCTTGCAGCACTCCCTGCACTGCCTCTTCTGGTTCTCCGTGTAGGTGTCCCAGAAGGTTTCTCATCAAGATGACCAACTTTGCCTTCTTTTACTGCTACCAGATACCTTTTGTATGTCTCGAGCTTTTTGATTTCGTTTGACAGAAGGTGATCAGGTAATACAACACCCTGTTTCTTTGTTGATGATTCCTTGATTCTGACAGTTAAAATAGGCTCAGTCAACATGTCGTGATTGTCGGGGTCATTGAGCCTCTTGGGAATATCGGGATGAAGTCCAAGTGCTCTCTGGATCAACAGTTTAGTGTATCTGACATAGGGAATCTTTGAGCCAAGCTTTTTGAGAAATGACATCATGTCATCCCATATCAGAGCTTCAAGCTCGATGTGCTTCATGTTGATTAATGACCAACAAATTTGCAGTTCTATGAGCTTGGGATGCTCATAGCCGCTATCACGACCAGAGACAGATTTGGTAATGATGATGTAGAGAGTTCTCCACGGTTGAGGAATGTTCTTAAGCTCCACATGAGAATGCTTAGTGATAATTCCTGAAGCTTCATCATAGCCAATATCAATCAAGAATTGCAAAACTGTCTCTTCAGCAGGTGTGGCATAGAAGTCGGTTGGCTCGATGTCAGGGATAAGAAGAACAGCCCGTAAGTCTGCATGTGTGATGGTGACCTGTTTGTGATTGAGCATCACTGTCACCGCACTTTGATCTTTGACCCTTTGCATTGAATTCCAAAACTGGTGAATGTAGATCTCCGGTATTGTAGCAGAATGTGAGAGCATGTTCTGATAAGGATGATTCTTTAGAATATCCACAGCAATCAAATAGGAAGATTCTGAACAGGTGAGGGTTTCAAAGTCAACCCGAAGGTTGTTCTTTCCAATCTTCCTTGGATAGCCGTTTGGGAAGATATCAGAAACAATGAGAACATCTGGTGCATCCACATTCATTTGAGCAGCCATGTCTTGATCTGAAATAACATTAGCCAAAAGAACCAACATATCGAAAGACATAATGTTAGTCAACATAAGGTTTTATTGTGTAATTATTGAATGTGCAATGTCAATGATAGTTACGAGTCCAAAGTCACTTGTTAGTTCAATAGTTCAATGACGTCGTGATAAGTTTCGTGAGTTAGTTAACTTTAAGTTTTAAAGTTTATGTTATCACTTATTTAACACAACATATTAAACGTTTAAGCTTATTAGTGACATTTTTGGTTTCGTGACGTTATGATTTATTTATTTACAAGTTTGCACGCGTAACAATTCATAATGAAGGTTTGATCAAGGCTTATGCGTAGAAATGGTAGCTTATGCGTAAACAGAAGAAGTATACGCGTAGACGCAAGCTTATGCGAAGGATCCTTACTTACGCGTAAGAAATGTTACGCGTAGGAAAAGGGAACCTTATGCGTAAAGCTTACGCGTAGGCGTATATAAAACCTTACGCGTAAGGCTTACTCGTAAGAGTAGACCTTATGCGTAGAGGTCACTGTTTACGCATATCCTTCACAGGATACGCGTAGTCCCTTTGTAGAACCTTACGCGTAACAGTTACGCGTAAGATTTCTCTTACGCATAACTTTCTACGCGTAAGGTGATCCTTATGCGTAGATTTTCAATAACCTTGATTCTGAGTTTTACGAGTAGCAAGCCTGAAATAACATCATCATAACATCAATATTAGCATTAACATTCATTCTAAAACAGATCATGGCATGAAAACTCATTAAACAGTTTACGCGTAAAAAGTCTTACGCGTAAACTAAAACCCTAATACTTCATAGATTACGCTTAAGAATTTAAGCCATAGGAATTGCACCAAAGTATTTCTGGTAAGTCTTAGAGGCATAGTAAGTTGTTCTATCCAAGTTTTAACATCAAATTCAAGGCCAATCAAGAAAACCCAATTCGTATGAACTAGAACCCTAATTTTCAATTTATGAATCATTAGTGTTTCTGGGCTTAGATATGATAAATTCAACTTGAAAACAACATTATACAACAATCTTTAACACCAAAAACGTTCACATATGAAAACACCTAAACCCACGCATAAACCCTAATTACCAAAATCCATCAATTCGTGTATCTGAGTGCATTTTGAGGATAAAAATGATATTAATGATGTTATAAAAGCGTTTTGACACTATCTTTTTAACCATAAACACACAATCTTAATCATGTGTTCATACGCATAAGCGTAGAACACAAAATCAAACATATACACCATTTTAACCGTTGGATTGATGTAAATCAAAACCATTGTTTGAAATCATGTAAGAAACATTAAACCACTTACGAAATTATGATCCAAAACATGGATTTCTTGAACGATTCTTAGGCGTAGGATGAGTTTGGTTTGTGTAATAAATGTGAAGTGATATGTTAGGTGGAGAGTTTTTATGAAAATAACTTTGAGCTTTTGACAACAATAGTCCCTCCACCTTTTCCATTTTCATCCAAAGCCTTCAACTTCCATTTTGGTTACCAAACGAAGAATATTTGGAAATAACTTTGACGACACTCCCCCTCGACTTAAGAAATAATGAAAGGTTATAAATTTTAGTCTGAGGAGTGTCAGAAACCAGAAATGTGACCACCAATATTAAAGAAAACAACCGGGATTAGGTAACATGCAAGTACAGTGATTATATGAAACTGTTAAGAATAAATTTTGTCCCCCTCAATACTTGATCGGAAAAATGCTGAATTTTGAAAGATTTGAGTGTTGAAGGAAGAGATGTACTTGCCATGTTGAGAGAAAAAATAGATAGAAGAATATTTTTGTTGTTTTATCAGGTTTTATATTTTTGTATTTTGTTTTTGAAAAAAAATTATTTACAAAAGAGATTTTGGTGTTTGACTGGTTTTTAAGACTGTTTTAAGAGTTCATCCAATTCCTCTTGAGTCAAACACCGCATACCAATCCGGTGGACCAACTCATTAAACCTAGCGGGAGGCAAGGCTTTGGTGAGTAGATCTGCCAATTGGTTTTTTGTACCCACGAAGTATAATTCAACTGTACCCTATTCCACGTGGTCCTTGATGAAATGATAGCGAAGATCGATGTGCTTTGATTTCGAGTGCTGAACTGAGTTGCACGAGATCGCAATGGCACTCCGATTGTCGCAGTACATCGGGATTTTGTCAAATACGTAACCATAGTCTTTGAGTTGTGTTCTCATCCAGATGACTTGAGCACAACACGCCTACATGGCTACATATTCTGCTTCGGTTGATGACAACGATGTACAATCCTGCTTCTTCGATTGCCAGGACACCAGTTTATCACCAAGAAATTGTAGTGCTCCTGAAGTACTTTTTCGTGAATCTAAACTTCCTGCGTGATCAGCATCTGAAAAAGCGATTAGTTCAAAACCAGAATCCTTCGGATACCAGATCCCCAAGTTAATGGTTCCCTTGATGTATCGGAGGATTCTTTTAGCCTCAGAGAGGTGGGGTTCAGTTGGTCTTGACTGATAACGGGAGCAGAGATAAACAGCAAAGGAAATGTCAGGTCTGCTAGCTGTTAGATACATGAGAGACCCAATAATACTTCGGTATTTTGTCGGGTCGACTAATTTCCCATGTAAATCAGCGTCTAGCTTCTTGGTATGAGTCATTGGTGTGGCATAAGTGTCACAGGTTTTCATTCCAAATTTGTTTAACAATTCAAGGGCATATTTGGACTGACTCAAGAAAATACCACGGGGTGATTGATGAACTTGCAGTCCTAGAAAGAACGTAAGTTCACCCATCATGGACATTTCAAAATTTTTCTTCATTAGTTTTGCGAAAGCGATTGAGTACTTTTTATGTGTAGACCCAAAAATGATGTCATCTACGTAAATTTGAACAATTAAGATATGTGCCCTGTGATATTGTATAAAAAGAGTAGGGTCGACCGAATCTTTGGTGAAATTATTAGCAATAAGGAAATATGATAGCTTATCGTACCATGCCCGAGGAGCTTGTTTGAGACCATAAAGAGCTTTGTTCAGTTTGTAGACATGGTTCGGGAACTCGGGATCAACGAATCCTTCTGGTTGGCTGACATAAACTGTTTCTTTCAGTTGTCCATTGAGAAATGCAGTTTTGACATCCATCTGAAAGACCGTCATATTCATATGAGCCGCGAACGCGAGAAATATCCGAACAACCTCAAGACGAGCAACCGGAGCAAAAGATTCTTCAAAGTCTATTCCCTCTTCCTGACGATAATCCTTAGCAACTAGACGTGACTTGTTTCGGATTACGTTCCCTTCAGCATCCAATTTGTTTTTCCAAATCCATTTGAGACCAATGACGTAGACCCCTGTTGGTCTTTCAACCAGTTCCCATACTTCAAGACGTTTGAATTGGTTGAGTTCTTCTTGCATGGATTCAATCCAGTTGTCTTTTGTCATTGCGTCTTTAATGTTTTTAGGCTCAGATTGGCAGACAGTGAGTGCATAAATGCAATGTTCACCATCTGTGTGAAGACGTTGTCTCATAACGACTGGTTGATTCGGGTTGCCAATAATATTTGCCAGAGGATGGTCTTTTGTCCATCGATGTGTAGAGGGTTGATGTTGGTATACATTGTGCAGATTCTGAGGATTCAAATGGTTTGTCGATGATTCCGCGACATCAGGTGCAACAGTGTCATTAGCAAACGGGTTAAAGAACGCATTTGGATCAAAATATGCAGGTGGGGGTACTTCATTAAGAACATCATCAGCTGGTTCATCATTGTTGGAAGCGGTTTGTTCAACTGTTGTGGTGGAGTCAACTGGTGGTGCTTCTTCAATAGTAGTTGTTGTAGCGGGTGTATCAGGTATAAGAGTAGTATCAGGTTGAGCAGCGGAAACAGCGGATACACCTGGAGCACGTTCATCAATATCGTCACTGAACAGAGGAGCAAATAACCTTTCCATTTGTTGACGAGTGAGCTGGGGGCTTTGTGCAGCTGATGATGGGGTTTGAGGGAAGTTTAAGCGGTTGTGACCGGGTTCCAAGCTGTTATACTCAGAAGCCATTTCCGTAAGTTCATCAAAATGAGCATGAATCGTTTCCATAACCTGTTTTGTATGACGATTCCAGATCCGGTAACCTTTAGAATTCTCACAATATCCAATAAAGACGCCAATGTCAGCTTTGGCTTTGAGCTTTCCAAAATCATCACGATCATTATTCAGATAGCATAGGGATCCAAATACATGAAAGTGTTTGAGATTCGGTTTATGGTTGTGGAGAAGCTCAAAAGGTGTTTTGTTGTGGCGTTTAGTAATCATAGAACGGTTTTGAGTATAGCATGCAGTAGATACAGCTTCTGCTCATAAGTAATCTGGAAGTTTAGCATTGATTAACATTGTTCTTGCAGCTTCCACTAACGTTCGGTTTCGTCTTTCAACAACTCCGTTTTGTTCTGGTGTACGTACAATAGATGTCTGATGCTGAATTCCCACTTTCTCATAAAATTTACGAAGGGTTTGGTTAACAAATTCAGTTCCTTTGTCTGTTCTGATTTGGCGGACGGTGTTCCGGAGCTGAACTTGAATTTTCGTGAGAAAGGTGATGATCATTTGTGGAGCTTGGTCTTTGCTTCGAAGACTGTAGACCCAAGTCCATCGTGAATAGTCATCAACAATTACTAAGATGTAGCGTTTGCCATTGATTGTTTGCACGCGCATCGGGCCACACAAATCCATGTGAAGAAGATGAAGCACATGCTGAGAGCTGTGTTCCACCTTTGAAGGAAAATGAGTACGAGTGCTTTTCCCTTGTTCACAAGCTCAGCAAAGGTGATCTTTAGAATACCGGAATCGTGGGAGACCTTCAACTAGTTTGTGTCGAGCAAGATTGGTTATAGTTTGAAAGTTTAAATGTGAGAGACGACGGTGCCATAGCCAGGATTTTGTTGATGTTGCCTTTGAAAGTAAGCAAATGGGAGATGACGCGACCATGTCTTGCATAGAGATAGTGTAAAGACTTGAGTTACGCGAGCCAGAAATAAGATCGTTTCCTTGTAGATCACGAATGAAACAAGATTTCTCCCTGAAAGCAACCTCCGAATCTCCATCACAGAACTGACCTATTGAAAACAGATTGTGACCGAGGCCTTCCACATAATAAACCCTGCTAATTTCGATGTTCCCATTGATATAGTCTCCGTAGCCCATGATAGCTGCGAAGTGATCATTCCCAAATCTGACAGTGCCAATGAACTTTGCAATAAAGTTTGATAACAGTTTAAGGTTGCCTGTCATGTGTCGGGAACATCCGCTATCAACAATCCAGAGAATTATCTGTATCACCTGCATTACACACAAACGACACAGATGGAATAGAAGTAGATGTGGAACCCGAAATGTTAGAGGGTTCCAGAGCAGTTATAGTAGACATACACACATCAATAACTTTAGGTATCCATTTAAATCCTAGTGTTTATATATCCATTTCTGCCATCTCCAACTAGTATTTGCTTTAGTCTTAGTGAATGCACTAGGTGGTACTACATTCTTAGGAGGTGAGACTGGAGCTACAGGGACCGCAAGGTGTTTCGTAAAATCTAAAGAGGGCGGTTTACCAAGCACAGAATTAGAAAGATTAGTGGGCCTAGAGGTATTCCGATTCTTAGGATTCCGTAAACGAGAGATGATAGCTTTAGCAACACATTTGTCATGACAATCAGAATTCATACTTTTACGACAAATAATACAAGGTGCATCAGACTGAATATCAAAAGTACTTAAAGGTTTAGCATTCGTTACATCACTATTTCTATTACATTTGCCAGACGCAATATCTATAGTGGAAGCAACGTGAGTCTTATTCATAGTCCTATGGTGTTCTTCTACTTTAGCATTCCTTATTGATCTTTTCTTAGGTCTCAACTTCCTATTCTTCGATGTAGTGCTCCTAGGCTGTGAAGTGCAGACGTTTGGAAAAGAGGCAACTATTCCTGTTTCAGTAGATGGAAGCACGTTAGCAACTTGTGTTTTGGCACAAGGCATTCTAGGTTCACGATTACTAAGTGTTACTGGTGCTATTCTCTTAATCACGGTAGGCGGAAGTTGTTCATACTTTCCTAACATTTCTCTTAACTTATAGATAGTGTGAATCAAATCTTGATTTTCAGAACGAATATTACCAGCAAAATTCATTACTTCTCTAGTGTGTGTAAGATAATGATCAACTTCGTTTGATGCTTCATGACGAGTCTTATTGAGTAAATCAAATATGACATCATATTCCTGTTTAACTTTTACAAGTTCTTGTTCATATTTTGAGATTTGACTTTTCAAAGACACGTTTTGATCATCCAGTTGCTCAGATTTTGGAGTAAAATTGTTTGATTGCAACTGGTGGATTTTGTTTTGCAAAGCAAGTTCACGATTTTGACAATCTTTTTGACACCATTGAAGACGACGTTTTGCATTTGAAAGCTCGTGTAAGATACGTTTGTTTTCAACTTTTAAAGACTTGATCTGAAGCACATTATCAGTATTCTCAACAGTTACAACATTATCAACAGAATCAGCAGAGATATAATCAGATGCATATGATACAGAATTCAATAACACAACATTATGGATATCAGCACAGATAACATCATTCAAGAGTCGATCAACATCTTTTCTTAACATTTTCTTTTTACGTTTAGTATTAGAAATAGATGTTTCTGTTTTCTCGAAAACGACCTTCATCACTCCAAGTTCTTTATGAAAGTCCCGTTCCCAAGACAATGCACAATTTTTCAAAATTTTAACATTTGGTAAAAGATTTTTCTGAAAAATGTCTCTTTGTTCTCGCGCCAGAGGCGATTGAAAATGTTGAACTTTGATTTCAGAATGATATTCTATCTCATGTTGTAAAGTTTTGAGGTCAGCCATGAAAATGTCAAAATATCTAAGAATTTTGCGATTTTCAGGTTTTGAGTTTACTTCACTGATGGAAGGTAAAGGACCATAAATTTGTGCATAATCTGGTTGGGGATTAACATTAGAAGACTCAGACGTTTTTATGATAACCCTTGGTGTGTTAGAAGAATCCGTTGGTGTGACGAAAGTGACCGGTTTTGAATAATTAAAAGGTTTGTTGTAAACAATAGTTTCTAATTTTGATCGACTCTCGTCTTCTGCATCTAATTCTTCTTGACGATGATATTCAACAACAGTCATAACAGAATTATCAATTTTATATTCTGCATTGGAAACTTCAGGATTTGGTTTGAATGCTTTGGTTGAAAGCTTAGGTTTGTAATCAGTAAGATTCGGTCCATATCCATTTGGATTGGGTTTTAAAGTATACTTTTCAATAGCAGTTACTGACTCACAATGTTTGTAAACAACAGTTTTAAACTCTTTAAGTTTGTTTTGCAAGCCGATAATTTCTTCAAGATGATCATCTATTCGTTTCGTTGAATGCTTTTTGTATGCAGAGAACTGTTTTTGACAAGTTAACAACTCAGCCTTAGCTTTTTGATTTTCCAAGGTGAGAGTGTTAATTTGCTTTTTATGTTCATGTTTCAGTTGTTCTATTTCAGACAACAAAGCATTCTTCGAAGCGGCTAGATCACACATCTGTCTCTCTAAATATTTTTCGTTTTGATGAGATTTAGTAAAGGCTGCTTCAAAACCTTTTTCACGTTTTTCTTGAGTTTTGAAAAAGTTGAGTTGCTTTTGTAAACATTCAAAATCCTTGGTTAACAGTGCATTTTTACTTTTTAAGTCCTGATTAATTGCACGAAATTCTTCCACTATGGTTTATTGGTCTTTAATTAAACGAGCAAAATCTGGATGAGGCAAAAGTTCGGCGTGTTCAACGTGAGTCACAACATGATCATTATTTAGATCCTCAAGTATAACCACTGAGTCAATTTGATTATCAATGGAAACCATAAGGTCATCTTGATCGTCAAATGTAACTACGGGGTCTAATTGAAAATCGTCGGAATGAGATGTGGATGACTCATTTTGAACATTCTGAGCCTTGCCGGATTTAGATGTTGGCGGAGATATTATATCAGAGATAAATATGGTTTTTTCGGGTACCTGAGACAAGCCATCAGTGTCATACACTGGGCCTGTGTCACTCATGTGTAACTCATGCATATTAACCATCAACATAACAACTGCATTGGCCTGCAAGTCCTCCATAAGTCCATATCATCATCTGAGTCTGCATCTGCCATAAAGCTGTGTTCTTTGTCTGTGAGAGTTCCACCAGCTTCATCCTTAAGAGCCAAAAGTAGAGCCTCTTTGTGATAAGCACTGCCCCTAGTCCTCGGCTTTGGGCATGCATTAGCTAGGTGTCCCTTCTCATTGCAGTTGTAGCATCGAAGACCATTCAACCCATTCTGAGCATTTCCCTGTTCCACCACTTGAGCTCTGTTGTTATTCCTACCCATAGCATTAAACCCTTGACCACCACCCATCTGACGACCATAACCACGATTCTGAACTTCAACTCGTCCATTGTTCACAACAGCTTGATTTCGTGTGTTAGATGAGGAACGAATACGATTGTTGGATTTGTTGGTATAACGGCTAAAAGCATTAGCAATCATAACAAATCCTTGTTGCAATGCTTCGAACGGATCGGATTCCTCATTAGCTTCACTGACAAATGCTTGAGCATTGTTGTTGTTGTATGGAACCAATTGATTATGTTGAGATTGTTGTGATTGATCATTTGGTGTGATAGTGGCAGTTGGTTGAGTTGATGGTTGAGGAGGATAACTGTTTTGAGCATATAAGGCAAGTTGTTGATTTTCCGGATGTGAAGGTGAAGCAATTTGAGCACGGAGAATCCTTTCCCTATTAACTTCCTTTTCATGAGGCTTCAAGTAATCGTACAACAATCCGTATGTAGAATGATGCATGTTCTTCGCTTGACGGAGAAAAATGACATACTTCTCCCATTCAGGACCAAGACTACTCAGGAACTTAGTATTAACTGCAATTCTTGGCATGATGATGTTGTGTTTATCCAAATCATTGATGATGTCTGAAAATCGATGATGATAAGATTCTAGTGTGTCTCCAGGTTCAATCAAGAAGTGTTCATAAGCCAAGTAAATTTTGGATTCCATATCCTCCTGATTGAGTGCAGATCCTTCCATAAGTAGATGAATGTGTTCCCACATTGCCTTTGCAGTCTTTTGAGCATCAACACTTTGAAGAATTGGGTTTGGTAATCCTAAAAGGATATATTGCATTGCAAGCTCATCAGCTTCATAGTGTAGAAGTTCTTCTGGATTGAGGTCTACAACAGTAGCAATGTTTGATTGTTCATCTCTTGGTGGATTAGCATTTGGATCTCTGGGTATAATGACAGTGGGCATCTGAAATGGACCTTCCAAGATAACCTTCTTTAAGAACTTTCCATGTGGCTTCTTCAGATCACAAAACCTAAAAAACCTAATCACCCATTGATCGTAGTTTCCTGGAGTGAGCATTGGAGGTCTATCAAGTGATCCAGCCTCATGAATTGATTGTTGGCTGCTTAACGCTTCACACATCTTTGCAAACCAAGTGGGTTCCTTCATAGTGTTCCTTGATAGATGTTGATTGAAATCGTTTGTGTAGGGTTGAACTTGAAGACTTGGTGGTGTTTGAACCATTTGTGGTGGAGGAATTGCTCCAAGTTGTGGAGTATGTTGTTGATTAAATTGTTGTTGATAAATTGCTTGTTGTTGATTCCATTGTTGATGTTGTGGACTTAGTTGTTGTTGTCGTTGAGAATAAGTGTAAGGGAAATAGTTAGAGTATGGTGGTTGTGACATGTTGAAAACTTGTGTTGGTAAAATGGATCTTTGTAGT
Source organism: Chrysanthemum seticuspe (assembly GCA_019973895.1). Classification (NCBI taxonomy): domain Eukaryota; kingdom Viridiplantae; phylum Streptophyta; class Magnoliopsida; order Asterales; family Asteraceae; genus Chrysanthemum; species Chrysanthemum seticuspe. The sequence continues at coordinate 108,687,486 of BPTQ01000006.1, read as the reverse complement.
CGAATGAACCTTTGTTGATGAAGTATCCTTAGGCGTAGAAATCACAATAAACCAAGTAGGACTTATGCGTAAAAACACCAAAGTTACGCGTAACAGCAGAAGTTACGCGTAGGTTTAGCTTACGCGTAAGCAGGGAAAAAGCACTAAAGTTATGTGTAAACAGTAAGTTAGGCGTAGAAAACTTAGGCGTAGGATTACCTTATGCGTAAGACTAGGCTTAGGCGTAAGATGAATCTTATGCGTAGGATGTTCTACGCGTAAGCTTTATGCTTATGCGTAAGTTTAGGGTTTTATCCCAAGTGATCTTTTACACTATCACAGTGTAGAAGATATCCAAATTCGACGTATTTTCAGGCTTATCCAAGCAAGAAAACACGGAGTAAACCACGAAACTGAAGATCAAACCAAGGATAAAGTTACGCGTAAAACTAGGGTTTTGATACGCGTAGCTTTACTCGTAAAAATGATTTTGCCCAAAGATGTTTCTAAAGCAGATTTTTGTGATGAGATAGCTTTAATATCACCAAAATAACACAAAAGTGTGAAACTTGATGAACCAAAACGTCTAAACAGGTTACGCGTAGGATGAAACCCTCGTACAAAAACTAGTTTAAAAACAATGATCCACGCATAAAGTTTGAAACTTTTTGCCAAAAACAGTTATTTTAACACCTTAAAACGTTGAAAGTACAAGAATCTTGGATTAAAAAGTGTAAAAATCGTGTTTTTAAGCGAACCAAAGTATCAAGCACGATACATACGTTCTACGCGTAGGACCAAAAACCCACTTCAAGAAACAATACGTTCACCCAACTAGTAGGCGATTGATACCACTGTTAGGTCACTAGTTTTACAACACAAGCAACATAGAAAGAGATAGAGGCGGATGAACAATAAACCAAACACACACACACGATATAATGAAACGGTTATGCGTAGAGTGAAAGAGAGTGAATAAAATGAACAACCAACCCTCAAGTGAGGGTTATACAAGAGTATTTATAGGAGGGAAGCTAGGGCAACACTCCTAGTTCCCATCCTTTCTCCTATGGGCTTGGGCTTAAGCTCATGGGCCTTCTACATAAGCTTAAGGCTAATAACAAACATAAAGGCCATAATTAAGCTAACTATTACATATGAATTACTAACACTTGATTTAGGTTTAGGAGTGATTCTAACATGTGGGTTTTGGTTTGTGGGCATATTTCGTGCTTTTACCCAATTGGCAAGCTGAACAAAGATGATCTTTTTCATATTTTAATCTGGGTAAGCCTCTGACAAGATCCTTTCTGGAAAGGTTGTTTATGGTGCCGAAGTTCAAGTGATTGAGACGACGATGCCATAACCTAGAATTTGTTTTAGAAGCCTTTGATAGCAAGCAGATTGGAGAGGACTTCATCATGTCATCGCTATAGATGGTGTATAGGTTAGAACCTCGAGTACCTCTTAATAATCCTACACCATCAAGTTCTCTAACGAAGCAAGTATGTTTTCTAAAAGCCACTTCTAGATCGGAATCACAGAATTGACCAACAGAGAACAGATTGTGACCAAGACCTTCCACATAATATACCCTGGAAATCACACTTTTACCAACCACATAATCTCCATAACCCATAATAGCTCCAAAATGGTCGTTCCCGAATCTAAATGTCTCGATGAATTTACTTACGAAGTTCATGAGCCGCGCCCGGTCTCCAGTCATATGCTTGGAACAGCCTGAGTCCAGGTACCACAGAACGATTTGAACGATCTGAGTTGAACACAGACAAGAATGGATAACTGGATAATTGGGATCCCCATGCAAGAATGGGTTCCATTTGGTTAGTAACAGTGATTGGAACACCCACATCAGAAATAGAAACATCCATATCAGAAATAGAAGCAATGGAATCATTATGAATAGATGCAGTACTAGTGTCCGTATTTGCCCTATTCAAAGTATGTTCACTTCTTAAGGGAATAGGTCTACCAGTAGGCATCCATTTTCTAGTGGGTATAGTCTGATTAACCTTATGGCCAACAGGTATCCATTGATAACCTATCTTACTAAATGTTCTTCCTGTGGGTTTCTACTGTTTTCTAACTTTCTTTCGCCTTTGCCTTTTAGCCTTCTTAGAATGATATTTTGCATTAACAATATTAACTGGTGATATGACCGCATTAGACAAAGCATTTACACCACAATCATGATTAGTAACAGAATTCACGCAGACATCATTACATGGTTTGCAAATAGAATTAGAATTCGAATTAATTACAGTACGCTTATGGCTAATACTAGAATCAACACGATTCGTTTTATTCAAATTCTCCCTACGGTGATCTTCTACTTTCTTCCAATGCACATTCTTAGCTTGTGAGGCCCTATCATTTCTTGTATTGCCTTGAGACTTTGACCTGCTCGCTTTAATGTCACTGATTACTCCTGTAGAGGGAACGGGAACATTAGTTGGTTTTGCTACTTTTTGCCTTTCCTGTTTTGATGTGCTGGGATGTGAACTATTTGAAGGCACATTGAGGTTCACTTTCTTAACACTGGAGGTGCTGGGATCTGAACTATTTGAGGGCCTACTAAAGTTCACATTCATAACATTGGGCATTGAATGATTTGTATACTTGGCATTAGGCATAGAACAGGGTATCAAAGGGTTGACTTGCTCACCTAGGGATTTAGGGCATATTGTAATTAAGCATTCTAGAAGTTCTTGAGATCATTTGGCATATAAGCATGCATGGCCAATTGCATTATCAAGTGGTTTCTCTAACTTATCCTCTTCTACAATCTCACGGAGACATTCTAGACTATCCTTAAGGTATGAGAAATATGTTTGAATGGCAAGTTTGTTATTCCTAAGGTGAGGAGGAACATAATTCACAGAAAAAGCATATTTATTACAACCATGCACCTTTGATGCACCATTCTCCCCATTGGTCATTGGCATTTTCCCTTTTACCTGAGTCTTCAGATTCTCAATTTCCTTTTGCAACGAAGTTATTTGTTCATTATTTTTATTACGAGTGACTTTTATTGACTCAAATAACTCATTGAAATGACGTTTAACCTTTTCATTTTCTTCTAAAAAACTCTCATTTTCCTTTTGTAAAGCATTGACCAAGTTTTGAAGATGAAAATTTTGAGAATTCCGAGATTCTAAAGGAGGAGGCATTTGGGAGCCAGTCACATTGGTCATTTCACCCTTTAATTGAGAAATTTGGGCTTTCAACTTTCTGATCATGTTACCATGAGCTCGAATCTGTTCATCACGTTTGCTAATTTCAAAAACTGCATCAAATTCAGGAACATCCAAAGATGTCTTGATATTTGAGGTTTTAACATTTTCTTTCAGATGTTGATATTTTAATTGCAAAGCCAGATGCTCAACTTCTAATTTAGAAAACTAGTTTACCAGGTTATCATGATCATCCTGTTCAACTTTATCATGCAGTTTAGAGTTAGTTTTTTCAAGCTCAATGACATGATCATGGGAGACTTTCAGAGCAACGGATAATTCATGAAATCGAGAAGCATTAATGGAACAATTCGTAGCAGTGTAAAACACATCTTGAGTAATACATTCAGAAATAAGAGTCTCATTCAATGTATGCAAGTTCTTCCTCTCAATCTCATTATATTTTAGTGCTCGCTCATAGTCACTAACCTCAACTATCATAGCATCAAATTCCTTTTCCATTCCTTTAATATCTGAATCTATCCCCTTTTTAAGACTCTCAAAATGATCTTTTAGTTGTTTAAAGAAAGGCATGACTTCAGTTAAATAACATTCTTTCATTTGCTCAAAACCCCTTTCCCCTTCAGTTATACCAGTGGGTGTGATCCTTTTCTTACAAGTTTTCTCAAAATCAACAAATAGTTGAAAGATAACATATTGACTGATTAAGGTCTTGATTTTAGTGGCAATAGTCCTAGGTACTAAATGCATTGGTGTATTGGGAGGATACACAGTTGCTGAAGGCATTTTCCTAAAGGGGGGGTTTGTTACAACAAGATTCTCTGCTTCTTGCTTATCTAAATCCTTTTTCCAGAACACTTGTTCGGGTGTTAACAATGTCTGAGGCTTAAACTTGTTCAATGAAATCCAATTCTCCTTCTTGTAATCATGGGGTGTGATATTTATTTTCTTCTCTTTACATTTAGGATCATCTAGTTTCTTGTTCATCTTTTCCCTAGTGACTTCATCTGATTTCTTATCTTCCTCAGTGCACTCAACGCAACTAGGTTTCTGTCTAGGCTTAAGGATTTCATGGCCATCATAAAGAACCTTATGAGCATTTCTAGCCTTTTTAATGACCTCTGGATTTGGTTCCTCAACAAGGGGAATGCTATGCTTATCTCTTAAGACTCTATGCTTAGTGATCATGTGAGCAGTCTGAATGGTGTTCCCTTGTACGTACAACTTATTTTCAAGTTTGTTTTTCAAAGTTTTCAGATTAGAAAAATCATTCAAAAGTTTTGATTCCTTAGCATTGAATTCTTGCTTAAGCTTTTTCACATTTTCTTGAAGTTCTTGTTTTTGCTTAGCAGTTTTAGAAAGCTTTTCTTGTAAGGAATTTAACTCTTGTTTTTATACTTCTTCTCTAAAATTACTTTTTCTAATGATTGTACGCATTTGGTCATCCATTTCCTGCTCACGAGTGGTTAACTCAAACTTAGCTCGTTGTTCATAAATGGCAACTCGTTCTTTATAGGCATTAAGTTCAGGAATAACAGAATCATCAGGGGCACATGCAGTGTATTCATAAAAAAACATAGTCTTCATTGACTGCAAAAGATGCATCACTTGGTACAATCTCACTTTCACTTTGTTTCACATATTGATCATATGGGACAACATTGATATTACCCATATTTTCAATATCTGACTCAAAAGTTTCAGTTGATTGTACTTTGTCATGCATCTTTTGCACATCAGCATCATCGTATAGTTTTAATACCTCAGAAATGATTTTGTCTTTGGATGGACCATCTTGTGGAGGAGAGACCTTTGGAGAAACCATAGGTGAGATGCTAGCCACGAAGATTGTTTGAGCAGTAGGTTCTTCATCAACATCAGAATCAAATGCATCACAATCAGCTACTTGAAAGGCATTCTGATGATTATGACCTATCTCCTGAATCGGCTGTTCATCAACATCAGCATCATAAGTCTTGGCATTCCCTTCAGCAAGAAACAATAACTCCTCTTCATCCAAAGCTGCTCCATTGTCCTGAGCTTGCACTAGCAACATCTTATCCCTGAAGTACTCGGCATTCTGAGGGCGTTTTGGCGATGTGCAGTTTCTTGCAATATGTCCCTCACCACCACAGTTGTAACACTTGATCGGCTTTACTTGTCCTTGATTTCCATTCCTTCCCCTATTCTGATTTTCCACATACCCTCCTCCTCCTCCACCTCTTCTTTGTTCATATTGTCTTCCTTGAGCTGGTTGTACTGTAACCTTTCCATCTCTGACCAAAGCATGGTTGTGTAGATTGGATGCAGTCCTGATTTCATTGTTAGTGTGAAGTTTGTTGGTATGTGGAGAGAAGGTTAAGTTTTGTTTAACCATATGATCCAGCTTATTGATAAAGTGTTCCATGACTGCATTGGCATCAGGCTGTTTGAAGTATGGATCTTGAATGACTTGAGATGCTTTGGTAGTGGTTCTGATGCGCGCAAAACCGTCAAGTTCTCTCACGCAAGCGTAAGAAAACCTAAAACAGCTCAAGCACGGAATCAATGAAGATCTGAGGAGTACAATGTTTCCCCGGGTCGTTATGTCCCAGCGAGTTGTGCAATGGATTTATCAAACGTTTAGTGATCGAGGAGTTTGAACGGAAAAAGGATCAGATTATGATTATAACTACGGAATAAGCCAACAAATAACAACGGCTTAAATGCAAATGAGAGGAAATTAAAAAGATAAAATCTATTAAATAAACGCTATCACTATTTTTACAATGATGTTTTTGTTCTTTTTGTTTTAATAAAACTAAATTAAAATCTACGCGACGTACAATTAAAAACGTGAAACTAAATCAATATTAACCCTAAAAATATGAAAATGATGTTTTTACAACCCTAATGATAAAAGAAACTTTTTAGAAAAAGAAAACTATTTTTATCACTAATTATCTAATTATTATTAATTAAAAACTATTTTTAACTATTTAATAATTAACTAAAATACAAGAAATGAGGAAACAAAGCTAGAAAAATAAAATTATGAAATGAAAAAGTCTAAAATATCAAACTAGAATTTTCAAAACTATTTTTGTATTTTTCAGATTATTTTTCTATTTTCTACCAATTTTAAACTATTTAAAACTAATTAAATTACTAAAAATTACCAAATAAACTATGAAAAATCTGGAAAATTACTTTTTTCACTTCTTATATTTATCTAAACTTAACAAAATTGAAAAATTATTTTTTGGAACCTTTTCTGAATTTTTTATATTAAAGGCTAACTAAAAATTGATTAAAATCTATTTAAAATGAGAAAAATAGCAAATTAAGACTAAAATTTATGAAACTTTCAGGAAAATTCTAAAAAGTGCTACTGGTTTTATGAAAAATAAGAAATGCAGTGCTTATGTGACAGAATCAAAGGCTGTAGTGTATTTCAAGCTAAAATAAGCACTTATTTTTAAGCAAACAGTGATAATAAGCAACCAAACTTTTCCAGACCTAAAATTATACTAATATAAGCTAACTTAAGCTAAATACAACTACTCCTAAGCTCTGATAAGCAGATTAGCAACTTAATTAACTAACTGATTTGGACAGCAACAGTGAACCAGGCCCTCACTTTAAGCTTATGCACTAGCTTATCTAGAAAACTTTAGCCAAAAACAGAAATGAGGTCTTATAGACCACCTGGTAGACTACTTATGGACCAAAAATCAGACCTTGATAAGCTCTTGAGAGCACTGTGCACTAGCTGCACTTTCTGAGAAAAAGTCAGTATTCACTGACTTTTGGTGCAGGGCAGATTTGGCCAAAAAGATTAGCTTGTTTGGAGCTTTTGAAAAAATTATAAAAATCAGGTAAAATGTTCACAAGAAAGAGCATCAGCTGAGCTTTCTAAAACACCAATCCTTTCTTGATAAAACCCCAAGGTGAGCTCAAAAGAAATCCTCTTATGTGAGCTCAAAAACAGATTTAGCACTTTTGACTTTTTGAAGAAATTTAAGATTTTGACCAATATGAACTTTAAATCCAAATTTTGTTGCTGAGATTAATGTTATATGTTAAAACAAAGCTGCTGCAAGCAATGTTAGGGATTTCTAAACACAATTCAAGGATTTGCTAATCCTTAATTTCAACAGTTAACAAGTGAGATGAGTTAAAGGACAGTTTTGACTTTTTGATGTTGCAGACACAGAGTTAAGACTCAAATGATTCTAGCAGACCTAGTTAAGACTGAACAGACATAGGATAAACACAAGTCACAGCTAAAACTCACATAAACCTACTGAACCAAACACCCTTATATGTTACTGAATTGCAAATTTGAATAAGCTAAACACTACACTAGCTAGAATTAATAATCAAATTAAGTTATAATCACTTGAATACAACTATTTGAACAGATTTCAACTAATTATAACTGCAAGAACAAATTATACTATTAAACTTGAGTACAACTTACAAAATGTTCCTAGCCACTGTGGCTTGAATTCACTGAACCAGTGAGCACAACAACCTACTACCCTATCTATACCAACCCCATTAACTCTGAATCAACCTCAACCCAGCTCTGCATCACCCTTGTCTCATTTCCATGCCTGTTTGAATCAAATTCACTGCACCATTGACTTTCGTTGACCAAAATCCACATTTGCTTGGAATATAAATGCAAGCTTGCAAAAAGCTGTAAGAAGCTTTTACAAGCTTGTTTGAACTGAGAGATAAGCTTTTAAATGTTTGAACATAGGATTTCGAAATTTAAAATTGCCACAGTAAACATGAAATTTGAAATATAAACACAGACTTGAATTGATACTCGAAAATGTTTGTAATACACTTGATTAACTAATATAACACTGGAAATTACAACTTAAACATATTTAAGACATAGAAATCTAAATAGCGACATACACAAAAATGAAAACTAAGTACTAAACTTCTTCTTGCATCTCTTGGCCTTTTATACACCCAAGTATCCCTCTCTCTCTTTTCTGAAAAGATCCCACCAACAAAAATGACCATTGGATCACTGAGTTTAATCCTAGCCGTTTAAAGCATTTTGGCGCCAAAACCATTTTTAACCGTTTGTGAGATTGAGTGAGGTTTTGGAGGTGCATTAAATGTACCTTGGCTCTATGTGTTTGGAGGGGGGGGAAATAGGGGTGATTATTAGTAGAGATGGAGTGTAGCAGATGAGGATTGCAGGTTGGTGATGATGGGTTTGTTATCACGTGAAGAGGGAGGGAAGGGCGGTCAACTGGTTTGACCAGTATTAAACAAAGGATTGGGTTGGATACGGGTTAGAACCGGGTAAAGTATTTGGGCCAAGGTGTATGGATTGGGCTTGGGTAACAATTTTAGGGTCCGGTTGGGTTTGTTGGATTATTAATACAAGGGACCAAAATTGTAAAGTTCCAATTTCCAAGGACCAAACATGTAACTTATGAAAAGTGATCCAAGGGTTGTTTTTGCCAATATTTAATAGTCCAAGGTCTAGTTTGACACTTTTAAAAATTTCCAAGGACTAATTTTGACCATTTTGGATTTTCAGGGACTAAATTGTAATTTTCTCAAAACTTTTAGATTTTCCACCAAAGGACTAAATATGACAATTTATGATTTTAAGAAGACCTTTGGTGACTTTTCTTTTGAAATTATGGCTCAGGGACTATTTTTGACAATTTTATAAACTTGGGGGACTAAAACTGCAATTTTTGCAAATTTGATATGTTTTTCATCTGATTTTGATATTTTTGCTTTTAAAACACATAAAACACTGATTTGTGATATTTTGATCATTTTGATGTGTTTCTGAGTGTTTTCAGATGAATTTGCAGTTTAAATGGTACAAAAATGATGAGTATTTACACACTCATCAAGCATCATTTTATTG
>BPTQ01000006.1:108651911-108677411 GCA_019973895.1 Chrysanthemum seticuspe | reverse complement strand
ACGACTATAGTCCCGAAGATTGTAGTATTAAGTTCTAGAAGGTTTTCTATAGATGTTCGACTAGTTAGTGTTGTGGCTTCGGTTCCGTCACACCCTATTACAGTTCTACGAATAGAGCCCAAGACTTAATTGACAACTTCTATCCCTTAATGTTGATATACTACTTAAACTCGTAAAGTTCTACTTTGGTCTACTCTCACAAATACTCATGATGCACTCTAAGGTATTCGAACACTTACTGTACTCCTTGTAGTCTTACTGGTACGGTTTGTAAGTCGAATTGAGTTTCAAACATTTGTTGTACTTAGGTCTTACCGTGTTCAAACAGTGAAGACACTTCGAGTGATTTCCTAACTTCTTATGTTTGATACTCGTTGACATACGGAAAGAAGATGTCTTACTCTCTGTACGATACAAACTTTTTTCCTAAGACCTCGTCAAGTTTTGGTTTCTCAAAACTTTTAGATTTTCCACCAAAGGACTAAATATGACAATTTATGATTTTAAGAAGACCTTTGGTGACTTTTCTTTTGAAATTATGGCTCAGGGACTATTTTTGACAATTTTATAAACTTGGGGGACTAAAACTGCAATTTTTGCAAATTTGATATGTTTTTCATCTGATTTTGATATTTTTGCTTTTAAAACACATAAAACACTGATTTGTGATATTTTGATCATTTTGATGTGTTTCTGAGTGTTTTCAGATGAATTTGCAGTTTAAATGGTACAAAAATGATGAGTATTTACACACTCATCAGGTTCCATCATTGGTGTAAAATGCAGTTGAATCATTTGATGAACTTGTTTCTCCCTGATTGGTTTTGAACTGCTCCAGAATCCTTTTTTCAAACATAGCATGTCTCTCATTCTGTAGAAGAAAGGCATACAGTTGCTCATAGTTTGTATTCTTCAATCCTTTAGTGAGCTTCACAGAAGTGACAAACTTGTGCCATTCTGGATTCATGTTGTTTACAAACTTTGAGTTAAGCTGAATGTTTGGCATGGTCATTCTGATGTTCCTCATGTCATTCACAAGCTTATGGAATCTCACGTAGTACTCATAAACACTCTCATCTGGTTTCATCTTGAAATGCTCAAATTCATCATATAGTTGTAATTCCCTATCTTCAACAGTTAATTCAGAACCCGAGATAAGCATCTTGACATTATCCCACACTGCCTTGGCTTCGGTGTTGTGATTGATCAGCTTGTAGATATCTTTTGGAAGATCTTGAATTATGATGTTAGAAGCCCTGATATCAGCATCGAATCTCTTTTTCTCCTTATCATCGAGCTCATCATATGTCTTTGGTCTGTCTATTCCATAGATCATTGTTCCATCTGCAGCTGTATCAATTAAGTCTCTAGTAGTCTCAACCCGATAAGGTCCTTCATCAATGGATTTGAGAATGTTGACCCCATTTTCCTTTCCAAGACAGTACAATCTGATTCTTTGAGCCTAAGAGTCGTAGTCAGTTCTGTCAAGCATGGGTGGACGAGTTTCTGAACCAGCTGCTTGAACATCCTCGGCAACAGTGGAGATGATTGTAGGTACGTTGGTAGACATGTTAACAGATTAAACGGGATTTTATAACTCTATGATTAAACCGGGAAATGGATTCTTTCACGGGATTTTACTAAATCAAGAGAAAACCGTATTACAGACAGAAATCAACCAACTCGCTAAAGAAACCTTGAACCAAGTCGCTAAGAACCAAGTCGCTAGCAATTTTGACAGCAAGTCGCTAAGCACTAAGTCGCTAAGATGTCAAGTCGCTAAATAGCAACTCGCTAAGCACCAAGTCGCTAAGATGTTAAGTCGCTAAATAGCAACTCGCTAAGCACCAAATCGCTAATACCAAGTTGCTAACAAACTTAAGTACAAGTCGCTAACTTTCACCAAGTCGCTACCGTAGTGGAGAATCCACTAAGTGTACTGTTTGTCGGCTTGTCTCAATAAACAAGTCGCTAGCTCAACTCGCTAAGACCTTCAACTACAACTCGCTACCAAATTACAAAGCAAGTCGCTACCAAGACAACTTATCCGTGGCTCAAGTCGCTAGCTAGAAAAACACAAAAACACCACTTTTCAATCCAAAAACAACCCAACCACGATGATTCAAGGTTCCCAAATCAAAACCCAAGCACATATAATGATTCTAAACACAAAACTACACCCAAGATTCAAACTTTAACACTAGAAATGATCCAAATGATGCAAAAACCACTAAACTTTTTCAAACTCTAAAACCACCTAAAAGTCACTAGAAATCCAAAGATATGTAAGAGATGATCAAACCTTGGCTCTTGATACCATTTGTAACATATTGGATTTCACAAACACACTAAACCATAAGATCAAATAGGCGTATTATGAGTTTTAGAGAGAGAAAGTTAGAGGTTTGGGAACTTTAGTAAGAGAAAGAAAAATCTTATTATGAGCTCCAACTCTCTACCTTGGGAGGTAGAGAGTATTTATAGTCATTACATAAATCGCCACCTATCGGGCTGTGGATCAGGCATACAGTGGGTAAAGACCCGTCCGTCCTCCACGGTGTTACTTAAACTAAATACTACTTAACTTATAATAATCTACGACTACGAGCTTTCTAACGATTACATATACTTGAGGTGACCGACTCTTTAATAACTGGATTTACTAAATCCTAACAGTCATACCTCAAATGCACTTAGGAATGTCTTTACAAATGAGACACAAATGTCAGAAGACAATTCCAGCTCCTTTGTGCTTAAGATACCTTCTTAAGGAAGGTATTCTTGTTACCAAGCAATTCCTATGGCTTGGTAGGTGCGAGCTTTAACTAAGAAACATGACAAAGAAGATTAGTGCATTTAAAATGAATAATAAAAATGTTGTCATCTAATCAACATCCAAATAAAGGGTTTAAAAAGTATGGTGTTTGTTTTTATTAAAAACCTTCTTTGTAGTTTTCAATTAACCATAGATCGTATCAAGTTTTTAAAGTACAATATACTTTAAGAAACTTGCTAACGAAGCTCTGATTCCAATTGTGGAAAACTAGAAGGGGGGGGGGGTTGAATAGTTTTGCCAATTAAAACTCATTTTAAACTATTTAGATCGACTTATGTTAATTTATTTGGATGTGTGTTGGATGTTGATACACAAACATATAGAAGTATAAATATGTAATGAAAAGATAAGAGTAAGAAGCACAAAACCACAACGCGAGTATTTATAGTGGTTCGGCTACAAGGACACCTTCCTTGCCCTACTCCACTCCCCGAGTCACCTACTCGAGAGTTTGTAATCACTACACAACACCGACTCCTTATGGTGGAGAAACCTTCACAACGTTGCCTACTCGGCTAACCACCGGGTTCTTTCACACCAAGGTGAACCACACCTACCACAACGTTGCCTACCCTTTATCCGGTACTAGGCTAAGTACCGAGCTCCATTACAATGGAGGAACTACTACCCAAGACTACACCAATTAACTAACCCCAAAGGAGATCTACTCCTTATAATGTTAACAAGGATAACAATATCCTTTGACCCAATACTAATCTATCTTGTACATCGAATCACACCATATCGAATGTACATCTTAGGCACCTTTCACCAATGCCTTTAACTAGATCTTCAAGACACCCTTCACTAATGTCTTGTGACTTGACTTCTAGGCACCCTTCACTAATGCCTACAATACTGACGATCGACACCTTTCACTAATATCTCCGTCTTGACACTTGAGACATCTTTCACTAATGTCTTCAACACTACACTTCTTAGAAGAAAGAAAAGAACCATCAACAAGAGGACTTCAGTAGTCTTGATGATGAGGAAGTATGGCAACTCATGGACTTGAGCTTGCTTGACTTCAAAGGTGGTGATCTCTCCTTTAAGAGGAACCTAGAGGATCACACAAAAACAAAACTACAAACATAGATCACTTGGATCTGGGGTTAGAGAGTTTTTAAATCAAGGAGAAAGTATGTGAGAAAGGGGTAAGGAACAATGAAGAAATGGCTCACTATTTATAGAGAGAAAATGCCTACTGTTCCCCGGATCCCACGGATCCCTCCCACAAGGGATCTGTCTAGCGTAAAGCTAGGGATCCGTGGGACGCTCCTATTTACCCATAGGTTATTTGGTTATGGGTCATGGGTCATGGGTTATGGGTTGATCCATGGGTCTTTTATTAGATACAATGTATCTTATGAGTGCAATGCACCTAGTCAAATGGGTATGGGTCAATAACATGGGTTATGGATATTATCCATATATGACATAATCATGATGTCATGCAATGGGTTATGGGTCAAGCTCCATGGATATGGGTTGTACCCAACTACATTCAATGTATTTGGTCAACGGGTTATGATACTTAAGTTTCTACCCATTTATATTACCCAATATACTACATACTATTTATGTGTATATTTTACCCAAATATGTAAACACTAGTTGTTGTACATATGTAATACTAAATCATAAAATAACTTAGACTTGTTTTAGTGTTTTATGTGAAAATGTAAGTGTGTTAGAAAACTATTAGCTCAAACCATTTAGGTATTTTATTTGATGATTTTACGTTTGTTATCGACAAAACATTAGAAGATCGTAAAATATAAATAAACATTTTTACTGCTTATTTGTATTAACAATTGGTACTAGCTAGCTTAGTACTTGACATTTAGCTGAGTGTCATAAATTGTGATAAGCGACGTTGTACGGTTTTCTCCACCTGAAAGGAGTTTGTTGACATAGTGCTTAGAACTCTCGAGTTGGGTACTCGGGAAGTGGAGTAGGGCGAAGAAGAGCTTCGTGACCGAACCATTATAAATCTCTTTGTTTCGGTTTGATCTTTCCATCTTTTACTCTTTACATTCATTACTTACTTACAATAGTTGTAGTGTATTTACTGATTGTTAAGTGGGATTCATATTGTTGTGGTTTGATTTCACAAAGGATTGAATTGAAGTTTTTCACAAGCAAACTTTTCTAACTAAATTAAAAAGAGGTGAAACTATTCAACCCCCTTCTAGTTTTCCACATAATTGTAGGTGGTCCTATGGCAAATGTGAAAGAAGTAGAGGTGGATACTGAAACAGAAGAAGACAGTGGCGAGAGTGGTTCAGAGGATTTAGATTATAATCCAAATAATGACGAAGTTTTTGATGATGATGATGGGCATATACTTGAAGATGTTCCTGTAAGTAGCTCTAATATGATTGTCAATCCAGACAATAAACATGATTTAAGTATACTTGTTTTTACGGAGAATTATTCAATGCTTAGAGAGTATGCCCAAGAGTGGATTAATCAAAATCAAGGCACGACTATTAGGATTGATGTATAATTAGAACAAAATCCAGAGTCTTCAACGATAACTTTTAGAAGGGTGTATATGTGTTTGGGAGCTCTGAAACAAGGTTTCAAAGCTTGTGGCATAGAATTCTTAGGATTAGATGGATGCTTCATGTCAGGTCCTTTTCCAGGTAAATTACTAACAACAGTTGGGATTGATGCAAACAATGAGATTTATCCAGTAGCATATTGTCACACCCCGCCGGAGGTTTAACAACAGTTGGGATTGAAGACTCCTTTATGCAAAAGACTTCATAAATCATGCTTATTGACGATCACCTGAAATGCATGAGAAAACGGGTCAACTATGAAAATAGTTGGTGAGTACACAGGTTTTATGTAATACAAAAAGCCATTTTAATAAAAGTCCTTTTACATATTAAAAAAATCCGATTTTAAGAAAGTCTTTAAATAGTGCGAAAACATTTTTGAGTATGTCTGCCTTGCAAATGTCTTGTCAACTCATCATGTTACAAGTCCCGCCCATACAAGACTTGCAACATATAAGTTGATATACATTTCCATATTTCAAGTGGTAAGTCTAGTAATCAATGCACATATGGTCAAACTAAGTCATAATACAAGCACCTAGAATATATAATAGATCACGACTGCTCCGAACAAGGGAGACTTTGCATTGCTCCTGTCGACAAAGGAGACCTAGTATTGCTCAAATGGAGACTTAGTGTTGTTCAGAGGGAGACTTAGTATTGCTTAAAGAGACTTTAACATGTACGAACATTATAAGAACTATATTCATTATCAACCTAAGACTGCTCCGAACATGGGAGACTTTAAGACATAGCACGTACGGCACAATATGGTTCTAAGCATACGAAAGGATCAGGAACAAGTCATAAGGTCATAATAAGTCAAAGGGTTCAAGATATATCAAATAGTCCAAAGAAATTTATAATTTAGAACAAAAATATAGTTTAAGATTTAATTTCATGCATTTCACCCCAAATAAACAAAGCAGTAAAAAGGGGGAACTGTGAACTCACCTTGGCAATTAGCAGTCTAAAGCAGCAGTCAAATGGAATTATTGGATGGCACCTACACGCAACCTAGATTAGTACGGCAAGTCTTAGTTTCTGATTTCATGTTAATTAAAGTCTACTTAACTTTATTTAATTTACAAGTGGTCTTGTTGTTGCTCGTGTCGACGGTAAGTTTTGGAACTATTATATTCTAATAACATAGTGAAATTCGGCTTGTAAAACTTACTTGGAATGACTTGGAAATGGATATACTTTGGCTAAAATGAGTTACACAAAGAATTTGACGAAAACATGATATTTGGTCGGTAAGGAAATTCGGACGAAATGACGCTATAAATATAGTAGATATATTTTGTTTATAGACGTATAAATATTTAAATATACCTATATAGTTTAAGTATTAATAAGGAAAATTAAGTATTAACTTGATACAATTTGAAATCGGATAGTACAATATAAGTTTGATAAAGTTATACTAGTTATCGTAAAAATAGACATAATTGTCGATAATTGAGTATGACCCGAATGTATAACCTCATTTGTTTGTGACGACTCATGTCAAAAGTCTTTACAATAATAATTTTTATTAATTTTAAATATCCGCATTAATATTTGAAATCAAATATGTACAAGTTTACATTGATAAGCCGTTTTATATCGCTTAGAAACTCAATTAGTTTGAAATAGGGTCACGCTATATAAGAATGTGTAATACTTGTCAAAATCTTATTAATGGTGCAAAGGCTTATGGTTTTGGTTTACTCGAGTTTATATAAGTTTTAAGTTTATAAAGATTGTTTGTAGTTTTTGTATACTAGTTTGATAGTCGGACGTGGGTTGCCAAGTCAAGACGAGATGGAACAAAGTTTAGTGAGACTGATTGGGCTGTGGCCCGAGACACGAACCGGTCCCTAGATAAAATACCAAACGGAACCTTTACCAAATCTGGGCCTAGGCCCAGTTTCAATACAACCAAATGGACTTCTTTGAAAAATGGGAATGGGCTTCGACCCAGTTACTCTACACACACAAGAACAATTACTGCTTGAGTTTGGCAGTTTTGACGCCACAAAACTCGAACCAAAAATGTGATATGAACAAGCTCAAAAATTACGCATAGGTTAACACTGAACTAGAACTCAAGTAATACAAAGACACTTAGACTCATACGACCACCTCGTGGTCAAGTGTTGGACGAAGTGCCCAACACCCTTCGGGGTGCCTCTTTGTGGCTAGCAACAAACATAATGCGACCCTTGAGAGGGAATTCATATTTACAAAATAAGATTAACATGGTATCAAAAGTAGGAAACACCATGCTAAAAGAGTATGGAGGCTCGACTCTAGTTTTCGTCTCGTGCCATTTGGGTACTACCTGACTTGGTTTGAGACTCGACACTATGGTTGTGTAAACAGAACGAGTAGGACTTACCCCTGCGAGGGGGATTTACCTAAGCTGACGGAAAAATGTAAGCAAAACAACATTCTCGGTTGTGGTTTTGACCTTAGCCGCGACGATTCATACTTAACCATGACTAAGCTACAACCATGAGGCACTTAGATAAGCCGAAAAGCTCACAGTAAGCTATATACCAATTTAGCCAATACAAGCTTTCTTATGTGAATAGTTTTTAGATTTTACTTAAACAACAACAACAACAATTTATCAAGGATGAAAACTTTAACAATCGAAAATTATAATCGTTTGACATAAATTAAATTATCACCGCCCCATCATCTTAATCAAAACCATTAAGTCTTAACAATAATAGAACATCACTAAACAAGAAAAACTCAAATGAAAAATTTTATTAATATCGAACGGTGTAAAAAAAATATAGAGATAGTAACAATTCGTTTGAACAAGAACTCAACAAAGATAATTGTTCTTACATTATTCCAAAGTGGGTCGAACACAAAAGCTTCAATTGGAGGTGACCTGGTTCGATTTAGACCAATTAACTTCTGGGATAGCTTCCTCTTTCACCCAAGAATAAAACTCCTCAATCAATTTCAAAAAGTCCTTTGATTCAAGGAAACCCTAATTTTTGATTATGTGAGAGATGCGTGCAAAAACTATGAGAGAATCTTCCTCTCATATAGGGAAATAGATGGAGAGCTTGGACTTCACTTTCTTGGTCTTGAGATGATGAACAACTATTCATGTTTGACCATGAGTGATGGAGATTGATCATACTTATCAAGATGGAGGAGGGGGAGGCGTAGCTTTTAGGGCTAGGGGATGTGATGTTGCTAGAAAATGGAAAGGGAACAAGCTTTTGAAAAAATGAGGCGTGTGTTTGGTTTTCCAGAAAAAGGAAGAAGACAAAAGCTGAGAAAGAAGAGGGAGGCGTAGGTTTTAGGTTTATTATTATTATTATTATTATTAATAAATGTATTACGTGTACCCCGTACTGTATAATTTGTTCCGTACAGGATAACGTTTATTTATGTAGAATATGATTCGGGTATCCGTATTTTATAAATTTTATATTTCCGGAGACCTTTTGACGAGTGAATTAATATGGTATTATTATTATTTTGAGATTAGAAAATAAATTTCATTCCAATACTATCATGGTGTCGGTATACGTGTGGTGCCAGGACTTCAGAAAAAAAAAACGAGATGACTTTTCGTTTTTGAGTCATAACGATTTCAAAAATAAAAATTCGTATTTTCTGACAAAATGACTGATTAAATAATAGCCTAAAAATTACGGATTGTCACAGTCTGCCAACCTTAAAAAGAATCTCGTCCTCGAGATTCAGTCCGTCTACCCTACAGGCGTACATTCTCATGGTTCAAACTTTCTCATTCTCGAGCTTTGCCCTCAAAAGACTCTTAGTTGGTGAATTCTCACAACTTATCGACCTGACTGGTCATGTGTTTAGTTGTGTAGTTTGGGTGACATCTTGATCCTAACTTGATTTTCGCAACTCATCAAACAAGAACTGTCACTAGATCAAGTTAGAAAACAAGTTGTCAGAAAGAGATGGTTTCTCATCTTTGTAAGAGACCTTTTGAAAGTTTGGCTCGAGTTTGAAATCATTTAAACCAATCAATTCAACAAATAGTGGCAGTTCAGATTAGTGAGAAGGCTAAAGGTCTAACTAAAGCTTATGACGTCGAGATCACCACATGACAAAAACGAAGGCATGCCTAATGCTAAAGGTATATGTCTGACTACAGGGTTCAATGCACATCATGCCAAGTCAAATCAAAGCACTTCAGTTCAAGCTCATATATTGTCCTAAAGGCAAAAGTCTTAGCACACAGAATGCCTAGCAGTATAGTCATAAATGCAAAAAAACACGCAAGGCAGATGCACACACATAGGCCAATGCATTCTCAGGTGACCTAGACTCTGACTCTTACCAAACATGATCTAAGGTAACTACCCCAATCATCCCATGATTCCTCCTAAATTATGCATAGTTGATCAGGCTATGCATAATTTAGGAACAACAATGGAATGCTCGGGCTAATCGACTTGCTCCATGTTTGGGGTTTTTATAAAAACTTTAGTTTGGTTATAGTTGAGGTTTTTATTTTAGAAAACCCGGCATTCTCTATAACCTTCGGCTCTGATACCAATCTGTCACACCCCGCCGGAGGCGGAAACGCGAGGTGCAACATAATCAATATGCATTGCAAAAGAGATATAGTACAATACCATATTTAAATTTAAGGAAATAATAAAATGTTACAATATTTTTCAAGCCAACTTTGGCAATAAAAACTTAAAGCTTGGTTTCTAAAAGACGTCTTATTATACTTAATGACCAAAGACGACACGTGAAGACTCCTTTATGCAAAAGACTTCATAAATCATGCTTATTGACGATCACCTGAAATGCATGAGAAAACGGGTCAACTATGAAAATAGTTGGTGAGTACACAGGTTTTATGTAATACAAAAAGCCATTTTAATAAAAGTCCTTTTACATATTAAAAAAATCCGATTTTAAGAAAGTATTTAAATAGTGCGAAAACATTTTTGAGTATGTCTGCCTTGCAAATGTCTTGTCAACTCATCATGTTACAAGTCCCGCCCATACAAGACTTGTAACATATAAGTTGACATACATTTCCATATTTCAAGTGGTAAGTCTAGTAATCAATGCACATATGGTCAAACTAAGTCATAATACAAGCACCTAGAATATATAATAGATCACGACTGCTCCGAACAAGGGAGACTTTGCATTGCTCCTGTCGACAAAGGAGACTTAGTATTGCTCAAATGGAGACTTAGTGTTGCTCAGAGGGAGACTTAGTATTGCTCAAAGAGACTTTAACATGTACGAACATTATAACTATATATATTATCAACCTAAGACTGCTCCGAACATGGGAGACTTTAAGACATAGCACGTACGACACAATATGGTTCTAAGCATACGAAAAGATCAGGAACAAGTCATAAGGTCATAATAAGTCAAACGGTTCAAGATATATCAAATAGTCCAAAGAAATTTATAATTTAGAACAAAAATATAGTTTAAGATTTAATTTCATGCATTTCACCCCAAATAAACAAAGCAGTAAAAAGGGGGAACTGTGAACTCACCTTGGAAATTAACAGTCTAAAGCAGCAGTCAAATGGAATTATTGGATGGCACCGACACGCAACCTAGATTAGTACGGCAAGTCTTAGTTTCTGATTTCATGTTAATTAAAGTCTACTTAACTTTATTTAATTTACAAGTGGTCTTGTTGTTGTTGTTGTTGCTCGTGTCGACGGTAAGTTTTGGAACTATTATATTCAAACAACATAGTGTAATTCGGCTTGTAAAACTTACTTGGAAATGGATATACTTTGGCTAAAATGAGTTACATAAAGAATTTGACGAAAACATGATATCTGGTCGGTAAGGAAATTCGGACGAAATGACGCTATAAATATAGTAGATATATTTTATTTATAGACGTA
The DNA here is from genome assembly GCA_019973895.1 of Chrysanthemum seticuspe. Classification (NCBI taxonomy): domain Eukaryota; kingdom Viridiplantae; phylum Streptophyta; class Magnoliopsida; order Asterales; family Asteraceae; genus Chrysanthemum; species Chrysanthemum seticuspe. The sequence goes on along the minus strand of BPTQ01000006.1, from coordinate 108,666,120 downwards.
TAAATATTTATATATACCTATATAGTTTAATTATTAATAAGGAAAATTAAGTATTAACTTGATACAATTTGAAATTAGATAGTACAATATAAGTTTGATAAAGTTATACCAGTTATCGTAAAAATAGACATAATTGTCGATAATTGAGTATGACCCGAATGTATAACCTCATTTGTTTGTGACGACTCATGTCAAAAGTCTTTACAATAATAATTTTTATTAAGTTTAAATATCCGCATACATATTTGAAATCAAATATGTACAAGTTTACATTGATAAGCCGTTTTATATCGCTTAGAAACTCAATTAGTTTGAAATAGGGTCACGCTATATAAGAATGTGTAATACTTGTCAAAATCTTATTAATTGTAGGATCGTGAATATTATGTTGTTTGATGATTTGGGTGGACTAGGATTATCATGATATAAGAAAGCCATTAGAGAGATGAAGAGAGTAGAGAGGATGTTTCTTGAAAGAGAGTTGTTATACAAAAATGAAAGGTTAGATTCAAGAAGCAACACCCTTCCCTTAAAGGGAAGGGTATTTATAGTTACAAACTAATACGTCCTCCTCTCGGACTGTGAATCAGGCATACAGTGGGTAAAGACCCGTCCTTCCTACACGGTGTTGCACTAAACTAAACTACGCTAATAACTAACTAATAAACTACTACCTCCGTCCCAAAATTATTGTCATCTTTTGACTTTTTCGGTCTTTCTTTATCAACTTTGACCGTAAGTATTTTTGTTTGTGTTATACAATAGTTGATGAAAGTTATATCAATGAAAAATTCATTTAAAACTCTATCTATTCATATATTTTGCATCAAGTATTATGTAACACAAATAAAAATACTTAAGGTCAAAGTTGTAAATGAAAGACCGAAAAAGTCAAATGGGGGCAATAATTTTGGGACGGAGGGAGTAACAAATAACGTAACTAACGATATGTCTACGAGCTAACTTATGCTAGATAATATTTGGGGTGACCGATACTAGACTATGGAATTTCTAATTCCTAACAATCTCCCCCTAAGGGAGGTCACCCCATGTTTTACATTTCGAATCCTAGCATTCTATTCAATCTTCAGTCTTGAGCTCGTAGACTTTAATTCTTCAACATCTGCATCTTTGTGCATTAGCAGTGATTCTTCAAAGTCCGATTACTTTGTACTTTAAGTGGAGGTCTTTGATCTGATCCACATCTTTGATGATCTTCGAGCTTTCTTTGAGATCATCAGCCACAGTAAATCTCTGGATCACCCTTTATTGTGTTGCCATCATGTGAAGTTGTGACTTTTGGACCGACACGCTCACACTTTCTGGATCATGACATCTTTCCATCAGGGTAGCAGAAGCTTTACTGGTTCATGATATTTGCAGAAGCGCAGCAGAAGCATAGTATAAAAATATCAGAGCCAGGTTACGAAGATAGGCACTTGTCATGATTTCTTTAAATTAAATGTGGATGCTGTGAGCATGCGGCTTTGGATTGACTTCTCAATTTTGATCAGCTGCAACCGTCCAAATGTACCTGCAAACAACAGTTAGCAATAAAGCACATGAAAGTATCTTTGATCACTTTCATTGAATTGAGGTACACTGCCCACGGTTCCCCGTTGATCAGTACAAGTACTGCCTGTGATCAGGTAGAATTCCGAAGAATCTCCTTGACAGGGTTTCCCAGCTGCTCTAGCCGTTCTCAAACCGGAACGTCTCAAAGAAGACAACATGGAGTGAGTGAACCAGCAAATTGAGATTCACTGATTGATGAAAAATGATTTGAAAAACAATCGCGTATTGCTTGAAGAAAGAGTTTTGCAATACGACAAAGGTTTTATGAGAAAGATCATTTTTCAATCGAAAATACCTTTTGTATTTGAATGAGAATACACATTCGATGTGCTAGAGAAAAGAAGAGATTTGCACATCGAATGGTTTTTCCAAAACTATTTTTTCAATCAGAGATACTTTTTGTGTTTGAAAACATGAATACACATTCGATGTGCTAGAGAAAAGAAGATTTGCACATCGAACAGTTTTTCCAAAAGTATTCGTTGATTCATTTCCTGGACCAAGGTTGATTCAAGAATGAATTACCCCATTGTTTCTATCCAGTTGTCACAAGCCTGATCTTAAGAAAAGATCTTACATGTCACCCACCAAGAGCTTGTTTGATGTTGGCTCTAGAAGGATTTCCATCTTCATCGTGAATACTTTTACATATCACTCGGATATTCTGGCAATACCACAAGGATAATGCGTAGGACTCTTAATATATTCTTACTTTCCACATTGTATGAAACAACAAGTCTTGATTAATTTAGTGTCCTAATAAGATATTGTGGATGATCTCTTGGCTTTAGACTCAATTGTGCACTTTGGTTCCTATGCCGGAGACTAGGGAGAGGGTCTCCTTCTTCAATATCAACAATCTCTAAGAGAAAGTCAATAGATTATGTAGGTTCCCCGTGAAAATGAAAAAAGTCCTTTTAAGAGGAACTTGAGTAGCTTGGGAAGGTTAGTGCAGTGCGTCACTGGGTCCATGACGTCTTGTCTTCAATACCGGCGTCACCTTGGTAACAACCAGTAGCATATGTATTGAACCCGGTTTCTGCCCTAAGGTTGAATTATTGGAAGGCTATTTCTTTTCACCCTTTTCACATTCATTTCTTTTTCATTCTTCAACCCCTTCAGTGCTTACTAAGACTTCATTACTAGAACCTTGTTGGGTTTGTTCCAGTACTAGCTCTGTCTCAGTCAGCACTCTTCCCATATTCTCACTTTTCTCCTTTTTTCATCATACCTAAGGACTTCTACACTATTTAGTAGATTGTCCCTGGGTAGATCCCTCCGGCTCTGGCGGGATCGTGGGAACGAATACCTAACCTAACCATCCTTATAACACCATGCATAAAGTAAATTGGTTGGTCTCTTGGTATTGTTCTTTCCTTCTTGAAACCAATTGAAAAATCATTTGGAAAATCAATCAAGGTACTTGTGATATAAAATCAAAGCATTTTGTACCTTAATTGTTTTTGATCATTTAGAAATGCTCCCCCTCAACATGTGCATATGATTTTGAAATTATTTAGCACATGGAGGCAAGAGTTCTTTGAAATAATTTCTTGATCACAATTTCCGTGGAAAAAGCCATTTGAATTTCTTTGGTAAATTCTCCCTCTCAATATGTGCGTGGGATATTTGAAATCATTTTATCACATAGAGGAAAGAGTTCATTTGAAGTACATCCACGATCACAAAAGCCATTAAGAAACCATTAGAAAATCAATCAAGGTACTTTATGTTGAAACATAGAAATCTTTGTACCTTGAAAGTTTATTTTCTTTTTGAAATGCTCCCCCTCAATATGTGCTTCGAGATTCGAAAGCGTTTAGCACATATGGGAGAGCAATATGCACACTTGAATTAAAACGATCACCTTTTATCAAAATTCTTTATTAAATCACAAATTCTCCCCCGATCAAAAATATCAAACCCTTTGAGATTTTGGATCACAAGTGATTTAATAAGGTTTAGAAAACATGAGAGAAAATGTGGCCTTGTTTAAATACTCATCTTGTTTTTCGATAAATGCTCCCCCTCAACATGTGCATTATGTATTAGAAATCGTTTGGCACATGGAGGCAGGAGTGCCTTTAAAGGACTAAAACCAATTCCATTTAAACAAATTTGAGATTTAAATCACGATCTCTCCCCCGATCAAAAAATTCAAACCTTTTGAGATTTGTGATCCCAATTGATTTAAATCATTTAAAAGATTTTGGGGAAAGACGTGGCAAGATTTAATTTTGAAAAATGATTGATACGGATCAATTTTAGACATTAAAGATTGTTAGTATCAGGTATGATAGCTTTTAAGAGATCTTTAAGTAAAATAAAACAATTTCACAATCAAACAAGAACAGAAAAAATTTCATTTTGTAAGATCTTTGAGTTTTAAAGAAAATTGTACCATGACATAACATTAAATCTTTAGATCACCACTTATTATTGTACAAACGGACCTTTAATTTATGAAGAAATATCGTTTGAAAATATTTTATTTTAAATCACTCTCCCCCTCAATCGATGACCGTAGTCGATGATTGAGTGACTTAAGTTTTGATAAAATGAAGTCCGGTGATTTTCAAAATTAAGTCCAATTTATTTTTAAAACCAATATTTTTCATTTTTAAAACAATATTATTAAAAAATTGTTTAAAAAAAATGGTATCATCACTATTATCCTGCACAAAGATACGTTAGGTGGTTGAGCTGCTTTTGTTGTTGTTGCTGAGGGTTGGAAGAAAACCATTTGCAGACGCAGTGAGACTTCTTACGTTGCATTCTTTCATGCCAACTTTCCATAGAGGTCAAATTAAGCTCCGTTTCTTCATTTGAAGATGAAGAAAACCATCTGCTGATGCAGTGAGACCTCTTACGTTGCATTTTTTCATGCCAACTCTCCATAGAAGTCAAATTAAGCTCCGTTTCTTCATTTGTCAACCCAAGATATAGTTACCCTTTCCTTTTGGCATCCTATCATCTTCAATTGTGGGATCCGGATCGGGAACATTGTTAGATACCAATATACCTGCATACGTTAGTGAACACACATACAGATATATGGTGGTCGACATCACCCAAACAACAATCGACTAATAAAAGTCAATTCAACATATCAATCATATCATATAAAGCATGGGAATAATGTGTTTATCAAACTCTAATCATATATCCTAGGCACCTAGTCCTTCAACGTAGGTTAACATCATTTTTCAGTTAAGCATTTAGGATAATTAGATAAGCCCGATAGATGATATAAATTTGAAAAACATTCTCCCCCTCAATCAATGACTCATTTTCTGAAAAGTTTTAAAAGCGCTGAAGTCATTGATTGAGTTTGCAAATTTATGAACATTCTGATACTGATTGTTTTTCAAGCAACTCATTTTTCACCAATTTAGTTAAAACAAATATTTTTTAGAAGAATTTTACAATGAAAAATATTTGAGTAGGAACAGCAGTCCTTCGACATACTTTCCTTAATTAGTTTTAGGATAAGTGCACGAAATTTTAGAAAATTGGTTTAGCGCAACACTTTCCTTTCTTTAAAAGAGCGGGTTGCTATCAGAAATAATAGCAAACCATAGTTTAAGCACGGGTTACAGTCTGAAATAACTGCAAGCCATGGTTTAAGCACGGGTTACAGTCTTAAGTAACTGTCAACCATAATTTTAGACATGTTTTGAAAAGAATATTTACACCTCCTGCTCGAACTTCATCTATGGTCCCGTGCCATTGTTGAATGACATTTCTAAGACCGTAGATGTTATCGATACCAGAAGACATGTCTTGAGAAAACAATATTTTTGGTATTTTTCAAATTTTCTGATTTTTATAAATTTTTGTTGGTTTTATAATTTTCTATTTTCTTTTTCTGGTTTTATATTTTTGTATTTTGGTTTTTAATAATTATTTACCAAGATAGAGAAGATGATATAGTTTAAGAAGATGATGATACGAGTACCGAGATAAGGATATCGAGCAGCCTCGTTGAAGAAGATAGAAGTCATCATCTCTTAAACATTCACCACCAAAGCTTTCGAGGCTCCTGAGTTGAGAGAAATTGAACCATCTGAAAGTGAGACTTTGGCAGCTTCCCCCCAAACCGAAAATCCTTTTGTTGAGCAGATTCGAAGCTATATTTCAAGCTTGCTTTAGCCAGGTGCACACAGAAGCACACCATTATCATCGATCTTGCTGCTCCTTTTGAGAATGATCATCGTGATTCTTCGTTTGAGGTTATATCATCCAATAGAAGAACAACAACGTATCATCCCACGTTTAAATAATATTCTCAAATTCCTTTTCCACTGAAGTCTGAAGCGATCCATACCAAAAAGTTGTCAAGAGACCACTTCCCCCAAGTAGATGAATTGATGCAGTCAGTCTCTTAGACTAGATCTCACGAACCCGAATACACATATACCCGAAGACAGAGAAACTTATACCATCGAAGTAGTAGATTAAGTCTAATAGCCAAAGAATAACCCCGATGTATACTTTTCTCTCCCCTAAAGAAAGTGTATGAAGCTCAAGAACCTGAAGTACCCGAATGCCCAAAGAGAGAATAACCGATAACATTGAAGAAGTAGGCCGAATCACTGATTATCTCTACGGATGACAATCTCTGCGGATGTCAACTCCGGAATAAGTGATTATATCTCTGAATCACTGATTAAGCACTCAAGTGAAACAGTTGAGCGTCCCCAATGAACACAATCTCTCTCCCCTGATGATTGCAATAGCATCGAAATCATCACACACTTGTGTACCTCTTTTATTACCAGAAACTAACTTTTCCATCTCTTCCCCCACATAGTTGGAATAAGAACACTAAACGCCATGAGTCAAACCTTGAGATTCTCTGCGGTAATGACATTAGTCTTCCTGGGATATCTTCAATCACTTAGAAGTATTAAGTTCATCAATGTTTACTCGCGTTTAGATGCGTGTCTCCTTCCCCCTTGCTGGTTTTAATATTTCAGAATCAGCAACACATTATAAGCCCATGTACTAGAAATATTTTGAGAAGAACATCATAAGCTCAGGTGTATCTGTGAGAATCAACTTGCTGAAGAATAACGTGAGAAAATCTAATTAGGGATTGAATCTTGACTTTTCACTCTCCCCCAATTAGTGCTCTCCCCAAAACCAACAATCTGTTTGATAAATGCCCAGATTAAGAAGAAGTTTTAGATCTTTAAATGCAACTCGTCTTTAGTCTTCTAACACGCAGCAGAAAATGTAGAACAGACTGTAGACTCGACCTTCTTCTAGATTGTCTGTTTGGAAAATAGAAAGTTAACATCTTCTTCTCACCAAATGCATTCCCGTTAACTTATATATAGCAAATCCCCTTAACTCGAATCCCTCCCAATCAAACAAGAACAGAAAGATGTTCATCAAGGAAATCCGCCCTGCAACTAGAAGCCTTTGTCATTCATCACATAAGCTCATGAGAAGATGTCAACTACCGGCTCTTAGAAGAAACTCCATGTAAAGATGACCCGATAAGAAGAAGCTCGATTCTTACATGAGTTAGGAGCCGTATGACCATATATTCTCAAATATAACTCAACATGTAGAATTATCATACTTCTTCTCCCCCTCAAGAATTGCATACGGAGATGCCATTCTTGATTAAACAAGTGATTATCTTCTAAATGTATTCTATTCACACTTCTCCCCTGCAAAATTAGCACATGATGTTGCCATCGTCATTATAGTTGAGCAAGTGGAATAAGAAAAACAATCAACAATAGTTCGGTTCACTTGATGACCGAATCGCATGGAAAAAGCATGAAGCATGTTGATGAGAATGGTCATAATTAAGAAGATTTCCCTTCTTCAGAAGATAAAGCGCACTGACGCATACACTTTTCTTTTCTTTGGAGAACGAGGCTTGAACTGTTGTGTTCAAACGTCATAAGAAGATTTCTCTTCTTTCGAAGATAAAGCGCACTGACACGTACACTTTTCTTTTCTTTAGAGTACGAGGCTTGAACTGTTGTGTTCAAACATCATAAATCTCTCTCTTTTCAATATGTCTTGGCAAACTTGTAATCAACCCCATTATCATTCAGTAGGCTCTTTGTCGTGACAGCTGATGGAGAAAACCCAATATGATGAATTTGACCCTGAAGTAAACTAACCCGAACTCGTGACTTAAACTTGCACATGTGTAACAAAGAGCGATGTCGAGAATTCATGCCCATTTGAATTTCTAAGTACTCTATACTCTTTAACCAACCAACCATCAAGTATAAGACGTACATCACCTCTTGAAAATCCACAATTGAATGTGACACTGAGCACTACAATGTAACTCCTTAAAGTGATAGTTATTTTGTGGTGGTAAGAGCCCAATTCCCCCAAGTGGTAAAAGAAAAGGAAAAAGTCACCCAACAATAACTAGATTTCCAAGTCTTCATTTTTGATAATAAGCTCGAACAAGGATCTTGAAGAATCTTCATCCAACCATCCCCGATACCTTCAGATACTAAGTACACTCGCCAGTGATATTTCACTTTAACCTCAAATCAATAATAGTAATTTATCCCCGTTGTCACATCTACTGGTTAAAAGCTCAAATCTAGCCTCCTTTGACGTTTTAAGTAAACTTATGATTATGGTTTATCCCGACCATGGTTAAAAGCACATAACCCCGTAAAATCATGTAATAACCAACCTGCCATGAAGACAATCCAAACAAACACCCAATTCATGAAGTACACCCTTTTATCCCTTCTTTGAAGCAGAAACCGTAGCACCAGCATCAGATAAGATCCCGAAATACACTTCCCTTTCTCCAGGATGGTTCCATCATTACGGGATTTTACAATTCTATGGTTTAAACCGAGAAATAGTTTCTTTCGCGGGATTTTACAAAACCAAGAATAAACCGTAAGATGGATCCAGAAATGCACTTTACTATTACTAGGATGTTTCCATTGTCACGGGATTTTACAAGTGTATGATTTAAACCGAGAAATAGATTCTTTCGCGGGATTTTACAAAATCAAGACAAAACCGTACACAATGTAAGCTTGAATGTGGTATGACAAATTTGGTTTCGGTGAATATCTGTTTTAGGGGAACATGCAGCAGTTCATCAGCGGTTCATTCTCCATCATCAACACTATCATCAACCATTAAACACTTTGGTAAGCACATCATCCACATATTCTGTCGGCTATTGCAGTGACAACATGGTGAAGAAAACCCGATATGCCAAACTTGATCATGAAGTAAAATTCCCCAGATTTGTTACTTAAACTTGTACTAATCCTTGTGAAGAAGAAACGGTGTACCCAATGTACAAAACCTCTTGACGTATCCTCAACTGCGTGAGACACCGAAGTGATAGTTATGTTTTGGGTTAAGCGAGAAAGAATCACAAACATAACTAAATAGCCAAGTCTTTATCACACTCTATAAAAGCCCAAACAAGTCATCTTCGCGGAAGGGTAGAAAGAAAGAAGACAAAATAAGTAAACGTGCCCGGAAAACTTCATCTCAAAGCCAAATAAGAAATACCAAGCAACAACCCCGTAGTCAACCGTGTTTAACATTCAGTTCAAGCCGTGACATAATTTTCTACGTGAAACTGTATAAACCAAAGTATCAAACCGTGTAGCCCAACAACTTACATCAAGTCTCTTTGAATAATCAAAGCTCATCATCAAGTCTCATTATCACAAGTCTCATCATCAAAGCTCTTTAACGAATCTCATAAAACCCAAATCACATAAACCTCATATCATCAAGTCTCATATTAGTCAAATCACATCAACAAATCAAATCATCAAAATTCATGATCAAATCTCATCGGCGCCTCTCATATTAGCCCAGTCTCATAAGAGCAATCCAGTATAGAGAAGCCCATCTGTTCAACATCATATGGTCCAAATAAAAATTCCGCCCGAGAAATATCAATTCAAGCCCATATCCGATATCATTGACATATAACATATTTGCTAAGAATATGACACGACCCCAAGTCCAATTAAAACATTTGAATCGTCACTTTAATACAAAATCAATAATACCGGATAAGGACCTTGAGCCTATTAAAGATCATTTACTACTTGAAGCCGTGAATAATTATCTCCCGTGAAATATGAATGACCAACCAACCAACATTATATCTCGAATAATACCATTATACATGGCCAATGTGTATTATAGACTGCATTATACACGTCCCATGTAAATTAACACCAAAAAATATTCCAAGCAGATGTGATAAACACCATACACGGCCCATTATACATGATCTTATGCTTAACACTTAAATGATGTTAGAATACAGGGCCCATGTAAAATTTACATCTGATCCAAAAGCCCAATGCTTGCATCCCTAATAATCGGGTATAAAAGTCACACCATAATCTCACATAACCCTAATTTTTCTCAAACCTCAAACCCTAAACTCACAATACTTCCGCCCCCTTTCACCTTCACGTTTCATCTCAGAAATAATACCATCTCTTCAAACCCAAAAATCATATCAACGATTCCCCCTTCTAAATCTCACAATAAAACGTGCCAAAGGGGCAGGAAGACCACAATCCAACATACATCAAGCAATCCATCCGTATGACATCATAGTAAATCAAAATGGCCTCGCCACAGGGATGGCTTGAGGCAATTCGATCTAGCCACAGGGATGGTATGAGTTTAACGAATCTCCAAAGGTTTCAGGTAAGTATTAAATCTAGGAGACGTCCATGTTATGATATGAATATAGTCAATGAATTAAAAGAAATGATTTAACAGTTATGTTACAATCGCTTTTTTTATATTCGGATATAATATCAAAAAAAATTTGATCAATGATGGTTTGATTTTTTTCGTGTTATAGACTCTTGATAGTCTTGGATGTATCTTATGAGAACCACGAAAAAACAAACTGAGATGACACCTTTTAAACCCGTTTGAATTTTTTTCTTGTAACCGAATCAAGAAGAAGGATGAAACCCCAAATGGTTTTGATCTTTCTTCAATATTTTCGGATATTATCATTAAAACATGGATCAATGATGGAATAAGCTGTGTGAATGATCATTAATGGTTTTTCATGAGATACACACAACCTTTCTGAGACCGATTATATTAATCTTTAGTTATCATGTATGAGATATTGAATATGAGATGAGACTTAGACATGGTAGATAAGGATGTTTATTGGATAGGTTGGTGATGGTTTTGAATTGTTGCTGTTGTTGATTCATCTCCTCAGACTTTTCATTACTTATATCTTATGTTTTTGAGTCGGATCAGTTGAAGTTGCTTCCTTTTCTTTTACGTTTTCATTTCTATTACTGAAAACCATGGACTGATGATGTTGTAAACTCAACTGAGGTCATGACTGGTTTAGTTGGATCATTCAATGGTCAACAAGTCGCTTTTGATTCAATAATCAAACAGCATAGGCTCAACTCGCATCATGACAGTGTTTTAGACAAGTCGCTTTAGATTTTTTTGACTCAAAAGTCAAACAACTCGCATCCAACTTAAGTTAATCAACTCGCATTTTTAACTTCAAACACAACACGCATCATTTTTTATAGCACAACTCGCTTTTGACCAATAAACTTGACAACTCGCATCCTAAACATTGGGCAACTCGCATTGAGTACACTGAATCTGGACTAGTTACAGTCAGAACTGTCAACTCTCATAGATAAATTGGTCAACTCGCATCTTAAAAAGTGTTGACAACTCGCATAGTGACCAGTGAATCTGTACATATATTGACAACTCGCATCCTGGATGCATAGAAACAGGACCAAAGACACAACTCGCTTCGAAGAATACCACTACTCGCAACCAAGAATTACATGTATCAACCCAGAAATTGCTGTATAATACAGGCTTACAAAAACAGATACCCACACGAACGGTTAGACCAAAGACTTGAACATATCTGACCACAACTCTAATAATAGAAACAGTTTACTAACCAACTATATTTGACCACCAAAACAGATTTAGAAACTGATATAAAACTTATACCAAGACATGTTAAAATGCATTTTGGCCACTTCAATCTAAACTCAGTAAACATGTTCCAAATCAGATAACACACTTAACCATGTAAGAACAACAACATCAACACGCATCAATGAATCAACCGAACCGCATATAAAAACCATTCAAATCAACACAAACAACAAAACCTAGGCTCTGATGCCAATTGTAGGATCGTGAATATTATGTTGTTTGATGATTCGGGTGGTGTAAGATTATGATGATATAAAAAAGCCATTAGTAAGATGAAGAGAGTAGAGAGGATGTTTCTTGAAAGAGAGTTGTTATACAAAAATGAAAGGTTAGATTCAAGAAGCAACACCCTTCCCTTAGAGGGAAGGGTATTTATAGTTAGAAACTAATACGTCCTCTTGTCGGACTGTGGATCAAGCATACAGTGGGTAAGGACCCGTCCTTCCTCCACGGTGTTGCACTATACTAAACTACGCTAATAACTAACTAATAAACTAACAAATAACGTAACTAACGATATGTCTACGAGCTAACTTATGCTAGATAATATTTGGGGTGACCGATACTTCTGTTAGGAATTGGAAAATCCATAGTGAAGAGTCGGTCACCCCAACTCTAGTCTAGCATAAGTTAGCTCGTATACATATCGTTATTTACCTCTAGTCTAGCATAAGTTAGCTCGTAGACATATCGTTATTTACTGTTTATTAGTTTAGTTATTAGCTTAGTGCAACAACGTGGAGGAAGGACGGGTCTTTACCCAATGTATGCCTGATCCACAGTCTGAAGGAGGACGTTTAGTTTGTAACTATAAATACCCTCTACCTTCCAAGGTAGAGGGTTGGACCTTTCATTAATCTAATCTTCCTTCCTTTGTTAACTTTCTCTCTCTAGAAAGGCTCCCATCTTCTACTTTCTCTCTTTAGAACTCTATCAAATTCGAACCATATATTGTTATGTGATGTGTTTATGAAATCCAATATGTTAAAAATGGTATCAAGAGCCATGGTTTGATCATCTCTCTTACATATACTTGGATTTCTAGTGGTTTTAGATGGTTTTTGAGATTGAGAAAGTTTAGTGGTTTTTGCATCATTTGGATCATTTCTTGTGTTAAAGTTTGGATTTTGATTGTACTTTTGTGTTTAGAATCATTGTAAGTGCTTGGGCTTTGATTTGGAAAGCTTGAATCACTGTGGTTGAGCTTGTTTTGGATTGAAAGGTGTGTTTTTGAAGTTTTTCTTGGTAGCGACTTGGTTCTCGTAGTGAGTTTCATCATAGCGACTTGCTTCAGAAAAAGGTAGCGAGTTGTAGTATTTTTTGGTAGCGACTTGGTCCTAGCGACTTGTCTATTGAGACAAGCCGACAAATAGTACAAGTTAGTGGATTCTCCACTACGGCTAGCGACTTGATGAGGTTAGCGACTTGCTTCAGAAATTGTTAGCGAGTTGTAGTGTAAATTGTTAGCGACTTGATACTAGCGACTTGGATCTTAGCGAGTTGTTCTTTAGCAACCTAACTGTGTCTAGCGACTTGGTGCTTAGCGACTTGTTGTCATAATACTTAGCGACTTGGTGCTTAGCAACTTGGTTCAAGGATTCTTAGCGACTTTGTAGGATATTAGTTTTCACATACACATCAAACCATAACAACAAGGTGGCGTATAAGTGGAATTCTAGAGAGAGAAAGTTAGAGGTTTAGGGAACTTAGTGAGAGAAAGTGAAAGATATTATTATGAGCTCCAACTCTCTACCTTGGAAGGTAGAGAGTATTTATAGTCTTACATAAATCGCCACACATCGGGCTGTGGATCAGGCATACAGTGGGTAAAGACCCGTCCGTCCTCCACGGTGTTACTTAACTAAATACTATTTAACTTAAAATAACTACGACTACGAGCTTTCTAACGATTACATATACTTGAGGTGACCGACTCTTTAATACAGGGAATTTCTAATTCCTAACAATCTCCCCCTAAGGGAGGTCACCTCAATCATGTACCAAAAATACATTGAATACAACCAGATAATACATTAACAATTGATCTTGCATCCTTTATGTAGTCCTTTGCTTCTATACGTTACACTTCTTTATTACTGATGCTCGAATCTTCGTTTCCTGATGTATTTCCTACGTTCTAGTTAACAATTACATAATAGACCAACATAAGTTACATAAAAACCATGTACTAACTCCACTGGAGGGAATCCCCCTCTAACAATCCTTAATCTTTAAGGGACATAATTTCTCAGCCAGTGGAGTTCATATACATTAGCAATCTTTCGAGCATCAGCATCAATAAAATTCAATTTATCATAAATCAATTCATTGTGGCACCTCCTGCCTGCCCAGAAATGGGTGACATACGGACTAGGTGTCGGGCTACACACCGCTAAATACATTCTGATATTTATGAGAGATGGAAGGTTCCATCTCTCAACCTCGAGTATTATTATAGAAAGTGAAAGAGAGTGATTCAAGGGATTTGGAGATTGAAAGAGAGAGATCTTAAGGTGAATATGCGGTGGAACAACAATACCAAACTACACATACACTTTTGATTATAGGATGTTTCAGCGATTCTTAGGAACTTGGTTCAACGATTCGTGGTTCAGCGATTCATAATACTGTTGTT
>BPTQ01000006.1:108565447-108628469 GCA_019973895.1 Chrysanthemum seticuspe | reverse complement strand
GTGTATAAGAGACAGCCTTATATTATCATATTTTACACTTTTAGCCCAAAGGTTTTAGAATTTACAAAACATACCCCTTTAGGTTAAATACAATTCGAATGGCCCTTTAAATATCCAAAATTACACGTTTAACCCCCATACCTATTTTTATACGTTTAGTACCTTTATTTTACTGTTCACAAAAATAACCTTTAAGTTTCAATATTTACAAAACCAACCCAAAACTTTTATATAAAGCCGAATAATGCATAGCTCAAGTACAAGCCCTAAACCTAGGTGTAACCCATCATTAGCTCATCATTATTACTTCATTTATTACCCTTAATCATAACAAGAAAACCCTAGTTTTTATAAACCCTAATCGTCCCTTTATAATTCTTTCCTTATTTATATACGATCGAACCATAAAACCCCAAACAAATCACACAAGCTTCGAATTCATAAATATGTATTTTATTCAGGTCTTATAACATGTAATAGATTCTGGAAAAATCAAATCATGGTCTTAAAAATTATCATAAGCTCATTCGTTATATTTATATGCTTTCTAGGGTTTTAACTCAAATTAATTCCATACGACTTATAAAACATGCATGGCCAATTTTTATGTGTTATATGTGACTTGTAGGACTGAAAGCAACATTAGGAACATACCCTTGATGAGCTTTGGTCGTTAGAACAAAAGAAACACAAAAACTCCACTCGCCGAAACCCTAATCGATCCAAAAACTCACCACGATCAAAACAGCAACTTAGGACTTCGAATACTATTTTTCTCACCTTCTTTACCTTCAAACTTGTCCAAGAAAAAAGGCTTTAAGCCCTGGAAACTGGAAGTCGAATTTTTGAGGGTTTTGGGAGTCGGTTTGGGTTAAATCGACAATTAGGGATTTATGTGAACCGAATAATGTATTTATATAGGCTTTACTATTTTTCTTGTGGGCTTTATAATGTATTGGACTTAAAATAAATGGACTCTAAATAATATAAATTATATTGGGCTTTTATTAGTTTTATTCTCTTATAAAAGTTAATAATTATATTCGGCCATATATATAAAATACAAAAACTGATTTTATAAAATCATAAATTTTAAAATTAGCTTTTCAAAGTAATTAAAATTTATTTGGATCATATGTGTTATTTCTTATAAATTTTCTGAATTTACATAGCTCATTTGGTATTCTTTAAATTAGTTATTCATACTTTTTGATTGTTGGGGTATTTTGGTCTTTTTGTGAATTTTAGAAATTCAGGTATTACAAAAATCCCCGTGTATACTCCAACATCATGTCTTACACCACTGACCCAGTAATTTCAGAAGTACTTAAATTGTATGATGTTGTGGACAACAATGATAATGTATGCTACACTGAACGATTAAAGATGATTGAATCAATCAATGATGATGTGAGTTCTTCATGCTCTGAGTCCAATGAGAAAGATTTGCACCTGTTCAGGCTATAGAATGCCATGCAAAAGGAAAGTAGCATTGAACCTTATCAACAACTTCACTCACACCTCATGTTACTCACAACAATAAGAATGGAACGAACATGCATTGCCATTTTCCGTCAAGACTTATCCACATTAACGGGAACATTACTATTGAACTTAGAACAATTAGAACAACAACTTGATAAAGAAATGGTTCAAAAGGATAGTTCTAGTGCTGCACTTCAAGTGATCCACAACCAATTTCAGTCATTCATAAGTGGGGAATTTACATCAGATTATGATCAAGACCTGACTGAAATGTCTTTCAAGAGACACACTGGAATGCAAATTAGCGTGTTCATTGAGACATTCATCCAAATCATGGATAATGTGGAGAAGTACATTGAGGAAGTTACACATAAAGATGAAAAAGTGGATGTGTGTCAGGTGCAGTTGAGAGATTGTTGTGATAAGTTGGGTAATGTATCTGTTGAAGAATCGGGGCGTTGCTGAATGCAGAATGTCAGAGACAACAAATAATGATGAGTCGGGTAAAGCACCAGATGATGGATCAGTTGACATTGAATACAGAGGCTCAGAGATTGATAAGCTTGACACAGCCAGCGGTCCAGTGACTCTTGTTACACATGATGTGGATGCAGATATCATACCAGAAATTGAGCAGGTGTCATGTGATGAGGTACCCTTAACTGTTCAGCATAGTACATCTGCTAATGTACCTAAACATACCGATCTTAATGCTGAACATGATTATGATAAATGTTCCTTGGTTGAGGCTGAGTCTAATAATTTCAAAACAAATGATATGGTTAACAAAAAGGCTTTTGATGAACTTTCAAGCAAATTCTCAAAACTTGAAAAACATTGCATTTCACTTGAAATTGCGATACAGAGTAAAGAAGAAAGTTTTCAACTTAACAAACCATGTAAAAATCCGGAACTTTCTGAATTCCGTGAACCTTTTGAAATTAACACTTTGAAAGCTCAGCTTCAAGACAAAGAGTCAACTATCAACAATTTGAAGAAACATATTTCTAATATGCATGTGAAAAGTAATTTGGTTACAAGTAATTCTGATGTTAATACTATTGATGATATTCAAATGAGAAATGATGAATTAGCAGTTTGTGTGGCCAAATTACTAAAGGAAAATGAGTCTTTGAGAAAGCATCACATAGAACTAAGTGACTCTGTCAAAGAAGCTAGAACTAAGTCAATGGAGCAAACAAACTCTTTGATAGCAAAAATTGATGAACTCAAAGCCCAACTTCAGGAAAAGAGTTTCGCTATTGTTGCCTTAAAAAATGAGCTTAGGAAAACTGTAGGGAAAAGTGTGAACACTAAGTTTACAAAACCATCAACCTTGGGGAAACCAGTTTCTCATCCCATTAGAAACATGTCCATTGTTAGGCAGCCTACTGCGTTTATATCCGAAAGACCAAAATTTTCAAAAACACGGTTTGCCTCCCAAGTTGATGAGAAACAAGTTACCAGTCACTTCACCAGAGTTACCTAAGAATAAGGCTTCTAGCTCCGTTAACTCTCAACACGTAGCCACTTCTACTCCCAGAACCTCTAGGATTAGTTCGAAAACAATGTCAAAACCAAGCATTAAAACCCAGAATTCATATGATATGAATGACTTGTGGAAGAACTATTATCTAGAAAAAGCTAGGAAAAAGGCACAGATTCAAAAAGACGGAATTTTAGGTGCAAGACCTAGGGTGAGGAATTCTACAAGATTTCAAGGCACTGCTAGTAGTTGTAAACCACTACCTAGGTCAAAAGACTAGGGATTGGCGTACATCTAAGAATAGTTATGTGCATAAGAATGCTAAGCATGTAGAAAACAAAACTAGAAAATCTGAGTCTTTTCCACATAAGAAACATTTTCCTAATTCACATGCCAAGGTACAATCCACTAAGACTACCTACATGGCTAAGGTTCAACATGTTATGATGCAAAACAAACCTAAAACTTCGTCTAGATGGATCCAAACTGCTAAATCTTTGGAGTATAGGAATAACGATAAGTCTTCCAATTTGCATAAGAATATCAACAATCGTAGACCTTGCTATAAGTGGATGCCGTATGGTAGAATGTTTAAGGATGCTGGACTTAGGTGGATACCTACCGGAAAGCTGTTTACCGATGACAAAATCAAGGTTGCCTGTGAAACCCCAAAGGGTTTGGATACTAATGTCACTAACCAAAATATATGCAATCAAGTTTGTAATATTAGTGCAGGTAGTCCTTACTCTGTTGCAGATACTTCAATCCTTCACTACATGGACTGGCTTAAAGTATGGATTACAAATGGATTGATATCTCATAACTCACGGGTTTAAGTAACTCAATCTTGATATTCTTTTGGCTATGATGTCTGTTCACATCAGTTCAGGCCTCGTACTTCATCATTATGGCGTCTGCAGATAACACTTCAGGCCTCGTTCCTCAAATAAAAGAAAAGTGTACGCTTCAGTGCGCTTTATCTTCAAAAGAAGAGAAATCTACATGTGTATGACCATTCTCATCGACATTCTTCATCAAAAAGCTTCATGTTTTTCCACGCTCTTTCAACTCTCAAGTGGATCTACGTTCATTGGTGTATATTCTTATTCACTTGGTCAAATCAAAAATGGTAACTTCGGATGCAATTTTTGAGGGGGAGAAGAGTGCATATACTACATGTTGATGGATGCTTGAATTATGGTCGTGTGACTCTCCTTCAACGCCTAATGCTTCACCTACTAAGGATAACTGGGATTCATTGTTTCAAAATATGTTTGATGAGTACTTCCAACCTCCAACGAATGTTGATCATCTAGTTTCTGAAGCTTATGCTCCGGTTCCTACTGACTCAATTGGTTCACCATCTAAGAAGTACTTCTCGGAATTCTCAAGAAACCTTATCTCTAGTTACTTCAAAAGGAATTGATAATGACTATCATTATAGTTGCACTCATGAATAATGATCCGCTCTTTGGTACTCGTTTGCCAAATCTTCACAGATTATTGTTCATGAATAATGATCCGCTCTTTGGTATTCCTTTGCCAAATCTTCACGGATTATTGTGCACGCTAGAAATCAACCACATGAACATTATGGAAAATGACTACCTCATCCGCTCGAAAACGTTATTGGTGAATCTTTCAGATCAATCTCTACATGTATACCTCTAGGAAGAATGCAGTGATGTTGAGGAATCATTTGTTCTGGTTCATTCAGTGAATCAATGTACACCCAATTGTATGTTTATTCACGTATTGGACATTTGACACAAGTTGATTACTTCGGAGTTAATCATTTATCACTTATTTGAGATTGAAGTTGTCTTTCACAAAGGTGTGTTCTTATTTGATAACTTGCTCGGGCTTAAGAATTTGAGTTGAAGTCTTGGTTTATCTAGTTATCAGCAGTCGGGGTGGATGGTTGAAGACCTGGTTAACTATCACTATTAGGAGTTACATTGTTTTACTCAGTGTCACACGCAGATAACGGTGTGGATAATCGCAAGAGGTGTTAAAGTCTCATACTTTCATTGGGTATTGAGTACTTAGAAATTTTCAGGAATCATGAATTCTCTACACCGTTCTTCCAACATTAGTGCAAGCATAAGTCACAACTGCGGGAAAATTCTACTTCAGTTTCAAGTTTGGTATATCGGGTTTGCTTCATCACTGGTCACGTCAATTTGTCCACATATGGGTTGGTAAAGATAGTCAGGGAGAGTTTCCGTAGCAGTAGATTCTCACAAGATACATTTGTTCTAAATGTTGTTCTTCTCTATTCTCAAGAATATTGGGTATGTATAATGTGTTGCTGATTCTGAGGTATCAAAACCATCAAGGGGGAAGGAGACATACATCTAAAAGCACAACGAGTACACATGATGAACTTAACACTTCTACCTGATTGAAGTTATCCCGGGAAGACAAAGGTCATAACCGTAGAGAAACTCAGTGTTTAACTCGTTGCCTTTGGTGTATTATTCCAACTATTTGGGGGAAGGATATATTATTCCAACTATTTGGGGGAAGGATGTATTATTCCAACCATTTGGGGGGAAGTGGTCTCTGGATACTTTTGGTATGTGTTAACTCAGCTCTCAGTAGGAATAAATATGAGAAGAATATTTGGAGCGTGAGATGATATTGCTTATCGACATCTTCGATATAGGTTATGATAATGTGCTTCCGGTTAGTGCTTCATGTACACTATGTAATGATGATTTCGATGAGATCGCAACCATCAGGGGAGAGATTTGTGTACATCAGGGACTCATAACATGATCACTTGATCGAGCTTATTCAGTTATTCCGGAGTTGATATCCGTTGAGATAATCAGTGATTCAACATGTTACTTGGATGTCATAGTCTCCACTCTGGTTGGGAACATGTGTACACTATGGGCTGATTGGTTATATGTAAGATAACTAGAATGAATTTGGTGAATTGAAGATGTTGATATATTGTTCTCCCGTACAGACGACTGCACAAATCCACAGAATGACGTTTACATCGGGGATGCACAGCAGGTTCATGTGATCGAGCTTAATCATGTATCCCGAGTTTGATAACCGCAGAAAGGATCACTGGTTCAACTTGTTACTTCGGTGTTTTCATGTTTCTTTGTGTTGTTTAGCTTCATTCAATGAGACTGTTTTTCTTCCCACTCTACTTCTTGGGGGAAATGGTCTTAATTCGAAGATTGTCGGTTTTGGGGGAAGCTACCAAAGATTCTCATTTTGAAGGCTCATGTTCAGACGATTTTCTTAAAAAGCCTCGAATGCTTTGGTGGTGAAAGTTTAGGAGATGTTGATTACTTTCTTCTACAACGTGCTGAACGACATCCGTATCTCGGTACTCAATCATCATCCTCTTAAGCTAAATTATCTTCTTTGTACATATCTGTTTGAAAAACAAAATACAAAAATATAAAACCAACAAAAACAAAATAGAAAAATATAAAATCTACAAAAGCCCATAAAAATCAGAAAATTGAAAAATACCAAAAATATGTTTTCTCAAGACATGTCTTCTGGTATCGATAACATCTACGGTCTTAGAAATGTCATTCAATAATGGCACGGGACTTTAGATGAAGTTCGAGCAGGAGGTGTAAATATTTCTTTATAAACATGTCTCAAAATATGGCTTGCAGTTACTTCTGACTGCAACCCGTGCTTAAAACCATGGTTTGCTATTATTTCTGTTAGCAACCCGTTCTTCAAGAAAGGAATGTGCTGCGCTAAACCAATTTTCAAATATTTCGTGCACTTATCCTAAAACAAAATGAGGAAAGTATGTCGAAGGGCTGCTGTTCCTACACAAATGTTTTTCCGTCTAAAATTCTTCAGAAAAATATTTGTTGTTTTCAAAAATGGTGGTATATGAGTTGCTTTAAAAACAATCAGTTTCAGAGTTTTTATTAAAATTGAAAACTCAATCAATGACTTCAGTGTTTTTAAACTTTTCAGAAAAATAAGTCATTGATTGAGGGGGAGAATGTTTTCAAATCTATATCATCTAACGGGCTTTCTTAATTATCCTAATTGCTTAACTGAAAAATGATGTTAACCTACATTGAAGGACTAGGTGCCTAGGATATGATTGTTAGGTTTAGATGATTAGAGTTTGATGAACACATAATCCCATGCTTTATATGATCTGATTGATATGTTGAATTGACTGTTATTAGTCGATTGCTGTTTGGGTGATGTCGACCACCATATATCTGTTTGTGTCCACTAACATATGCAGGTATATTGGTTTAAAAGAATGTTCCCGATCCGGATCCCACAATTGAAGATGACTGGATGCCGAAAGGAAAGGGTAACTATATTTTGTGTTGACAAATGAAGAAACGAAGCTTAGCTGGACTTCTATGGAGAGTTGGCATGGAAAAATGCAACGTAAGAGGTCTCACTGCATCAGCAGATGGTTTTCTTCATCAGCAAATGAAGAAACAGAGCTTAATTTGACCTCAGTTGGCATTAAAATGCAACGTAAGAAGTCTCACTGCATCAGCAGACGGTTTTTCTTCCAAACCCTACAGCAACAAGAACAAAAGCGACTCAACCACCTAACTTATCTTTGTGCAGGATAATAGTGATGATACCATTTTTCTAAAACTTTGAAAAATATTGTTTTTGAAAATGGAAAAATATTGTTTTGAAAATAAATCGGATTCAAAGTTTTGAAATCAACCGGACTTTGTATTGTCAAATCTTAAGTGATTTCAAATAAAATATTTTCAAACGATATTTCATCAAAAAGTTCATTTGTATGTTAAAGTGGTGATCTAAAGATTTAATGTTATGTCATGGTATGATTTTTCTTTAGAATCAAGATCTTTCAAAATGAAATTTTTTTCTGTTCTTGTTTGATTGTGAAATTGTTTTATTTTAGTTAAAGATCTTTTAAAACAATCATACCTGATACTAACAATCTTTAAATGTCTAATCTGTTCCACTATCAGAATAAAATTAATCTAAACACATTTTTCTCCCATGTTTTCTAAACCTATTTAAATCACTTGGGATCCAAAATCTCAAAGGATTTGATATTTTTGATCGAAAGAGAAAATGTGATTTAAATATGAAATCTGATAACAAGTGATCATTTTGACTCAAAGTGCAGGCAACTCTCCCATATGTGCTAAAACGCTTTCGAATCTCGAAGCACATATTAAAGGGGAGCATTTCTAAAGAAATAAAACTATCAAGGTACAAAGGTTTGAACGTTTTATCATATGTACCTTGATTGAGTTTGAAATGGTTTTCTCTATGGAAAATGTGATCGTGAAAGTACTTCTAAGATCTCTTTCCTCTATGTGTTAAATGATTTCATATAACCAACGCACATTTTGAGGGGGAGAATTTACCAAAGAAAATCAAATGGATTTTTTCCATAGAAATTGTGATCAAGAATATATTTCAAAGAACTCTTGCCTCCATGTGCGAAACAATTTCAAATACATGATGCACATGTTGAGGGGGAGCATTTCTAAAAGATCAAAACCAGTTAAGGTACAAAATGCTTTATTATCACAAGTACCTTGATTGTTTTTCTAAATGATTTTTCAATTGGTTTCGAGAAGGAAAGAACAATACCAAAAGACCGACCAATTTACTTTATGCATGGTGATATAAGGATGGTTAGGCTAGGTATTCGTTCCTACGATCCCGCCAAAGCCGGAGGGATCTACTCAGGGACTATCCACTAGATAGTGTAGAGTCCTTAGGTGTGATGAAAAAAGGAGAAAAGTGAGATATGGAAAGAGTGCAGACTGAGATAGAGCTAGAACTGGAATAGACCCAACAAGGTTCTAGTTATGAAGTCTTGGTAAGCACTGAAGGGGTTGTAGAATGAAAAAGAAATGAATGTGAAAAAAGGGTGAAAAGAAATAGCCCTCCAATTATTCATCCTTAGGGCAGAAACCGGGTTCAATTCATATGCTACTGGTGGTTACTAAAGGTAACACTGGTATTGAATACAAGACGTCATGGACCCAGTGACGCACTGCACTAAACTTCCCAAGCTACTCAAGTTCCTTTTAAAAGGACTTGTTTCATTCTCACGGGGAACCTACATAACCTATCAACTTTCTCTTAGAGATTGTTGATATTGAAGAAGGAGATCCTCTCCCTAGTCTCCGGCATAGGAAATCAAAATGCACTTTTGAGTCTAGAGCCAAGAGATCATCCACAATATCTCATTAGGACACAAAATTAATGAAGACTTACTATTTCACACAATGTGGAAAGTAAGTATATATTGAGAGTCCTACGCATTATCCTTGTGGTATTGCTAGAACATCCGAGTGATATGTAAAAGTATTCACGATGAAGATGGAAATCCTTCTAGAGCCAACATCAAACAAGCTCTTGGTGGGTGATGAGTATTTGCCGATTTAGGAAACTATGTTTCTAGAGCATTTTCGCTAGATGAATCGTCAAATGGATGATGAGTATTTGCCGATTTAGGGATGAAGAATGAATTGATGTGAGATGTGTTTAGAGGTTCCATCATCTTATTCACAAGTACGTACAACGAACTTCGAAATTGAGGATGGAAGTACATGATATGATGATAAAGGCGTGTCAGGAACATTCCATAAGGGATTAGCTTGTTCTTGTTGCCTTGAAAGTTTACAATTCGTCTTGCAAAGAAATAGGCGAGATTGTATAGTTGTTGCATTAGCAAACAATATATTATGAGAGCACAACAAGCGGGAAGAATTTCTCGATTTTCCCTAAGACTCCAAACATTTTCACGTAGAATGACTGCGAGAGGTTTAAGATCATCTCAGATATCACGTGTATAGATTATGTTTGGATCAGAATAATAGGGTCGAGATTTGCATAACATGCGAGTTACTTCTTGAGGGGAAGGTATGTGTGAACAATATGGACTATTTTCTTCACGATAGCTGAAGAGAGAATCAAGAGACCAATATTCAGTGAAGGCACATTGTCCATGATTTGAAATTTGAAGAATGTTAGAAAATTTCCCAAGAGTTAATACAAACTTTTGGTTTTTGATCCAAAACTAAAGTGATAGAGATCGATCCTCGTTACAAACGAGTTCAACTTGACGGGAGAATTCCAACACAAACCGTGGACAGATTTTCTCGTTAATTCCGAGAAGCCCTTCTAGTCCAATGGTTCGGAAAGAGGTATTGATACCTTCTTCGTATAGTAGAGGTGTGTCAACATACGCCCTTCATGGAAGTGGCGAGTTTCGAGATTATTGAACCCACGGACATGATTGCCAGGTGTGTTGGGCTTAAGGGAGATATTAGGAATTTAAACATAAGTGAGTTGAAAGTCGAATTCATGCTCATGAGTCATGACGAGACTTATGGAAGTGAAAAGTTAATATAAAGAGATGCATCAAAGGAGAGGACATTTGATAGGTGAAAAATAATCTTCTAATGTTTTTACTTGATTTCTATTAACAATGACAATTAGTACTAACATTCTAGTGGGATTTGTTAATACAAATAAGCCGTGAAAACGTTTATTTATATTTTACGATCTTCTAAAGTTTTGTCGATAACAAATATAAAATCATTTTAATGAAACAAATAGAGTACGTAAATATTTTGAGTTAATAGTTTTCTAACACACTTACGCTTTCACATAAAACACTAAAACAAGTATAAGTGATTTTATGATTTAGATACATATGTACAACAACTAGTGTTAACATATTGGGTTAAACATATACTTAAACTAAGTATACTAAAATGGGTAAAAACTAAGTGTATGCTAAAATGGGTAAATACAAGTATATACTAAATGGGTAAATACATGCAAATGGTTTTGACCCATAACCCATGGTTTTATATATACCACTTAACCAAGTTCATTGTATCTAGAAAGAAAACCATGGATCAACCCATAACCCATGACCCATGACCCATAAACCAAAAATACCCATGGGCAAAGAGGAGCGGACCACGGATCCCTAGCGTTGTGCTAGCCGGATCCCTTGTGGTAGGGATCCGTGGGATCCGGGAAATAGAAGAGAATTTCCTCTATAAATAGAGAGCCATTTCTTCCTCTCTAGAGGGACTTTTTACACACACACTTCCCCAAAGTATTCTAACCCTCTAACCTCAGATCTAAGTGATCTATGTAGTTTGTCTTTTGTTTTTGTGTGATCTACTAGGTTCCTCTTAAAGGAGAGATCACCACTTCTTGAAGACGTTCAAGATCAAGTCCATGAGTTGCCATGCTTCGTCATCATCAAGAATACTAAGGTTCTCTTGTTGATAGTTCTTCCTTTCTCCATAGATGTTGGGTTGAAGGCATTAGTGAAGAATGCCGAAAGTGTCAAGATGAAAGCATTAGTGAAAGGTGCTCATCATCCGTGTCAAAGCATTAGTGAAGGATGATAAAGGTGTCAAGACGAAGGCATTAGTGAAGGGTGCCAAGCGTTGTGTCAAAGGAATTAGTGAAGGGTGCCAAGCGTTGTGTCAAGGGCATTAGTGAAGGGTGCCAAGCATTGTGTCAAAGGCATTAGTGAAGGGTGCCAAGCGTTGTGTCAAAGGCATTAGTGAAGGATGCCAAAGAATCAAATCAAGTAGCATTTGGGAAGAATGTCTAGGTCGTATAATCGATGAGGTGCATTGTTATACATATATGTATTTGTTTATATACAAGGATGGTGATATCCTTGATGGTGTTGTAACAAGGAGTAGATCTCCTTGAGATTAGGTGTTGTGTCGTGAAGGGTAGTAGTTCCTCTATAGTAATGGAACTAGGTGCTTAGCCTAGTACCTAATAAAGGGTAGGCGACGTTGTGAAGGATTAGTTCTCCTAAGGCGTGAAAGAACTCGGTGGTTAGCCTAGCACCGTATAAAGGGTAGGCGATGTTGTGTTAGGTGTGGTTCGCCTTGGTGTGAAAGAACTCGGTATTTAGCTTTGTACCGGAAAAAGGTTAAGCGACGGTGTGAAGGCTTCTCCGCCATAAGGAGTTGGTGTAGTGTTTACGAACTCTCGAGTAGGTGACTCGGGGAGTGGAGTAGGGCAAGGAAGGTGTCCTTGTAGCCGAACCACTATAAATACTTGTGTCGTGGTGATGTGCTTCTTACTCTTTATCTTTCATTACACGTTTATATATCTACCTATCAACGTCCAACATAAACAACCAAATAGATTGACATAAGTCGATCTAAATATTTAAAAGGAAGTTTTAAATTGGTAAAACTATTCAACCCCCCTTCTAGTTTTCCACAATTGGCATCAGAGCTTCGTTACCAAGTTTCTTAAAGTATGTTGTACTTTAAAGACTCGATACGATCCGTGTATGTTTGAAAACTACAAAGAAGGATTATCTTCATCATATTTTAAAATCACTATATTGTTTATTGTTGGACAATGATAGAATGCTCTAACATTTTTTTTCTAAGCATTATCCATACTTGAGTTTGGAGCTACCAAGAAGAGCATAAAGAACTTATCTAAATATTTCCTTTCGCAAAAAGAATATTTAGCCAAGGTATGATTACTAATCACTTGCTTTTAATTTTATTATTGAAATCATAGTTGCATGATTTATTAGTAATTGTTCTAATAGTTTTCTATATTAAAGTCATTATCAAAAATAGTATTCTTCGACTTATTTGTAGAAACTACACTATGATTTCGTAATAATGACATTTTGGTTATTTGATAACCATTATCATTATTCACCACAAAGAATTTATTGACACTTCATCTATGTCTATAAATTTTCATGTGAAATTTCTTATGTTATAATAAAATGGGATTTTATTATAATGTTTGAAAAGTTTCCCAAGAATTATGACTAATTCTTAAAAAGGGAACCTCGTCTAATAGGAATAGTACTGAATCTTCAAAAACCTCAAATCACAAGTTTTAGAACCTTAAACACCAAAACATTAGGTTGTTTAGAACTCCCAAACCTTAGTTATCAAGGAATGTTTGAGCTGATTTTTGCTGTTATGCCGGATCCCTCGGTCTACACTAGCCAGATCCCAAATGAGAAGGATCCGTGCAACAGAAGACAATATATGATCAAGAATGATCATTGTGGATGTTCCACAATAATACTCACCTCAAAGACTCACGAACATAAACCCAGGTACTGTTCATAGGAGCAAATTGATCATTCTTCTCAAAGTCTAACAATCACTTGTGTAAGTATAATCTTCACTACATTGTTATTTTAATTCCTTGATTCTTAGAATTACAATTTCTTCATCTTTAAGAGTTGGGTTCAAATGGGTTTATTATAATTTGTCACCACATTGTTTTCTAAGATAATCTAAATCAAAGAATTAACATTGTTAATACATATTAAACTCATTTCTTGAACTCAACAAAGATGATGAGAGCAAAATTGTGATCAAACCCTCTAGGCTACTATTCATCATTAACACCACATTGGGTTGTATTGTTTAGGAATATCATGCCTAGCAACAAGCAACAAGATTACCAAGACACCGCCCACTACATACCCATGTATCATAGGAAAAATGGCTTAAGTCCGGATGATAGAAAAGCCTTTAAGTTGCTCGAAAGGAGACTCTTT
This sequence comes from Chrysanthemum seticuspe, assembly GCA_019973895.1. NCBI lineage: Eukaryota > Viridiplantae > Streptophyta > Magnoliopsida > Asterales > Asteraceae > Chrysanthemum > Chrysanthemum seticuspe. Next base: position 108,614,943 of record BPTQ01000006.1, on the reverse strand, counting down.
CATGAAAGTAGAGTTGTTGATCCATCATTTCTTGCAAATACTGACATAAGGGAAGTTTTTGCAACTATTGGGTTTGATTGTTTATTGGATATAAACGACCAAATTTGCCCGGTCTTTGTACTTGAGTTTTACAAGACAATGAGGATAATTAGAAATGATGACGGGTCCATCTCAATTGAATTCACCATCAATGAGCGAGAGTTTAGTCTTTCTCTTATAGAGTTTGGAAGAATTATAGGAGTTCCATTTCAAGGCATTTGTATGTACTCGAATGAATGGTCTTTGGAACAACTACACACAATGGTTGATCATCATGATATTTACTACAATTTGATCCCGGAAGCAACCACGGTGAGAGACAACGTGTTCATGCCAAGAGCCTCACCATCAAGAGTCACAAGGAAGTCAAAAGTGATCCATAGGGATCCTTTTCAAATGGAGCTTTCGGAAATGTATGCATTGTATAGGAAGTGGGAGGATGTAATAAGAGAAAATGTGGTATGCCTAGTAGGGAACAAGGACCACCCCAACGCATGTCTAAGCTTCATGATCTATTGCCTAGTGACCAATACTCAATTCAACCTTGCCTACTACATGGTAAAAAGAATGGCAAGTGTTAGAAGCATGGACAAGATGGTGCTTCCGTACGCAATGCTTTTAACCCGTCTCGCCAAATTCATCTTTGCTTTAGACCCTTCTCCACAATCCCTTGATCATAGCTTTTGCAATAAGGTTATGGTACCATTGACCGAAGGTAGAACAACAAGGTTTATGGTGGAAGGCAAGAGACCACACCCACCCACGGACTCCTCGGATGAAAGGAAAAGGCAAGGAGAAGGTGGAGATGAAGGGAGTAGTAGCAACCCACTCGCAAATATCGATATTGACCCCTTGGATTACATCAATCAATTGCCAAACATCCCAAATGAATCACCCGAATGGCAACAAACCAAGGGAATCTTCAAATGCTTCGCCAATTTCTTAAAGAAGAAGAAGTGAAGATAGTTTGATAAAGAGTGAAGGACGGGTGAAGAAGTGAAGAAGGAGGAGAAAGGTAAGGTTTGAAGAATCAAACTTTGATGAACAATTTCAAACAATGGTTTGTAAACATTTTAAATTATGCTTGTAGTTTGTAGGTATGGCCATATCATGGCACTAAACAATTCTAACGTAGGTTCTTGGAAAATGAGATTTTACGACCCTTGAATGGTCGTCGTCACTCATTCTAGGAATTCTAGCTATCTCTACTTTGCAATACATCATAGTAGTTGTGCTCGTACATTTAGTTCCCATAGAAACCACTAGGAAGAACATTTACTAAGAAGTGCAAAATTGCACATTTGCTGAAAGCCTTCTGATCTGTAGTAGGCGGATCCCAGCATTTGTACTAGACGGATCCCTCCCAGAAGGGAACCGTGGGATCTGATATGCAATACAGATTTAGGTACATCAAAACATTCTATTAGATCATCTCCAACTAGTCAAACATAAGATACTAGAGCCAACTAAGTTTTTCTCAAGTAGTTGAAGATCTCACTCTCATCCATGACCTATCTAGGATACATCCTTGAAATATTTTTGATTTTTTCTACTAGTCAAAACTCACCATAATTCCGCTCTAACACTCACACATTATCTATCACTCTTGATAGCACTTAGTTAGGTATATCTTTCATTTTTAGCAAATTAATCTCAATCACCTTTTAATCAAAATTAAGGCCAAAAAATTGTTTTTCAATTCTTTTTATTTTTTAAGGATTTTAGTAAATTCCTATTAGGACATCATCTGAGTTCTAGGACTTGTTATCACCACTTCTCCACATCAAATTAAATGGAATCATTGTCAAACAAATAGCTAGACTACCCAAAGTCAAATTTTCTTGGCCAAAATCATCATTAAACACCATTACTTGTTATGGTTAAGGGTTTGAGATATCCAACAGCCAAAGACTTCAAAATTAAGTTAGACTCTCGAAATCCATTAATAACTAACCTTACAAAATCATAATGATTCCACCTAGACCCTGTCTGATATCCGGATCCCTGGTCTTTAACCAGGTGGATCCCTACTGAGAGGGATCCGCGGGATCCGTAGATGCAGAGAACATAAATCAGCTCCTATATTCAAACTCATGTCACCTTTTGGTTCTCTAACCACTCTTAGCATACATTAATTATCTTCCTAGAGCTGATCAAAATCTCAAGAGCATGCTTAGTCTTCTAAGTGGTCAAGAATTTAATTCCCAAATTCAAATTACTCTTTATAAACCAAACAATCTTAGGCTTTTGGCACCATCCTCAATTACCTTTCAAAAATCAGAAATTAGAAGCTCACATTAGCACCTTCATCACTATGACTAAGGCTCTTAGCAACAACTCCTCAAACATAGGATCATCCAAAAGAAAGGGTCAAATGATCCATGAAATTTCATCCACCGAAACATCTCCCATTAGAGATAATGACTCTAGAATCCCACCTCATCAAACCCATCCAACAAAAGCTAAGAGAACCGCAAGGATTAGCATCAAACCTTTCCAACTAGAAAAAGGATCATCTAGTTCCAAACCAAACATGGCTAGTTATAGCAAGCCATCAAAACCTTCATTCATTGAGAATGGACTACACTCCTTGAATGAGCCTCTTCCTCATCCAAACATATATTCAATGTTCCATTCATCACCAAGAACCTCCCATTCACCAACCTTTTCATTAAATCGGGAACCACCTTGTAGGACCTTAGATATATCAACCTTATCACAAACCCAATACAAATACCACGTTAAATAAGAAAGATTAAGATTAGATGGTGACTTGATGTATAATTCGTGTATATGTTTAGAGAGGTAGAGAGAAGAAAGATGAACCAATAAGTTGTATATTGCTTCAAAGGAAAAACACACACACACACACTCAAGCACACCCCTCAAATGACATACTTGAGGGGTATATATGGTAAGAGAGGATGATGCCCTAAGGCTTGGCCATGGGCCTTGAGATGGACTTGGATTGGGCTTGGGTTTCACGAACTAGACAAGGCTAGCTTAACATAACTTATGCCCAATTAGCTTAGCCCAATCCACGAGCCCGATGACTATTCTATCATGATATCTAACACACATTACAAAGTTCCTAATCGTGAATGACCATCACTTCTAATAAAAATAATCAAGGCTAACAATCTCCCCCTAAGGGGTGGTCATTCAAAAGATGCTCCACTTGAATAGGTCTTTAATCTTTTTGAGCTTGAACTTTGTGAGTAGATATAAAATAGTCTTAATTCTTTGTTCCTTCATGCTTTGTGATCAGTTAATGTGGTTGTCTGTCGTTGTCCACTTCGTTGGTTAGGTATCTCCACGTCTTTCTCCACCATGCTCACACTTCTATTTGTCTTTTGGTTACCAATGATGTAGTTCTCGAGTCTTTACACTTTGTAGATTCTTTGACTTTGACGAAGAATCATCTTTAACTTTGAGTTGCCTTTGATTTTGATGAGAACTTTCATGTGTTGTTGGTATGAGCATGTGGCGAGTCTGCACGATCCATCCGCTCCGGAGCTTCCATAAGAAGAAAACATAAAAACAGGTTAGTAATAAGCGGATTCCGGCACTTACAAGTTTGAATTTTGAGGGTGTTAACAGCATAGTGTGAAAACACGTCTCTAATTCTCACAGAGGCCGTTCCTGAACTGGAGTCCCACAAGTGAGATAACGCGATGTACCGAAATACACCTACAGTTCAGATGAGTCGCTGAGGTACACCGAAGCATCACCCCACGACTGTAGACCGTTTGAGACACACTAAGCGTAATCCACGGAGAATTACCGAAGTGACCTGCTGTCAGGGCTGCTTGATGTTGACCCTGGCAGGAATTTCCATTCAATCATTGAAGATCACAGATGTGAAACTTCTCATAAACGTTCTGGCAGATTGCTAAGATCTGCGTAGGACTCTAGAATATATCACTTGTGCCCTTATTGATGAACAACAAGCAATGTCATGTCAAGTGTTCCTATGAGATCTTTTGATGAATCTCGTGGCTCTAGACTCAATAGTGCATTTTGGTTTTCCTGAGCGGAGACTAGGGAGAGGGTCTCCTTCTTCAATACCAACGATCTCTAAGAGAAAGTCAATAGATTATGTAGGGTTCCCAGTGAGAATGAAACAAATCCTTATAAGAGGAATTGAGTGGCTAGAAGGTTTAGTGCAGTGCGTCACTGGGTCCATGACGTCTTTTTCTTCAATACCAGTGTCATCAAGTGACAACTAGTAGCATATGTATTGAACTCGGTTTCTGCCCTAAGGTTGAATTGTGGAGGGCTATTTCTTTTCACCCTTTCTTCACATTTCTTTTTAATTCTTCAACCCCTTCTTTCTCCTTTCTCACATTACTCCTTTTTTCAATCATTCCTAAGGACTTCTAGTTCTAAACTATTTGTGATGTCCTTGGGTAGATCCCTCCGGCTCTGGCGGATCATAGGACGGATTTCCTATCCTTAGTCACCTTATAACTCCATGACTGTCCTATTGTTGCCATAAAACCATTTTTCTTGAAAATCTCTCAAAGTGTTTATGATAGAAAACATGTTTTCAACACTCCGTGAGTTTTATATTTTCAGAAACAATCCCCCTTCACATGTGCTTATAATTTTTTAACTTGAATCTGCACAGAGAGGGTAGAGTTCGCACTTTTGAATTGATCGACTTTAAATGAACAAGACCGATTCGAGACACGTTTACATCACTAGAGAACTAGCTTGAAATTATTACCCGTCCTGGTCAAGTCATAGAAAGTTTCTCGAAATGGTACATTTTCTGACTTTAATTTCTCGTCAATTCATTGGTTACGACTGAGTCGAGCTCTTTTGAGATTCAAGCAACGATCATTGAACTTTTTGATCACATTTTAATCACGTTTCTCCCCCTCAAAAATAGCATATCAATGATGTTTTTGAAACAAAATGATTAAAAGATATGTTTTTCGAAAAACATTTGGAGAGAAACTGATTTAGCATGAATTTTGGAACAATTTTGGTTTTATACTCCCCCTTAACGAAAGCATATTTTTCATACAGAAAATTTAGAATCAATTAAGGGTTTAGAGGGAGTTATCTTGGTACCAACTGTGAGAGATTTTGAAAAATTTCGAATCAATGGTACGCAAGATGATGAAGATTTTGAAAAATTTCGAATCAATGGCTAACACACCTATAACACCAACTAGCCCATCATGGGAGACAAGGAACAACCTTGATCATATGGAAGAAGTTCCATTACCACCCTCATTTTTAGAACCTCTCCCTACTTCTCAAAATGAAGACCCTCAAACACACATTGAGCCCCCTCAAAACATCCTTTTTCCTTCGGGGCCAAACCAAGACAATATTTGCCCAAATTGTCTAAAAACTCAAGGACTTGTTCAAGAAGTACGAAATGAGATACATTTCATGTTCAATCATCTTCTTGCAAAGTTGGATCAATTCAACAAGTCCACCCATCCCTAGACTTAAGCACATTGTCACATTCTAAATCCCGTAATGAGATTAGCATTAGTAGTACTTATATGGCTAAAGTTCATTCTCTTAGTTTTTAGAGATTTGGTTGTGTATCTCTTGTTTTATTGAATGAATACTTATATGCTATGAGTATTATGTGTGTTGTGCTTGTTATATTGTACATATATCTCATTTCCTCAAAAAGCATTCCTTGACATTTCTTCACTGCTGAAGATACTGTCAACAGATAGCCGGATCCCTTCCAGATAACTAGACGGATCCCTCCTTAAAGGGAACCGTGGGATCCGTGGTACAGGAGCACTAATTTATACTAACTTGAGTCTCTTTTGCAGGAAATTATGCACTATACTCTTGTTTTTTCTAACCTTTGTTTTGTAGTTATTCAAAATACACATGAAGATATTGACACCATAAAGCTAGGGGGAGCTTTGTGTCAAACAACATTGCAAAAACATTTGCAACTTAATCCAATTTTGGATTACACTTCATGACACCCCATTGCAACATTGCAATATTCAAGGGGGAGCACGCTTTCGTCACTTAAACGAACAACTTGCAAACTTAATTGCAAACACAATTAGCTCATTTTACGTTATGTCCTTGACGCCCTTTCAAAGGGATGGACTAGTCAAGGGGGAGTTAAGACGAGTACCATTCACGTCACTTGCTTTCTTCACATTTTTACATTTTTTTTATTATTATTTGTGTTAGTTTCTTTTAACACTTTTTGTTTCGACAAAAAGGGGGAGAAGAAAGTAAAAACTACAAATTTAAACTTTTACGAATTTTAGATTTTTCCTTAAAATAATTTTATGTTTTGTCATCAACAAAAAGGGGGAGATTGTTAATACAAATAAGCCGTGAAAACGTTTATTTATATTTTACGATCTTCTAAAGTTTTGTCGATAACAAATATAAAATCATTTTAACGAAACAAATAGAGTACGTAAATATTTTGAGTTAATAGTTTTCTAACACACTTACGCTTTCACATAAAACACTAAAACAAGTATAAGTGATTTTATGATTTAGATACATATGTACAACAACTAGTGTTTACATATTGGGTTAAACATATACTTAAACTAAGTATACTAAAATGGGTAAAAACTAAGTGTATGCTAAAATGGGTAAATACAAGTATATACTAAATGGGTAAATACTTGCAAATGGTTTTGACCCATAACCCATGGTTTTATATATACCACTTAACCAAGTTCATTGTATCTAGAAAGAAAACCATATATCAACCCATAACCCATGACCCATGACCCATAAACCAAAAATACCCATGGGCAAAGAGGAGTGGACCACGGATCCCTAGCGTTGTGCTAGCCGGATCCCTTGTGGTAGGGATCCGTGGGATCCGGGAAACATAAGAGAATTTCCTCTATAAATAGAGAGCCATTTCTTCCTCTCTAGAGGGACTTTTTTACACACACACTTCCCCAAAGTATTCTAACCCTCTAACCTCAGATCTAAGTGATCTATGTAGTTTGTCTTTTTTTTTTGTGTGATCTACTAGGTTCCTCTTAAAGGAGAGATCACCACTTCTTGAAGACGTGCAAGCTCAAGTCCATGAGTTGCCATGCTTCGTCATCATCAAGACTACTAAGGTTCTCTTGTTGATAGTTCTTCCTTTCTCCATAGATGTTGGGTTGAAGGCATTAGTGAAGAATGCCGAAAGTGTCAAGATGAAAGCATTAGTGAAAGGTGCTCATCATCCGTGTCAAAGCATTATTGAAGGATGATAAAGGTGTCAAGACGAAGGCATTAGTGAAGGGTGCCAAGCGTTGTGTCAAAGGCATTAGTGAAGGGTGACAAGCGTTGTGTCAAAGGCATTAGTGAAGGGTGCCAAGCGTTGTGTCAAAGGCATTAGTGAAGGATGCCAAAGAATCAAATCAAGTAGCATTTGGGAAGAATGTCTAGGTCGTATAATCGATGAGGTGCATCGTTATACATATATGTATTTGTTTATATACAAGGATGGTGATATCCTTGATGGTGTTGTAACAAGGAGTAGATCTCCTTGAGATTAGGTGTTGTGTCGTGAAGGGTGGTAGTTCCTCCATAGTAATGGAACTAGGTGCTTAGCCTAGTACCTAATAAAGGGTAGGCGACGTTGAGAAGGATTAGTTATCCTAAGGTGTGAAAGAACTCGGTGGTTAGCCTAGCACCGTATAAAGGGTAGGCGACGTTGTGTTAGGTGTGGTTCGCCTTGGTGTGAAAGAACTCGGTATTTAGCTTTGTACCGGAAAAAGGTTAAGCGACGTTGTGAAGGCTTCTCCGCCATAAGGAGTTGGTGTAGTGTTTACGAACTCTCGAGTAGGTGACTCGGGGAGTGGAGTAGGGCAAGGAAGGTGTCCTTGTAGCCGAACCACTATAAATACTTGTGTCTTGGTGATGTGCTTCTTACACTTTATCTTTCATTACACGTTTATATATCTATCTATCAACGTCCAACATAAACAACCAAATAGATTGACATAAGTCGATATAAATATTTAAAAGGAAGTTTTAAATTAGTAAAACTATTCAACCCCCCCCCTTCTAGTTTTCCAGAGGATTTTTCCTTTTATGGTAGATTTTTATGAAATGGTTTTTATGTTGCATGAGATTCTATTTCCTAGTTCCACGGTTCTCACGGTTCCCTTCCAAGAGGGATCCGGCTAGTTGAACTTTACGGATCCATGGATCTGCAGTGACAAAAAAATGGTCTTGACGTAAAATAGATTTTTGCAACTTTTAGGTTTATAAAGAGGAGGTGTGTTCTAGCCAATATTTACTAGTTAAGCATGCATTGTACGTTTCGAAAGTATGTTAAGGTGAAAGATACGAATGAAAAGAAAATCATAAACACATTATGAAAAACAAACGAGATAAACTAAGACACTAGTATTATTTCATTTCAATGCTAAGAGCGATACAAAGGATTGGATATATGATACAAATGTAGACTAACAACACAAAGTACATGTCTCCATGAGAAAAGTTGATCATGGGATACACGAGAGCGATGAGTGTAAAGAAGATGATCACGAAGGCGATGTAAACCATGATGATGAAATTCTTCCTTGTACAAGGCTAGATACCGAGTTCCATTACAAAGGAGGAACTACTAACCAACACTACACAACACCTATCCCAAGAGATCCACTCCTTATGACAACATCAACAAGGATATCAATATCTTTTGACCCAATACTAATCTATCTTGTACATCAATACACAATATCGAATGTATACACTAAGCACCTTTCACTAATGCCTTTGACTCGACTTCTAGGCACTCTTCACTAATAACTTCAACACGGACTTTAGGCACCCTTCACTAATGCCTTTGACACGGATCTTTGGCACCTTTCACTAATACCTTCGATACGACTCTTAGACACCTTTCACTAATGCCTTCGTCTTGACCTTTTAGACATCTTTCACCTATGTCTTTGACACAACACTTCTAATGAGAGAGAAAAGAACTATCAACAAGATACCATCAAGAGTCTTGATGATGACGAAGCTTGGCAACCTATGGACTTGAGCTTGCTCGACTTCAAGAGGTGGTGATCTGGCCTTTAAGAGGAACCTAGAGAATCACACAAACACAAAACTACATAGAAAGATCCCTTGGATATGAGGTTAGAGAGTTTACAACACTAAAAGAAAATGTGTGTGAAAGGGGTGAGTTATAATGAAGAAATGGCTCACTATTTATAGACAAAAATATGCTACTGTTCCACGGATCCCACGAATTCCGTGCTTGAGGGATCCGTCTAGTGTATTACTAGGGATCCGTAGGACGCTCCCCCTAGATGGGTTGTGGGTCATGGATCATGGATCATGGGTTGTAGGTTTTGATCCATGGGTATCCAAATAGATACAATGTATCTAGAAGATGCAATGCATCTAGTCAATGGGTCATGGGTTAGCTCCATGGGTCATGGATAATACCCATTATGACTTATGCATGATGTCATGCAATGGGTTATGGGTTATGAATCATGCTCCATGGGTATGGGTCATGGACTTTGGGTTTTACCCAACTACATTCAATGTATTTAGTCAATGGGTCAAATACTTACCCATTATAATACATACTAAGTATGTATATATCTACCCAATATGTAAACACTAGTTGTTATACATATGCATTACTATAACATGAAAACACTATTACTTGTTTAGTGGTTTATATGAAAATGTAAGTGTGTTAGTAAACTATTGGCTCAAACCATTTACGTATTTTATTTGTTTCGTTAAAATGATTTTACGTTTGTTATCGACAAAACATTAGAAGATCGTAAAATATAAATAAACGTTTTTACGGCTTATTTGTATTAACAATCTCCCCCTTTTTGTTGATGACAAAACATAAGATTATTTTAAGGAAAAACTAAAATTCGTAAAAGTTTGAATTGGAGTTTTTACTCACTTCTCCTTTTTTTGTCGAAACAAAAAGAGCGCCGAAAAGAAACTAATACATTGTTTTAAGAAAAACATGTGAAAAGAAAAAAATATGAAAAATAGAGAGTAAGGGAAGAGAAGTATTCTCGTCTTTGCTCCCCCTTGACGAGTCCATCCCTTTGTGAGGGCGTCAAGTATATTTTTCCTGTCACATTAGTTGTCTCTCTCCTGCAACCTACAGACGATTTTTAGGCACAGTAAGACGACCTATACTAAAAAAAAACATACCTCACAAAAATATATTTTAATTAAATTAAAATACAATAGAAAGTGCTTGTGACCAATTGTCCCCATCGGTTGGCTCCTCAACCCACATACTCATCGACCCACTGCAACCCACAACCCCACAACAAAGACAACCCAATGCAACCCTCACAACCCAATCGGTTGGGTGACTTATTATGCCTGATCTAACACTTTCACATAAGCAATCAACAATTTCAAAATATAACAAGAAACTAAAAATTTCATAACTGAAACACTGATTCTATTATTAATAAAGTACTTAAGATTAGGGCTGATCATCGGGCGAAAACCGGACCGGACCGAGAAAAACCGGACAAGGCCGAGACCGAATCCGGAAAAAAACCTAGACCGAGACTGATGCAGGTTTTACTGACCAGGTTTAATATTTATAATTACTCATTATACCTATGGTCTACACTAATTCACTAACGGGCTGTGTACCCGGTCGTGTGTAGTGTAGTAATCGGTAAAACCGTGGTCGTCCCAAGAACTAAGTGTGTGGATTTATACTAAGTCTAGGTGTCACAGATTTTAATATGATTTCGATATGGAATTAACTAATTAACTACTAAAGAAAATAAAGGGCGAAAGATGTGATCAATAGAGGAGAGAGGTGCTAACCTAGTTACTCATCCTAATTAGTTGTGTTTACGCCTAATTACTTCCAATTACTTCAGGTGGGGTCAAAGTCGCTAGGACAACATTTGGTCAGTTCGTTCTAACCTATCAGCAAAGGGTACCACTGGAGAAGTCAGGTGTCCCCTCATAAGTCCAGTTGTTCCTGGTCCCCTAAGCCAAGTCATTAAGTACCGCTACATGCTAGATTTATAATAGTGAGTGCCCGGGCGCTAGCATCTTAAACACTCACCCCTTACTTCTTAAGTTCATCCAAACGGTAGGTGATCAGTTGGTGAAATCGCACAAGTAAAAAGGGTCGTCAGTTGGTCATATCTTACCCTTCCCGTCTCAGTCTACTCACTTAGGGTCAGTTGGTCATATCTCCTAAGCAACTAGCCTCTACCGCCATTCAAAACTACTGAAACAAGGGTAGCTACCAATAAACTATGCATGCATACACTTAGAAATAATTATACGGAAGCAATGTAAACGCAAATAAATGACATTAAGAAATCAGAACTAGGCCAGTACCAAGAGGTTCTTAGCCGCTCATATTAACTATATGATATTATCAATCAATTCAATGTTTAATGTTACGAAGTACATGAATTGAAAGTAAAGAAAAGATAAAAAGCTAATGCTTATCGTAGGGGAGTGATTTCTCCCTTGGAGATAGCCTTCGACTTCTTCTCACGTTCTTTGAATATTGTATGTGAAATGGGATGATTTGAAATGCTGGAAATCATGGGGTATTTATAGGCCAGATCTAGTTACGGCGTAAGTAATTTTAAGAGTTATACCGTAACATACAATTCTTTGTATTTTTCACAAATAATGCTGGTTACGGCGTAACCTCTGGAAGGAGTTTGTTAGGTCACTAAGTTTACAACACAAGCACAATAGAAAGAGATAGAGAAGAGAAGAGAGGCGGATGAACAATATCACACACACACACACACGTTAGAATGAAGACAGTTACGCGTAGAGTTATGAGAGTGAAATGAATTGAACAACCAACCCTCAAGTGAGGGTTATTACAAGTTATTTATAGGAAGGGGAGCTAGGGTAACACTCCTACTCCCTTCCTTTCCTTAATGGACATGGGCCTAAGCTCATGGGCCTTCTACATAAGCTTAAGCTAATAACAATCATAAAGGCCATAATTAAGCTAACTATTACATATGAATCACTAACACTTGATTTAGGTTTAGGAGTGATTCCAACAATCTCCCCCTAAGTGTTGGTGATGAATGAATGTAAACGATGAAGGTACTAATGTAATAGTAGCTTTGACGTCTTCTGACATTCTTCTTTCTTGTGAGAAAAATTGCCTTGATTTGAACAATCTCCCCAGTGTAGAGAAATTGTTTTCTTTAAACAGTTTTGCTTTGACGTCATCTTTAACTTTGTTCTTTGATCATTGTTCTTTGTGATGGTGTTAGGAATTAGAAATTCCAGGTATTAAAGAGTCGGTCACCTCAAGTATATGTAATAGTTAGAAAGCTCGTAGTCGTAGTTATTTTAAGTTAAGTAGTATTTAGTTAAGTAACACCGTGGAGGACGGACGGGTCTTTACCCACTGTATGCCTGATCCACAGCCCGATGTGTGGCGTTTTATGTAAGACTATAAATACTCTCTACCTTGCAAGGTAGAGAGTTGGAGCTCATAATAATATCTTTCACTTTCTCTCACTAAGTTCCCTAAACCTCTAACTTTTACTCTCTAGAATTCCATTCATACGCCACTTTGTGTTATGGTTTGATGTGTATGTGAAAACTAATATTCTACAATTGGTATCAAGAGCCATGGTTAGATCATATCTTGCACATCTTTGGATTTTTAGTAGTTTTTAGGTGGTTTTTGAGTTTGAAAAAGTTTAGTGGTTTGTGCATCATTTGGTTGATTTCTTGTGTTAAAGCTTGGATTTTGTTAGTACTTTTATGTTTAGAATCATCACAAGTGTTTAGGTTTTCATTTGGTAAGCTTGAATCATCTTGGTTGGCTTGTTTTTGGATTGAAAAGTGATGTTTATGTGGTTTTTCTTGCTAGCGACTTAATATACGGATCTCTTTCTTCGTAGCGACTTGCTTCACAATTTTGTAGCGAGTTACAGTTTTGGAGCTAGCGACTTAGACCTAGCGATTAACAGTACAAGTAGTGGACTCTCCACTACGGGTAGCGACTTGGTGGTAGCGACTTGGTCTGTAGCGAGTTGCTCTTTAGCGACTTGAATCTTTAGCGACTTGAGTAGCGAATTGCTGCCAAAATTTTGCTAGCGACTTGAGGCTTAGCGAGTTACTACTTAGCGACTTGCATTTTTCTAGCGACTTGGGACTTTAGCGACTTGGAGGTGTAGCGAATTAGGTGTTAGCGACTTGGTGCATTATCTTCTAGCGACTTGGGTGATTGTTTACGGTTTTCTCTTGATTTAGTAAAATCCCGTGAAAGAATCTATTTCCCGGTTTAATCATAGAGTTATAAAATCCCGTATAATCTGTTAACATGTCTACCAACGTTCCTACTATCATCTCCATTGTTGCCGAGGATGTTCAAGCAGCTGGTTCAGATACTCGTCCACCCATGCTTGACAGAACTGACTACGATTCTTGGGCTCAACGAATCAGATTGTACTGCCTTGGAAAGGAAAATGGTGTCAACATTCTCAAATCCATTGATGAAGGACTGTATCGAGTTGAGACGACTAGAGATATACTTGATACTAATGAAGATGGAACTCCTATTTACGGAATGGATAGACCTAAAATGTATGATGAGCTTGATGATAAGGAGAAAAAGAGATTCGATGCAGATATCAGGGCTTCTAACATTGTTCTTCAAGGTCTTCCTAAAGACATCTACAAGCTGATCAATCACAACACCGAAGCAAAGGCAGTATGGGATAATGTCAAGATGCTTCTCTCAGGTTCTGAATTAACTATGGAAGACAGAGAATCACAACTCTATGACGAATTTGAACACTTCAAGATGAAACCAGATGAGAGTGTCTATGAGTACTATGTGAGATTTCATAAGTTGGTGAATGATATGAGGAACATTAGAATGACTATGCCTAACATTCAGCTGAACTCAAAATTTGTGAACAACATGAATCCCGAATGGCACAAGTTTGTCACCTTTGTGAAGCTCACTAAAGGATTGAAGAATACAAACTATGAGCAACTCTATGCCTTCCTCCTTCAGAATGAGAGACATGCTATGTTTGAAAAAATGATTCTTAATCAGTTTAAAACCAACCAGGGAGAGTCAAGCTCGTCTAATGACTCAACTGCCTTCTACTCAAACATCGGAATCACAACCAAAGCCTCACAAGTCATACCTTTGGGTAATGGTAATCACAAACTCATTCCTGATCCTATGTTCAAACAAGCTGATGCTGATGCACACGTGGGTAACTTCATTAATCAACTAGCTCTTCTGATTAGTCAAAACATGAATTCTCTCCCACAAACCAACAACAACCTCAGAACAGCATCTAACCCACACAATCAAGCTACTGTTAAAGATGGGAGGATCGTGGTGCAACCAGTTCAGGAAAGACAGTATGATCAGGGAAGAGGTGGAGCTGGTAGAGGTTATGTTGGTAATCAGAATCGAGGAAGGAATGGTAATCAAGGTCAAGCTAAGCCGATCAAATGTTATAACTGTGGTGGTGAGGGACACATTGCAAGGAACTGCACATCTCCAAAGCGTCCACAGAATGCTGATTACTTCAGAGATAAGATGCTGCTTGTACAAGCTCAGGATAATGGTGCTGCTTTGGATGAAGAGGAATTGCTGTTTCTAGCTGAGGGCAATGCCAAGACCTATGATGCAGATGTGGATGAGCAGCCTATTCAGGAGATAGGTCACAATCATTAGAATGCCTTTCAAGTCGTTGATTGTGATGCATACGACTCTGATGTGGATGATGGACCTACTGCACACACAATTTTTATGGCTAGCATTTCTCCAATGGTTTCTCCCAAGGTCTCTTCTTCACCACAAACTGGCTCAACCAAGGACAAACTCATCTCAGAGGTATTAAAACTATACGATGATGCTGATGTGCAACAGATGCATGACAAAGTACAATCAACTGAAACCTTTGAATCAAATGTTGAAAAAATGGGTAATATCGATATTGTCCCATATGATCAATATGTGAAACAAAGTGAAAGTGAAGTTGTACCAAGTGATGCATCTTATGCAGTCAACAATGACTATGTTTTTGATGAATACACTGCATGTGCCCCAGATGATTCTGTAATTTCTGAACTAAATGCCTATAAAGAACGTGTTGCTATTTATGAACAACGTGCAAAATTTGAGTTGACCACTCGTGAGCAGGAAATGGATGACCAAGTGCGTATAGTCATTAGAAAAAGTAATTTTCGAGAAGAAGTATTAAAACAAAAGTTAAATTCCTTGTAAGAAAAGCTTTCTAAAACTGCTAAGCAAAAACAAGAACTTCAAGAAAATGTGAAAATGCTTAAGCAAGAATTTAATGCAAAGGAATCAAAACTCTTGAAAGATTTTTCTAATCTGAAAACTTTGAAAAACAAACTTGAAAACAAGTTGCACATACAAGGGAACACCATTCAGACTGCTCACATGATCACTAAGCATAGGGTCTTAAGCGATAAGCATAGCATTCCCCTTGTTAAGGAACCAAATCCAGAGGTCATCAAAAGGGCTATAAATGCTCATAAGGTTCTTTATGATGGCAATGAAATCCTTAAACCTAGACAGAAACCTAGTTGCGTTGAGTGCACTGAGGAAGATAAGAAATCAGATGAAGTCACTAGGGAAAAGATGAACAAGAAATTAGATGATCCTAAATGTAGAGAGAAGAAAATAAAGATCACACCCCATGATTACAAGAAGGAAAACTGGATTTCCTTGAACATGTTTAAGCCTCAGACATTGTTGACTCCCGAACAACTCTTCTGGAAAATGGATTTAGATAAGCAGAAAGCTGAAAATATTGTTGAAACAAACCCTCCCCTTTGGAAAATGCCTAGAGCGACTGTGTATCCTCCTAATACACCAATGCATCTTGTTCCTAGAACAATTGCCACTAAAAGCAAGACCTTAATTAGCCAATATGTTATATTTCAACTATTTGTTGATTTTGAGAAAACTTGCAAGAAAAGGATCACACCCACTGGTATAACGGAAGGAGAAAGGGGTTTTGAGCAAATGAAAGAATGTTATTTAACTGAGGTCATGCCTTTCTTTAAACTTCTAAAAGATCACTTTGAGAGTCTTAAAAAGGGGATAGAAACTGATATTAAGGGAATGGAAAAGGAATTTGATGCAATGATAGTTGAAGTTAGTGACTATGAGCGAGCACTAAAATATAATGAGATTGAGAGGAAGAACTTGCATACACTAAATGAGAACCTGATTTCTGAATGTATTGCTCAAGATGTGTTTTTCACTGCTACAAATTGTTCCATTAATGCTTCCAAATTTCATGAATTATCGGTTGCCCTAAAAGTCTCCCATGATCGTGTCATTGAGCTTGAAAAAACTAATTCTGAACTAAACGAGAAAATTGAACTGGATGATCACGACAATTTGGTTAAACATTTTTCTAAACTAGAAGTTGAGCATTTTAATTTACAACTAAAATATCAACATCTTAAAGAAAATGTCAAAACTTCAAATATCAAGACATCCTCAGATGCTCCAGAGTTTGATGCAGTTTTTCAAATTAACAAACGTGATGAGCAGATTCAAGCTCAGTGCAACACGATCAGAAAGTTGAAAGCCCAAATCTCTCAATTAAAGGGTCTAACGAACAATATGACAGGCTCCCAAATGCCTCCTCCTTTAGATTCTCAGAATTCTCAAACGTTTCATCTTCAAAACCTAGTAAATGCATTACAAAAGGAAAACGAAAGTTTTCTAAAAGAAAATGAAAAGGTTAAACGTCATTTCAATGAGTTATTTGAATCAATAAAGGTCACTCGTAACAAAAATAACGAACAAATAGCTTCATTGCAAAAGGAAATTGAGAATCTGAAGAGTCAGGTAAAAGGGAAAATGCCAATGACCAATGGGGAGAATGGTGTATCAAAGGTTCACTCTTGTAATAAATATGCTTTGTCTGTGAAATATGTCCCTCCTCATCTAAGGAACAACAAACTTGCTGTTCAAACATACTTCTCATCCCTTAAGGATTGCCTAGAATGTCTGCGTGAGATTGTTGAAGAGGATAGGTTAGATAAACCTCATGATAATGCAATTGGACATGCATACTTATATGCCAAACGATCTCAAGAAATCTTAGAATGCTTGATCACAATATGCCCAAAGTCATTAGGTGAGAGAGTTAATCCTTTGATTCCATGCTCGATGCCTAATGCCAAGTATGATATTCATTCGATTCCCAATGTTTTGAATGTGAACCGTAGTGTGCCTTTAAGTAGTTCAGATTCCAGATCTATCAATGCTAAGAAAGAGAACTCAAGTGTGCCTTCTAGGAGTACAAATCTCAGTACTTCTAGTTTTAAGAAAGTGAACCTTAGTGTGCCTGCATGTAGTTCAGATCCCTGCACATCTAAACAGGTGATGCAAAGAGTAGTTAAACCAACTAATGTTCCCATTCACTCTACAGGAGTAATCAGTGACACTAAAGGGAGCATGTCAAAGTCTCAAGACAATACAAGGAATGATAGGACCTCGCAAGCTAAGAATGTGCACTGGAAAAGAGTAGAAGAACAATCTAGGAACTTTAAGTTTGAACCGAATAAAATGAATCGTGTTGATTCTAGTATTTGCCATAGGCGTACTGTAATTAATTCGAATTCTGATACTATTTGCAAACCTTGTATTGATGTCTGCTTGAATTCTGTTTCTAATCATGAATGTGGTGTTAATGTTCTGCCTAATGATGTTAATTGTTCAGTTAATATTGTTAATGCTAAAATTCATGCTAAGAAGGCTAAAAGGCAAAAACGAAAGAAAGTTAGAAAACAGTGGAAACCCACAGGAAGAACATTCAGTAAAATAGGCTATTATTGGATACCTGTTGGTCATAAGACTAATCAGATAATGCCCACTAGAAAATGGATGCCTACTGGTAGAACTATTCCCTTAAGAAGTGAGCACACTATGAACAGGGCTAATACAGACACTAGTACTGCATCTATTCACAATGATTCCATTGCCTCATTTTCTGATATAAATGCTTCTATTTCTGATGTGGGTGTTCCAACCATTGTTACTAACCAAATGGAACCCATTCTTGCATGGGGATCCCAATTATCCAGTTATCCATTCTTGTCTGTGTTCAACTGCAGATCGTTCAAATCGTTCTGTGGTACCTGGACTCAGGCTGTTCCAAGCATATGACTGGCGACCGGTCACGGCTCATGAACTTCATGAGCAAATTCATCGGGACTGTTAGATTCGGGAATGATCATTTTGGTGCTATTATGGGTTATGGAGACTATGTTGTTGGCAAAAGTGTGATCTCCAGAGTTTACTATGTAGAAGGTCTTGGTCACAACTTGTTCTCTGTTGGTCAATTCTGCGATTCGGATCTAGAAGTAGCCTTCAGAAAACATACCTGCTTCGTTAGAGAACTTGATGGTAAGGAACTTTTAAGAGGCTCACGTGGTTCAAATCTATACACCATCTCCATCGAAGATATGATGAAGTCTTCTCCAATTTGCTTGTTGTCAAAGGCTTCTAAAACAAAGTCATGGTTATGGCATCGTCGTCTCAATCACCTGAACTTCGGCACCATCAATGATCTCACCAGAAAGGACTTAGTTGTAGGTTTACCTAGACTCAAGTACGAAAAGGATCATCTTTGTTCAGCATGTCAATTGGGAAAAAGCAAGAAGTATGCCCATAAACCAAAACCTACTAACTCTGTCACAGAAGTTCTTCATATGATTCATATGGATTTATGTGGACCAATGAGGGTGCAGAATATCTTTGGGAAGAAATATGTGTTAGTTGTGGTTGATGATTACTCTAGATTCACCTGGGTCAAGTTCTTAAGGACAAAGGATGAAACTCCTGATATCATCATCAAACTCATCAAACAGCTGCAGGTTTGACTTAACAAAACCGTCAGAATTATCAGAACAGACAATGGAACTGAGTTTGTCAACAAACAACTTAGTGAGTTCTATGAAAGCGTTGGAATCAGCCATCAAAGAAGTGTTCCACGAACTCCTCAACAGAACGGTGTAGTTGAAAGACGAAATCGAACTCTTGTTGAAGCCGCTATAACCATGCTGATTTACTCAAAGGTTCCAATGTTTCTTTGGGCTGAAGCAATTGCCACTGCATGCTACACACAAAATCGTTCCCTGATTCACACTGTTCATGGAAAAACTCCATATGAACTTGTCCACAACAGAAAACCTAATCTCTCTTTCCTTCGTGTGTTTGGTGCATTGTGTTATCCAACTAATGAGGGTCAAGACTTAGGCAAACTTAGGGCTAAAGCTGACATTGGAGTATTTGTAGGATATGCACCAAACAAAAAGGGATACCGAATCTACAACAAAAGAACCCGAAATATCATGGAAACAATTCACGTTACGTTTGATGAGCTGACCGGTCAAATGGCTCCTGGACAACTCAGTTCTGGACCCACACTTCAAAACAGTCCCATTGGTTTATCCCTTGTTCCAAACTCTTCTCAAGAAACTCCATATGTACCTCCATCTAAAGATGATTTAAAGAAATTGTTTGATCCTATGTTTGATGAACTTTATGATCCAAGTACTAATGAGGTGTCGATTCCTACAACAGAGGCTGCTCATATTCCTGTGAATGAAGTCAATCCCTCAGTCTCAATATCTTTAAGTCAAGAAGCGCCTGCTGCTGATCCTTCAGTCTTATCAACAAATCATCATTCTTCAAATGTACATCATGGAAATGTTTCTGGCATCAATGATGAAGTTAATCCCTTTGCTACTCCTGAAGATGCTCCATTTGAAAACATATTTGCTCCTGAATCATCATCAGAACCATCTTCTTCAGGAGACATCGACTCAGCTACCTCAGTCCCTCAACAACTGCCACATGAACACCTCAGAAAATGGACTCACGATCATCCATTAGATAACATCATTGGAAATCCCTCTCGTCATGTATCAACACGAAAACAACTTGCAACCGATGCCTTATGGTGTTTCTTCAACTCTGTACTATCTAAGATCGAACCAAAAGATGTTAAAGCCGCCATGAATGAAGATATCTGGTTCAATGCCATGCAAGATGAAATTCATGAGTTTGATCGACTTGATGTATGGGAGTTAGTACCTGCTCCAGACAGTGCAATGATTATTGCTCTTAAATGGATCTTCAAAGTGAAAATTGATGAGCATGGTGATGTGTTGAAGAACAAGGCTCGATTAGTTGCTAAAGGATACCTTCAAGAGGAGGGTATTGACTTTGAAGAATCTTTTGCTCCAGTTGCTCGAATCGAGGCAATCAGAATCTTTTTGGCTAATGCTGCTAGTAAGAACATGGTAGTCTATCAGATGGATGTGAAGACGGCATTTCTGAACGGAGACCTTAAAGAAGTCGTCTACGTCAGCCAACCTGAAGGATTTGTAAATCAAGAGCATCCTACTCACGTTTATCGTTTGAAGAAGGCTCTTTACGGTTTAAAGCAAGCTCCAAGGGCATGGTATGATACACTGTCAAAGTTTCTTCTATCTACCGGATTTAGCAAAGGAGCAGTTGATCCAACATTGTTCACCAGGAAGTCAGGCAAACATTTAATTCATGTTCAAATTTATGTTGATGATATTATTTTTGCCTCGACAGACCCAATGGAATGTGATCGTTTTTCAAATGAAATGAGTTCAAAATTTCAAATGTCAATGATGGGACAAATGTCATTTTTCTTGGGATTACAAATTTCACAAAGTCCCGGAGGCATTTTCATAAATCAATCTAAATATGCAACAGAGATCTTAAAGAAATTTGGATTTGATTCAAGTGACCCTGTTGACACCCCCATGATTGATCGAACCAAACTAGATGAGGACCACTCAGGGATCATGATTGACCAAACAAAATATCGTAGTATGATTGGATCCCTGATGTACCTCACTGCTAGTAGACCAGACATCTTGTTCGCTGTTTGCATGTGTGCTAGATACCAGGCTAAGCCTACTAAAAAGCACCTTGAAGCGGTTAAACGGGTCTTTCGGTACCTCCAAGGAACCATCAATATGGGTCTTTGGTACCCGAAGGACACCGGTATGTCACTAACAGCCTATGCAGATGCTGATCATGCAGGGTGTCAAGATACTCGTCGAAGTACATCTGGAGGTGCTCAGTTTTTGGGTGATAAGCTTGTGAGCTGGTCTTCAAAGAAGCAAATGAGTACTTCTATTTCCTCTACAGAGGCTGAATACATAGCCATGTCATCCTGTTGTGCTCAAATCCTATGGATGAGATCTCAATTATCTGACTATGGCTTTGAATTCAACAAAACCCCTCTGTACTGTGATAATAAAAGTGCTATTGCTCTCTCATGTAACAATGTTCAACACTCAAGAGCAAAGCATATCGACATTCGACATCATTTCATCAGGGAACAAGTGGAAAAAGGTGTGGTGGAACTCTATTTTGTGAGGTCTGAATACCAGTTAGCAGACATCTTCACCAAAGCTCTTCCAAGAGAACGTTTTGAGTTCATACTTCCACGACTAGGCTTGAAAAGCCTTCAACCAGAAACACTCAAACGTCTTCAGGAGGAAGACGAGGAGTAAAGGTCTATCTTCATCTATCTCTTGTAAATATTTTTTTGAAAAACAAAATACAAAATTATAAAACTATAAAAAATCAAATAGAAAATTATAAAACTTTCAAAATCCATAAAAATCTTAAAAATTCGAAAAATCTTCAAAAATTATTGTCAATTTGTCATGTTTTTCTCGGTTCGATAATATCTACGGTCTTTGTGCTGTCATTCAAAGAATGACACGGGTCTTTAGATGTTGTTCGAATTTATATAAATATATATATATATATATATATATATATATATATATATATATATATATATATATATATATATATATATATATATATATATATATATATATATATATATATATATATATATATATTTTTGGGAGAAAGAGAAAAGAAAGAATGGTTTATTGTCATTTTCAGGCAATAACCCGGTTTTAAAAGAAAGAACAGAGCCATGTTTTATCATGCTTTCAAAATTCCATGCTCTGATTCTATAAACATTTATCTGCTGAAAACTAAATGCTTTGAAAAATAACTCGGTCTCTATTTTTGATAATCATCAGGACTTATTTGTCAAAATCTCTATCTCTCAATCAACAAACTATGTCATTGATTGAGGGGGAGAATGATTTCAATTAAATTAAAAAGTTATTTGGCATTAAATTGTTTTCAAAAGATGTACATGCATGTTTTATCAATGGAGTTTAAAGTCTTAAAATCCGATCCTTATCAGTTAAAACGCTTTCATAATCAAGTCACAATTCCCCTTAAAAGCTTTCAAAATCAATTTAAATCAATAAGAGATCACAAATCTCAAATGATTTGATAATTGTGATCGGGGGAGAATGTGTGATTTAAATTGAATTTAAACTGATAATTCGGTAAATGGTTTTATAAGGATGTACATGCTATCCTTCCCACATGTGACAAACGATTTCAAATTTTCCATGCACATGTTGAGGGGGAGCATCTATCTTAAACCTATGATTTGAAATGTGATCAACTTATCTCAATGTGCAGGTTTCCTCTATTATGTGCAAAACTCTTTTCAAACTTAGATGCACATATTGAGGGGGAGCAAAATCATGAAAACCTCATCCTTCCCCAAAATGCTCTATCTACTTGATTTGATGTGGGAAGTGATGTTGATATCTTTTAGAAAATGGTAATCAAAGAAGTTAATTCTTTCTCTTGCCTCCGTGTGCAAAACATTTTCAAATACTTGATGCACATATTGAGGGGGAGGTCTCGTTCTAAAAATATCAAAAACAATTCAGGTACAAAATGCTTTGATAATATATCACAAGTATCTGAATTGATTTTCAAATGGTTTTCAATTGGTTCCAATGGCAGATGAAAAATACCAAATAGACCGACCAACTTTACTTTATGTACGGTGATATAAGGATGATAAGGTTAGGTATTGGTTCCCATGATCCGCCAGAACCGGAGGGATCTACCCAGGGAAAATCCACTAGTTAGTGTAGAAGTCCTTAGGTATGATGATAAAAGGAGAAAAGTGAGATATGGGAAGAGTGCGGACTGAGGCAGAGCAAGTACTGGAACAAACCCAATAAGGTTCTTGCAATGAAGTCTCGGTAAGCACTGAAGGGGTTGAAGAATTAAAAATAATTGAATGAGAAAAGGGTGAAAACAAATAGCCCTCCATTTATTCAACCTTAGGGCAGAAACCGGGTTCAATTCATATGCTACTGATGGTAACATCGGTATTGAAGACAAGACGTCATGGACCCAGTGACGCACTGCACTTCAACTTTCCAAACCACTCAAGTTCCTTTTAAAAGGACTTGTTTCATTCTCACGGGGAACCGACATTATCTATTGACTTTCTCTTAGAGATTGTTGATATTGAAGAAGGAGACCCTCTCCTTAGTCTCCGGTACAGGATCCAAATATGCACATATTGAGTCTAGAGCCACGAGATCATCAATAAATCTCATTAGGACACTTTCAATGAAGACTCTCTGTTTCACACAATGTGGAAAGAGAGATTATATCTTGAGTCCTACGCATTATCCTTGTGGTATTGCCAGAACATCTGAGTGATGTGTATACATATTCACAATGAAGATGGAAAACCTTCTGGAGCCATCATCAAACTAGCTCCTGGTAGGTGGCATGTGAGATCTATCAAATAGATCAACCATGTGATAACTGAATAGAAACAATGGGGAGATTCAATCTTTTGAATCAATCCTGGTTCAGGTTATGGATTGACGGATACCTTTGAAAAACCGGTCTTTGTGCTTAATAACTCTTTTCTTTAGCACATCGACCGTGTACTAATTTTTCAAACCAAAAGGTGTTTTTTTTTTGATAATTGATTTTCAATAAAACCTTCGTTGTATTGCAAAAACAATCTCTATTGAGCAATACACGATTGTTTTTCAAATCTCTTTTCATCAATCAGTGGACTTAACTTCGCTGGTTCACTCACTCCATGTTGTCTTCTTTGAGACGTTCCGGTTTGAGAACAGCTAGAGCAGCTGCGAAACCCTGTCAAGGAAATTCTTCGGAATTATACCTGATCACATGCAGTACTTGTACTGATCAACGGGGAACCGTGGGCCGTGTACCTCAATTTAACGAAAGTGATCAAAGACACTTTCGTACAATTTATTGCTAACTGTTGTATGCAGGTACACCTGACGTTTGCAGCTGATCAGAATGAAGCGGTCAATCCATAGCCGCATGCTTACTTAACACATTCATCTCAAAAGAAATCATGATTAGTGCATCAATGACTCTGATATTTTCACTCCATGCTTCTACTACGCTGCTGCCAATATCATGAATCAACTAAAGCTTCCGCAACTCTGATGAGAAGATATCATGATCCAGAATGTGAGCATGTCGGTCCTAAAGTCACAACATCACATGATACCAACACCACAAAGGATGTCTCAGAGATTTTTGATAGCTGATGATCTCAAAAGCTGGCTCAAATTTATTATCACGTGGATCAGTAAAAGACCAACACCTGGAGTAACCAAAACATGCAATGTGAAGAATCAATGACTACGAGCTTAGGAGCAAAGTACTACATCAAGAATGCAAGAACAATTGTTAACGTAATATCTATTTGTATTCTATGTAATGTTAGTACATGATTGAGGTAACCTCCCTTAGGGGGAGATTGTTAGGAATTAGAAATTCCAGGTATTAAAGAGTCGGTCACCTCAAGTATATGTAATAGTTAGAAAGCTCGTAGTTGTAGTTATTTTAAGTTAAGTAGTATTTAGTTAAGTAACACCGTGGAGGACGGACGGGTCTTTACCCACTGTATGCCTGATCCACAGCCCGATGTGTGGCGTTTTATGTAAGACTATAAATACTCTCTACCTTGCAAGGTAGAGAGTTGGAGCTCATAATAATATCTTTCACTTTCTCTCACTAAGTTCCCTAAACCTCTAACTTTCTCTCTCTAGAATTCCATTCATACGCCACTTTGTGTTATGGTTTGATGTGTATGTGAAAACTAATATTCTACAGATGGTAGTGATAGTATGTTGTTGTTGTCTGCATCAAGTCTGCCTCAGGTCTGCTTCGCTGCTCCAGTGTCTCCACGTCATTCTTCAACATGCTCACACGCTCTTTGACGTTGGATTTCAGTACTGATGAAGTTCTTTAAGTCTTTAACTTTGTAGATTCTCTGGATTGACGAAGAATCATTCCGACTTTTGTGTTGCTTTTAGATAGAACTTCCATTAGTGATGATGTTGGCATGAGCATGTGAAGAATCTGCACGATCATTCCGCTCCAGAGCTTCCATAAGAAGAAAACATGAAAACGGTTAGTAATAAGTGGATTCCGGCACTTACAAGTTTGAACTTCGAGAGTGTTAACAGCATAGTGTGAAAACACAACTCTAATTCTCACAAAGGTCGTTCCTGAACTGGAGTCCCACAAGTGAGATAACGCGATGTACCGAAGTACACCTACATTTCAGATGAGTCGCTGAGGTACACCGAAGCATCACCTCACGACTATAGACCGCTTGAGACACACTAAGCGTAATCCGCGGGGAGTTATTGTTAGGAATTAGAAAATTCCATAGTAAAGAGTCGGTCACCCCAATTATGATCTAGCATAAGTTAGCTCGTAGACGTGTCGTTATTTTAGTTGTTTAGTAGTTTATTAGTTATTTAGTAGCGTAGTTTAGCGTAGTGTAACACCGTGGAGGAAGGACGGGTCTTTACCCACTGTATACCTGATCCACAGGCCGATAGGAGGTCGTTATGTTTGTAAGTATAAATACCCCTTCCATGGATGGAAGGGGTGGTGCTTTTCAATCTAATATTCTACAATTTGTGAAGTAACTCTCTACCAAGAAAACACCCAACTCTCTAACTTTCTCTCTCTAATGGCTAACATGTATTTTGATCATCCAAGACCACCCGAATCATCAACACAATAAATATAGGATCCTACAATTGGTATCAGAGCCAGGTTGTTGTGTTATCTTTGATTTGTGTGGTCCGTACCATGGTTATTGTGGTTTTTGGTTCACGATTGTCCACTGGTTTGTTGTATTTTTTATGGTCAGATTAGTTTCTAACAAAGTTTTAACTTATACTGAGTATATCCTTTTGGGTCAATATAGTCATCTCGTTTACAGTGTATATATGTCTTGTGTCTAATATTGTCCAAGTCAGGTTGTGTACAAGTCATGTTATTCAGTTCTCTTGTGATTTATTTAGTACCAAATCTGTCATAGTTATGGCGGTCAAACTGTTATATTTTCAGTTAAACATGGGTCAAAAATGATTATTCATAACAGTTTTTTCTGGGTTGGCTTGAACATGGTCGGAATCTTAGCCGGAAAACTCATCGAAAAAAAATCATAAATTCTTGGTAACGAGTTGTGACGTTTTAAATGGTAGCGAGTTGACAACTTATGTGCTAGCGAGTTGAGTATCAATAATGCCTAGCGACTTGTATTTACAAGTCGTAGCGACTTGGTGCCTTGTGACTGAAAAGGAGTTATGCTAGCGACTTATCAACTGAAAAAAAAAGAGTAGCGAGTTATCATTTTTGTTTATAGCGAGTTGACTCTTGAGTCAACTCAGGTCATTAGCGACTTGACAAAACACCTAGCGACTTGACTCAAAATTGGTAGCGACTTGACCTAGACATAGCGACTTGTATTTACATGTCGTAGCGAGTTAAGAGTAGCGACTTAGTGTCAAAATTTATTAGCGACTTGCTTTGAAAAATAGCGGGTAGCGACTTGCTTCGAAAAATGGCTAGCGACTTGGACAGAAAAGAAGAGATGAAGAAGAATATGACTCGACCACGACCATTACAAACCATATACCATCAAGACTCATGACCTCTGGTTGAGCAACCATCATCAGTCCATCATCAGTTCCACTACATCTACCAACATCAAATCCGGTCTAACCTAATCCCATCTCCAACTCTACATTTAAACATGACTCGAACTTAATTAAATGACTAAATGGAATCTCAGTTGTGACAATTCGTATTTTCGGGTCATTCTCAAAACATTATTCATGCTTCAGTATTTATCATTTATCGTGAACTAGGTTTACGAGTATCAAATTCACGTAACTGTAATGGTTTAGCTGTGAATTCATGATCATATCATCGAGGTCATTTCATATAGACTAAGTTTAGTCTACATTTCATTAACATCATTGTCATCATTTCATATCAATATTATGCATGGTTTTGCATTTTTCGTTAAACGTTTAATTTTATATTAAATAAACGTTATCGCGTAAGTAATTATTTTGAACAATTGATCCATTAATTCCAAAAATTATCCCGGTATATTTTTATACTCATATTAAGTTATAAAAATAATATTATGAGTTTACCCAGTGTTTTAAATTTATTTTGTAACTAAATTGTTGTATTTATATAATTACGACGTTTTTCTTAAATACGACACGATTATTATTATATCACTCAAATTTTGCAAGAAATGTATTTTTATAATTTTTATGACCTAAATATATTTTATCTTGACCCGTGAAAATTTATTTTTATCCAACGCTACCCTAAATATTCACAAGTGACTACAACTTACCACTTAACTTCAAATATCTTACAAGTTATTACACTTATACATTTAGAAAGAAAAAAAAAACAATAAAAAGTGAATGACAAACCCCCCTTGTCGACAAGGGGGGATGAGTCATGAATGATATTTGCAAATATCTCATTAGTATATGTTATTATACTAAACATTTCACACTTTCACTTCATTTCTTTTATTTCACAAATACAAAGATCAAATATTTCATCCTTTCTCTCTTGCAAAAAAATTCGGCAGCCAAGGACCAAGGTGGAGGATCATCTCAAATTTTCAAGACAAGATTTATTAAACTCTAGTATCATTTGTTGCATAGGTTTTGTAATACAAACCTCAAGTGATTAGGAAAAACCTTTTGTCCTTAAACCTCATCATATCACTAGTAAGCATTCATATTCATATTTTTATTTCACATTCATTGTTATTATCATATCATTTTATTTGAGAAACATGCAAGTCTCATGATGTTTATACCATTTTTAAGGTTTTTAAGTGTTAAATATATATAATCCATCCTATAATTACTCCTTGTTATATATTAGTTTTGGTGATGTCTAGGAACCCATGACACCCTAAGAAGGTTTATGGTAGGATTAGAATAGCTTCGGAGTTGTTTTGAATGGGTTAGAATAGGTTTGGCGCGAGAAAAACTCATTTCGACACGTTTTGAAAAGGGTCTGTCCTTAAAATTAAATTCTGGAAAATCCGACAGTAGACAAAAATATTTGGCCTAGATATTTAGAAAATATACTTTAAAACGAAATCGTGGCCGCTTGAACGGATTAAAACGGAGCTATAACGAAGAAGTTATGAATTTTTCAAGTTAGCGCCGAAAACTATAAATTTTCTGGAATTTCAGCAAGCATTATTTATTTTGTACGAGTCAAAAATGAAGCTTGGGCGTTGTAAATTATGTCGACTTGTCAAAAATATGTTAGTATACTTCGATACGAAGTTAAGGATCTTTAAAACGTAGAAAACGGATTTGTAACGACTAAATTACACATGTTTACAAAAGTTGCCGTAACTATTATCATATAAGAAAAACTATAAAACATTTCTAATAAACAAGTTTTGCGGCAAAAACTAGTACCAAGTTAAAGGTTGTTTTTAACATTGATTAAAACTTTTCATAAAGTGAAGTCTTCTAGTAAAAGTGAAATCGCCAAGTATACTTTCCAAAATGTCCGATAGTTTGATTAGCGGAGTTGTAATGAATTAATTACGGTCGCTCAAAACTTTGCCGAAAAACCATCCTTAAACTATATTTTGGTCTAAAAGTACCATACTTAACCTCTATTTTTCTTTATGTTCGAGACCTCTAGGATAGAAACTCATGTACTAAAACTTTGAGATTATCATACGAGCTTCCCAAAACCGTTGAGTTTGTTTCCTAACGCTCGACGTGCACCATTTTACGACTAGCTTTTAGAGGCCGTTTTTGTCATTTTCATGGAAATATCAATGACATTATTTTACGACGAAAAGTTATAATTTCACAATAAATCACTAAACGACTATCGTAGGAGGTTGTTTCAACGTAAATACTTGTAAAGTATTTTATAAAATGACGATATATTGTAAACATATATTTCGACGATAAACATTATCTTCAAAAATTCACAAGTGGTATAAATATCATCCGAATTGCATGCATAACATTACATCATAACTTATTATGTATCATATCATTCATAATAGGTCAAGTTTAGTGATTCACGCTACATTTCGGTGTACTCACTTTTGCCATCGCATCATTGTCCAAGTGAGTTTTCATAGCCCCATTTTTATATGTTTTGAACTATTTTGGGGGAGATACATGCTTAACTATTTTTCACAAGTACTTTAGATTTTAAGGATAATTTCTATCATGATCACCATTGTTTCAAAACTGAATGTTGTACTATATTAATTGTTCTTGTTTGTTTGGTATAGTTCTACGTCGTATAATGTTCTAAATCAGTTGACTACTGATATATTGAGTCATGTACTATTGATTATGTGCTATAGTTCTACGTCGTATAATGTTCTAAATCAGATGACTACTGATAAATTAAGTCATGTGCTATTGATTATGTGTTATTTGTCCTACGTCGAGTTAGGTACTATTGTGAGTTCATTTGACATCTTGTGATTTGGCATAAACTATACATATTTTGGCAGTGGATTGTGAACACACAGGTTGCAAGTTTTGTATGGGCGGAACTTGGAACTGAGTGGATTTACAATGCCTTTGCTGCATAAACGATTTTGAAAGGCTTTACATTTCAACGCAAACTCTATGAACTCACTCAACCTTTGTGTTGACACTTTTTAGCATGTTTTATCTCAGGTATCTAAGACATTCACTTCATGGCATGCATGTGAACATATCATAGTGTCGCGGTGACGACGCGTCTCACTTGGGTTTTATGAAATTTAAAAACATCGTTTGACTTATAACAAACTTATTTTCCGCACATAGTAACCTTCATTTGGGACCTATCTTTGTAACTCTGAATGTTTTTAATATATCAAGCGATGTTCTTTTCGAACGACATTTTAGGTCGTTCAATATAATTGTGATTGTGATGCTATGACAGTCAATCCCCAGGAATTCCATTCCGCTGCAAAACAGGTAATTTGGGGGTGTGACATCAGTGTACCTTCGTTGTTCACTACGCTATATGAGACCTTGAAAGGTCTTCTAATCGAAGGCTACAACATCATGGATCCATAGTTATGTTACTTTTCGAACTTAAAGAAAAGTGAATAACAAGTTTGTTACTCCTTTTGCTTTGATTCGTGACCTAACTTTAAACCTTAATGATGAAATAGAGTAAACCTACCCGTATCTCTTGAATGACCCTGATGTCGTGGAACAATAATAGACTTATCGGACTTCTTACCACCCCTGTGGCTTAAACTAGTTGATACCATACCCTCGTAGCCATCCCTGTGGTGAGGCTATCCATTTCTAGGATAGGTGAGATCAACTTTGAATGGTATTCAATGGGTGGGGGATGATTCATTTGTAAGGAAGTTGTTTTCAAATCTCTTGATATGGTTTTATTTGGGATATTCGGATTATGTGCTGAAGTGAAAGAGGCAGATTTTTAAGAGTATTATTAGGGTTTGGTGATGTTTTTTATTTGTCTGCTCAAGTGAGTTTACTAGGGTTAGTTGAGTTGTGAGATAAGTATGTTTTATACCCTGATTTTAGGTATACATGTGGGTGTTAAACTGGGCCTAGATACTTGTGTACGGAGAATGAAAATGGGCCTCAGTTATTGTATGAACGCATGATTCATTCTTGGATTCGAATGGGCCGAAACAATCTTATATGGACCAATTGTCATTTGGATTTGATTATGTAGTGGAATTTCTACGAGAGTAATACAACTTTGGTGGTTAAATGAAAAAAATTAAAAAGACACAACAGGAGTATATGTGATACTAATTTATCATAACAGGATTACATGTGTCTGATTTCATTTAAACATTATGTCATGGAGTTTATGTCACATGAGGTTAGTAAGTTGAGTTAATCCATTGTATTGAGAGTTGGACCCAGTAAGATCTGTAATTGGATCATATGTTTTGTTTTGATAATGGGTTTGGACCGTGCTTGAGCATGTTGGGTGACGGCTTGGATTTGGATGAAGGATTGATGGGTTTCTCTAAACTTATTCGGTTATATGAACATTGATAATTTGATTTAATAATGAGAGTTGTTGGGTACTTTGGTCCATTCATTTTCACGGAAAATATTATGTTGCGGCTTGAATTGATGATTGATCAAAATTGACTACAGGGTTGTTGTACGGTATTTCTTATTTGGATTTGAAGTAAAGTTTTCCGGGCAAGTTTACTTATTTCCTCTTCTTTCTTTCTACCCTTCCTCGAAGATGACTTGTTTGGGCATTTGTTGAGTGTGATAAAGACTTGGCTATTTAATTACGGTTGTGATTCTTTCCCGCTTAACCCACAACGTAGCTATCACTTCGGTGTCTCACTCAGTTGAGAATGTCAAGAGGTTTTGTACATTGGGTACACCGTTTGTTTTTCACAAGGATTAGTACAAGTTTAAGTAACAAATCTGGAGAATTCTACTTCATGATCAAGTTTGGCATATCGGGTTTACTTCACCAAGTGGTCACAGAAATAGCCGACAGAATATGTGAATGATGTGTTTACCATAGTGTTTACTGGATGGGTGATGATATTGTTGATGCTGGACAATGAACCATTGATGAACCGCTGCATGTTCCCCTAAAACAGATATTCACTGAAACCAAAGTTGTCATAACACATTCAAACTGATATTATTTACGGTTTAACTTGATTTTGTAAAATCCCGCGAAAGAACCTATTTCTCGGTTTAAATCATAGACTTGTAAAATCCCGTGACAATGGAATCATCCTGGTAATAGTAAAGTGCATTTCCGGATCAATCTTACGGTTTATTCTTGGTTTTGTAAAATCCCGCGAAAGAATACATTTCTCGGTTTAAACCATGGAATTGTAAAATCCCGTAATGATGGAACCATCCTAGAGAAAGGAAAGTGTAATTCTATATCTTATCTGATGTTGGTGCTACGGTTTATGCTTCAAAGAAGGGATAAAAGGGTGTACTTCATGAATTGGGTGTGTGTTTGTGTTCATGGCAGTTTGGTTATCTCATGGTTTTACGGGGTTATGTGCTTTTAACCATGGTCGGGATGAATCCGTTATCATAGTTCACTTAAAACGTAAAAGGAGGCTAGATGTAAGCTTTTAACCAGAAGATGTGACAACGGGGTTAATTCATTATTATTTATTTGAGGTTGAAATGAAATATCACGGGCGAGTGTACTTAGTATCTGAAGGTATCGGGGATGGTTGGATGAAGATTTTTCATGATCCTTGTTCGAGCTTATTATCAAAAAACGAAGACATGGAAATCTAGTTATTGTTGGGTGTCTTTTACCTTTTCTTTTACCACTTGGGGGAATTGGGCTCTTACCACTACAAAATAACTATCACTTAAAGGAGTTACGTTGTAGTGCTCAGTGTCACATTCAATTGTGGATTTTCAAGAGGTAATGTACGTCTATTACTTGATGGTTGGTTGGATGAAGAGTATAGAGTACTTAGAGTTTCAATGGAGGATGAAGTCTTGGCACTGCTCTTTGTTACATATGTGCAAGTTTAAGTCACGAGTTCGGGTTAGTTTACTTCAGGGTCAAATTCATCATATTGGGTTATCTCCATCAGCTGTCACTACAAAGAGCCTACTGAATGATAATGGTGAATGATTACAAGTTTTTGCCAAGAGAGCTGAAAAGAGAGAGATTATGACGTCTGTTCACATCAGTTCAGGCCTCGTACTCCAAAGAAAAGAAATGTGTACGTTTTAGTGCGCATTATCTTCCGAAGAAGAGAAATCTTCTTATGATGTATGAACACAACAGTTCATGCCTCGTTCCTCAAAGAAAAGAAAAGTGTACGCTTTAGTGCGCTTTATCTTCTGAAGAAGAGAAATCTTCTCACTAATGACCATTCTCATCAACATGCTTCATACTTTTTCCATGCGCTTCAGTCATCAAGTGAACCGGGCTACTGTTGATTGTTTTCTGATTCCACTTTCTCAACTATAATGACGATGGTGACATCCTGTGCTGATTTTGTGGGGGAGAAGTGTGAATAGACTACATTTGGATAATGTTCACTTGTTTAATCAAGAATGGCATCTCCGTATGCAATTCTTGAGGGGGAGAAGAAGTGTGATTTTTTTTGCATTGTTGATCGATATTAGAGAATATAAATGGTCATACGGCTCTAAACTCATGTAAGAACTGAGCTTCTTCTTATCGGGTCATCTTCACATGGAGTTTTTCTCTTCTAAGAGCCGTTGGTTGACATCTTCACTCGGATTGATGAGTTTATCGACAAAGTGCTTCCGGTTAATGCTTCACGTATACATCAACATGATGATTCCGAATAATCTCTCTGTTCTTGTTTGATGTGATTGGTAGTTTGGTGTTACCATCTTGTGTGTTCGTTGTGGCCTGATTGCTGATTTCCTTGATGAACATCTTTCTGTTCTTGTTTGATTGGGAGGGATTTTAGTTAAGGGGATTTTCAAGATGTAAGTTAACTAGGATGCTTTTTTTTTTGGTGTGAGTTGAAGATGTTAACTATCTATTCCCCAACTGGACAATCTAGAAGAAGGTCGAGTCTACAGTCGGTTCTACATTTTCTGTTGTATGATTAGAAGACTAAAAGACGAGTTGCATGTGATTATCAAAAGACTTCTTCTTATTCTGGGCACTTATCAAACAGATTGTCAGTTTAAGGGAGAGCACTAATTGGGGGAGTTTGAAATGCCAAATTTAATCCCTAATTAGACTTGCTCACGTTATTCTTCAGCAAGTTGACTCTCACAGATACATCTGAGCTAATGATGTTCTTCTCAAAATATTTCTAGTACACGGACTTACAAAGAGTTGTTGATTCTGAAGTGTCAAAAACCAGCAAGGAGTAAGGAGATAAGCACCTAAACGCGAGTAAACTTGATGAACTTAATACTTCTAAGTAAATGAAGATATCCCGGGAAGACAAATGTTATTACCGCAGAGAAACTCAAGGTTTGACTCATGACGAGTAAACTTGATGAACTTAATTCTTCTAAGTGATTGAAGATATCCCGGGAAAACAAATGTCATGAACGCAGAGAAACTCAAGGTTTTACTCATCAAGGCGTTTAGTGTTAGTATTTCATATACGTGGGGGAAGTGATGTTAGAGAAAGTTTCTGAAGATAAAAGAGGTACACTAGTGTGTGGTGATTTCAATGGTATCGCAATGATCAGGGGAGAGAGATTGTGTACATTGGGGATGCTCAGCTGTTTCACTTGAGAGCTTAATCAGTGATTCAGAGATATAATCACTTATTCCGGAGTTGACATCCGCAGAGATTGTCATCCGCAGAGATAATCAGTGACTTGGCTTGCTTCTTCAATGTTATCAGTTTTTCCTTCCTTGGGTATTGGTATACTTTGAATACTTGAGCTTCATACACGATCATCAGGGAAGAAAAATGTGAACATGGGGAGGTGTTTTCATTCCCCTCATGATGTGTATTCGGGAGAGCTCTTGGGTATTGGTGTACTTCGGGTTCTTGAGCTTCATACACGATCATCCGGGAAGAAAAATGTGAACATGGGAAGGTGTTTTCATTCCCCTCATGATGTGTATTTGGGAGAGTTCTTGAGCATTATACAAAGAGGCTGACTGCATCAATTCAACTACTTGGGGGAATTGTTCTCTTGACACCTTTTGGAATGGATCGCTTCAGACTTCAGTGAAAAAGAAATTTGAGAAGATTATTTATACGTGGGATGATACGTTGTTGTTCTTGTTGATGATATAACCTCGAACGAAGAATCACGGTGATTATTCTTGAAAGGAGCAGCGGGATTTATGATAATGGTGTGCTTCTCTGTGCACCTGGCTAAGGCAAGCTTGAAATAGAGCTTCGAATCTGCTCAGCTAAAGGATTTTCGGTTTGGGGGGAGCTGCCAAAGTCTCACTTTCAGATGGTTCAATTTCTTTCTTCGATTCAAGAGCCCTGGAAGCTTTGGTGGTGAATGTTTAAGAGTTGATGACTTCTATCTTCTACGACGTGCTGCTCGATATCCTTATCTCGGTACTCGTATCATCATCTTCTTTAACTATATCATCTTCTCTATCTTTGTATATATATTTATCTGAAAAAACAAAATACAAAAATATAAAACCAACAAAAGAAAATAGAAAAATATAAAACCTTCAAAAACCCATAAAAATCAGAAAATTTCAAAAATACCAAAAATATGTTTTCCTAGACATGTCTTCTGGTATCGATAACATCTACGGTCTTAGAAATGTCATTCAATAATGACACGGGACCATAGATGAAGTTCGAGCAGGAGGTGTAAATATTTCTTTCCAAAACATGTCTCTAAATATGGCTTACAGTTATTTCAGACTGTAACCCGCGCGTCAAATTATGGCTTACAGTTATTTCAGACTGTAACCCGTGCTTAAACAATGGTTTGCTATTATTTCTGATAGCAACCCGCTCTTCAAAAGAAAGGAAAGTGTTGCTCTAAACCAATTTTCAAATATTTTCGTGCACTTATCCTAAAAACTATATGAGGAAAGTATGTCGAAGGACTGCTGTTCCTACACAAATGTTTTTCCGTCTAAAATTCTTCAGAAAAATATTTGGTGTGTTCAAAATGGTGGAAAATGAGTTGCTTAAAAACAATCAGATTCAGAGTTTTTATAAAATTTGGAAACTCAATCAATAACTTCAGCACTTTTAAAATCTTTTATAAAATGAGTTATTGGTTGAGGGGGAGAATGTTTTCAAATCTATATCTTCTAACAAGCTTTCTTAATTATCCTAATATGCTTAATTAAAAATGATGTTAACCTATGCTGAAGGACTAGGTGCCTAGGATATGATTGCTAGGATTAGATGATTAGAGTTTGATGAACACATTATTCCCATACATTTATAAGATCTGATTGATATGTTGCATTGACTTTTATTAGTCGATTGTTGTTTGGGTGATGTCGACCACCATATATTTGTATGTGTGTTCACTAACGTATGCAGGTATATTGGTATAAAAGAATGTTCCCGATTCGGATCCCACTAATGAAGATGATTGGATGCCGAAAGGAAAGGGTAACTATTTCTTGGGTTGACAAATGAAGAAACGGAGCTTAATTGGACTTCAATGGAGAGTTGGCATAAATGCAACGTAAGAGGTCTCACTGCATCAGCAGATGGTTTTCTTCTAAGTGATTGAAGAAACGGAGCTTAATTTGACCTTAGTGGGCATTCAAAATGCAACGTAAGAAGAAATCTCACTGCATCAGCACACGGTTTTCTTCCAAACCCTACAGCAACAACAACGGAAGCTTCTCAACCACCTAACGTATCTTTGTGCAGGATACCATTTTTAAACAATTCTGAAAAATTTGAATAAATTGTTTTGAAAATGGAAAATATTGTTTTGAAAATATATTGGACTAAATTTTGAAAATCACCGGACTTCTTTTTATCAAAATCTTAGTCACTCAATTATCGACTTCGGTCATCGATTGAGGGGGAGAGTGATTTAAAATAAAATATTTTCAAACAATATTTCATCAGAAGTCCGTTTGTTCGAAACAAAGTGGTGATCTAAAGATTTAATGTTATGTCATGGTATGATTTTCTTTAAAACTCAAAGATCTGTCAAAATGAAATTTTTTCTGTTCTTGTTTGATTGTGAAATTGTTTTATTTTACTAAAAGATCTCTTAAAACAATCATACCTGACACTAACAATCTTTAATGTCTTAAAATGGTCCTATCTGTCATCTTTTAAAATCAAATCTTGCCACGTCTTTCCCCAAAATTTTCTAAATTATTTAAATCTTTTGGGATCACTAATCTCAAATGGTTTGAAATCTTTGATCGGGTGAGAGATCGTGATTTAAATCTCAAATCTGTTTTAATGGAATTGGTTTTAGT
Organism: Chrysanthemum seticuspe; assembly: GCA_019973895.1. Lineage (NCBI taxonomy): Eukaryota > Viridiplantae > Streptophyta > Magnoliopsida > Asterales > Asteraceae > Chrysanthemum > Chrysanthemum seticuspe. The sequence continues at coordinate 108,577,748 of BPTQ01000006.1, read as the reverse complement.
CCTTCAAAGGCACTCCTGCCTCCATGTGCCAAACGATTTCAACACAATGCACATGTTGAGGAGGAGGATTTATCCAAAAAAACGAGATGAGTATTTAAACCTGGCCACATTTTCTCCCATGTTTTCTAAACCTTATTAAATCACTTGGGATCCAAAATCTCAAAGGGTTTGATATTTTTGATCGGGGGAGAATTTGTGATTTAATAATGAAATTTGATAAAAGGTGATCGTTTTGATTTAATTGTGCACGCTGGTCGCTCATATGTGCTAAACGCTTTCGAATCTTGAAGCACATATTGAGGTGGAGCAAATAAACTATCAAGGTACGAAAGCTTTTTAAAGTGATTTATAAAGTACCTTTATTGAGTTTTCAAAGGGTTTCTTAATGGCTCTTGTGATTGTGGATGTGCTTCAAATTAACTCTTGCCTCTATGTGATAAAATGTTTTCAAATATCCTATGCACATATTGAGGGGGAGAATTTATCAAAGAAAATCAAATGGCTTTTTCTATGAAAATTGTGATCAAAGAAAATATTTCAAAGTCCTCTTGCCTCCTTGTGCTAAACAATTTCTAAATCATATGCACATGTTGAGGGGGAGGTTTTCTAAATGATCAAAACTATTAAGGTACAAAATGCTTTGATCTCGTATCACAAGTACCTTGATTGTTTTTCCAAATGATTTTTCAATTGGTTTCAAAGAAGAATGAACTATACCAATAGACCAACCATTTTACTTTATGCATGGTGTTATAAGGATGGTTAGGTTAGGTATTTGTTCCCACGATCCGCCAGAACCGGAGGGATCTACCCAGGGACAATCCACTAGATAGTGTAGATTCCTTAGGTATATTGAAAAAAGGAGAAAAGTGAGATATGGGAAGAGTGCCGACTGAGACAGAGCTAGAACTGGAATAAACCCAATAAGGTTCTAGTAATGAAGTCTCGGTAAGCACTGAAGGGGTTGAAGAATGAAAAAGAAATGAATATGAAAAGGGTGAAAAGAAATAGCCCTCCAACAATTCAACCTTAGGGCAGAATCCGGGTTCAATACATATGCTACTAGTGTTTACTAAGGTAACACTGGTATTGAAGACAAGACGTCATGGACCCAGTGACGCACTGCACTAAACTTCCCAAGCTACTCAAGTTCCTCTTAAAAGGGCTTGTTTCATTCTCACGGGGAACCTACATAATCTATCGACTTTCTCTTAGAGATTGTTGATATTGAAGAAGGAGACCCTCTCCCTAGTCTCCGGCACAGGAACCAAATGTGCACTATTGAGTCTAGAGCCAAGAGATCATCCACAATATCTCATTAGGACACTAAATTCTTGAAGACTTGCTGTTTCACACAATGTGGAAAGTAAGAATATATTAAGAGTCCTACGCATTATCCTTGTGGTATTGCCAGAACATCCGAGTGATATGAAAATATTCACGATGAAGATGGAAATCCTTCTAGAGCCAACATCAAACAAGCTCTTGGTGGGTGACATGTGAGATCTTCTCGTAAGATCAAGCTTGTGACAACTGGACAGAAACGATGGGGCGATTCACTCGTGAATCAACCTTGGTCCAGGAATGGAATTGACGAATACTTTTGGAAAAACCGTTCGATGTGCAAACCTTCTTTTCTCTAGCACGTCGAATGTGTACTTATGTTTTCAAATTCAAAAAGTATATCTGATTGAAAAAATACTTTTGTAAAAACCGTTCGCTGTGCGAATCTCTTCTTTTCACTAGCACGTCGAATGTGTACTCTTTTCAAATACAAAAAGTGTTTTTGTTTGAAAATTGATCTTTCTCATAAAACCTTCGTTGTATTGCAAAACTCTTTCTTCAAGAAATACACGATTGTTTTTCAAATCATTTTTCATCAATCAGTGAATCTCAATTTGCTGGTTCACTCACTCCGTGTTGTCTTCTTTGAGACGTTCCGGTTTGAGAACAGCTAGAACAGCTGCGAAACCCTGTCAAGGAGATTCCTCAGAATTATACCTAATCACAGGCAGTACTTGTACTGATCAACGGGGAACCGTGGGCCGTGTACCTCAATTTGACGAAAGTGATCAAAGACACTTTCGTGTGTTTTATTGCTAACTGTTGTTTGCAGGTACATTTGGACGGTTGCAGCTGATCAGAATTGAGCGGTCAATCCAAAGCCGCATGCTCACAGCATCCACACTTAATTTGAAAAAATCATGACTGGTGCATATCTACATAACCTGGTTCTGATATTTTATACTATGCTTCTGCTACGCTGCTGCAAATATCATGAACCAGTAAAGCTTCCGCTACTCTGATGGAAAGATGTCATGATTCAAAAGTGTGAGCATGTCGGTCTGAAAGTCACAACTTCACATGATGGCAACACAATAAAGGGTGATCCAGAGATTTACTGTGGCTGATGATCTCAATGAAAGCTCGAAGATCATCAAAGATGTGGATCAGACCAAAGACCTCCACTAAAAATACAAATCTATACGGGCTTTGATGAATCGCTGCTAATGCAAAAAGATTGCAGAAATGAAGAATTCAAGTCTACGAGCTCAAGACTGGAGTTAAAATAGAATGCTAGGATTTGAAATGTAAAACATGGGGTGACCTCCCTTAGGGGGAGATTGTTAGGAATTAGAAAATTCCATAGTAAAGAGTCGGTCACCCCAATTATGATCTAGCATAAGTTAGCTCGTAGACGTGTCGTTATTTTAGTTGTTTAGTAGTTTATTAGTTATTTAGTAGCGTAGTTTAGCGTAGTGTAACACCGTGGAGGAAGGACGGGTCTTTACCCACTGTATACCTGATCCACAGGCCGATAGGAGGTCGTTATGTTTGTAAGTATAAATACCCCTTCCATGGATGGAAGGGGTGGTGCTTTTCAATCTAATATTCTACAATTTGTGAAGTAACTCTCTACCAAGAAAACACCCAACTCTCTAACTTTCTCTCTCTAATGGCTAACATGTATTTTGATCATCCAAGACCACCCGAATCATCAACACAATAAATATAGGATCCTACAGTTACCGAAGTGACCTGCTGTCAGGGCTGTTAGATGTTGACCCTGGTAGGAGTTTCCATTCAATCACTGAGGATCACAGTTGTGAACCTCTCATAAATGTTCTTGACAGATTGCTAAGATCTGTGAAGGACTCGATAACGTACCACTGAAGTTATTATTGTTGAATGATAAGTGATGAAATGTCAAGTGTTCCTAAGAGATCTTTTGATGAATCTCGTGGCTCTAGACTCAATAGTGCGTTTTGGTTTTCCTGAGCGGAGACTAGGGAGAGGGTCTCCTTCTTCAATATCAGCAATCTCTAAGAGAAGGCCGATAGATTATGTAGGGTTCCCTGTGAGAATGAAACAAGCTTCTGTTGAGAGAAACTTGAGTGGCTAAGAAGGTTTAGTACATGCGTCACTGGGTCCATGACGGCTTTTATTCTTCAATACCGGCGTCATCAAGTGACAACCAGTAGCATATGAATTGAACCCGGTGTCTGCCCTAAGTTGAATAATCTGGAGGGCTATTTCTTTTCACCCTTTTCTTTGCATTTCTTTTTTATTCTTCAACTCCTTCTTTTTCCGATTCTCATTTTCTCCTTTTTCCAATCATACCTAAGGACTTCTAATTCTAACTATTGGTAGTGTCCTTGGGTAGATCCCTCCGGCTCTGGCGGATCATAGGACAGTTATTCCTAACCTTAGTCACCTTATAACTCCATGACTAACCTATGTTGCCATAAAACCATTTTCATGAAAATCTCTCAAAGTGTTTGTGAATGAAAAACATTTTAGTACCACTGTTGAGAGATAAATATTTTGCATAAACACTCCCCCTCCACATGTGCTTAAGAGTTTTTACAGAAATTTGCACAGTGAGGAAAGAGCGTGCACCTTTTGAATTGATCAACTCAAGATAGAGAATCCCCCGCGAGACACGGTTACGCTGTATAGTTAAAGAGTTACATTGTCAGCTTTTAGGTGACAACTAGATCTAATAACTACCTTGAAGGTGTAGACAAACCTCGAAAGGTTGTCAAACCCGTCAGAGTTCATGTCTACCAAGAGTTTCTCGAATGGTACATTCTATTCGGACAAGTCCTTTGCGAGACACGCTTACATCACTAGCGAACTAGCTTGAAATTATTACCCGTCCCGGACAAGTCTTTTCGAGTTACTAACAGTTAAGTATCGTCAATTCGTTGGTTAAGTCAATAACACAAAGATTCATTTGCATTTACACAACATATTTCTTATCACAAAATTTTCTCCCCCTAAAAAATGGCATATAAAATGTTATTTTTGAAAAGTTGAGAATAAATATGACCATTTCGAGTGTTGCGGGAAGAGTGACACAAAAAACATTTTGGTGAACAAAGTTTTAACTCAAATACTCCCCCTCAACAAGTGATATAAACGGTTGAGGTTTTGAAAATCATAAGGAGAAGTACTTGTTCTTTTGAGCAAAACCTTGAAAAATGAAAGGTTTGATAGGTTTTACTCAAAAGTAAGAAGCTTTCGCTCCTTTTATAAGGATTGTGGCACTGAAGCGTACCACATGATCCTTTCTTGACAAGAACGGGTTGTACACTGATATGTGTGCACAAGCCATAGTCATATATAATCACACATCCAAAATATTATGAAATAGAAGCAGTTCAAGGGGTACCAGGAAGTCCATCAATGTTTCCAAGAATGCGAACTGGGCGTTGATAGCCGGCAAGAGCAATCCTGGGACGACCACCTACAAAGCTCTCCAGTGTTCTGAACTGATCCCTTTGATACAACCTTTCATCAATCATGGTAATGATCCTCTTCACATCCCGTCTTTCCTTAGAATTCCATCGCTTTTGTGACCCAATTCCTTCATGTATATCCTTTAACCTATAAGCCAATCCGTCCCTAACCTTCTTCAAGGTGTGATCCCCAAACTTGTGAAGATCTCTACACACCATCAAGCAGTTGCGTAGTGTTTCACTAAGGTAAACCACTCCGAATGGTTGGCTGATGAGTGTGTATTGTGAAAGCTGGTTGATGTCGGGAAGATCTAGCTGAGGTGGAGTGAAGTTGACACGGGTCTGATATGATTCAACTGCAAGCTGGAGATCTTCTACACGTTCTTTGATTACTATTCTTCTGATGAAGATAAGCAAGGACTTGATGAATTCACGTTGCACTTCAGTCGAGAATTATCTCATGCGACCCTGTACTTTGGCAAGGTACATGTCTTCAATATCGTTGATAGACAAATTCTCAAAGTCCGCTTCAGAGAATGCATAATCCGTTTCGTCTTGTCTTTTGACCATGATATTCTTGAGAAAAATGTAGTCCCATTTAGATGAAAGATCAACATGTTTAATAGCAACGATTCCTTTAGTACTGAATACTTCATGTTGAGACTTCTGAACCTGGCAGCTTCTGTAGTAGATTCGTCGGCGTTCTGGCCAATGGTATCACGGTCATACTCTTCCACTTTGTTGGAGAACATGTGGTTAGCTTTTTCCTCGATGGCTATGCAGTTAGAGTATATGGCTGCTGGGAATGGAAGTGTCAATGATGTAGCGTATTTCCTTGAACCATCGCCACCGTGTAGAAGAAATTCCAAGTCTTTGTTGAAGAAATATTGAAATGGAATCCTAGGCTGATCTGGTTGGCCAATTGTTGGTAGAGGTTTAGACCAGTCGGTGTAATATGGAGGGTTGTCCCGTTTGGTGAAGTCGATGTTTGCTTCTGGGTTGAGCCAATCCATGTTGTTAGACATGGCTCGTGCTATATTATCAAGGTGATACTGTTAGATATTAACTTTTCACATACACATCAAACCATAACACAAAGTAGCATATAGATGGAATTCTAGAGAGAGAAAGTTAGAGGTTTAGGGAACTTAGTGAGAGAAAGTGAAAGATATTATTATGAGCTCCAACTCTCTACCTTGGGAGGTAGAGAGTATTTATAGTCTTACATAAATCGCCACACTTTGGGCTGTGGATCAGGCATACAGTGGGTAAAGACCCGTCCGTCCTCCACGGTGTTACTTAACTAAATACTACTAAACTTAAATGAACTACGACTACGAGCTTTCTAACGATTACATATACTTGAGGTGACCGACTCTTTAATACCGGGAATTTCTAATTCCTAACAATCTCCCCCTAAGGGAGGTCACCTCAATCATGAACCAAAATTACATTGAATACAAATAGATATTACATTTAACAATTGATCTTGCATTCTTGATGTAGTCCTTTGCTTCTAAGCTCGTAGTCATTAATTCTTCACATTGCATGTTTGGTTATTCCAAGTGGAGGTCTTTTACTGATCCACGTGATGATAAGTTTGAGCCATCTTTGGAGATCATCAGCTATCAACAATCTCTGACACATCCTTTGTGGTGTTGGTATTTTGTGATGTTGTGACATTGGGACCGACATGCTCACATTCTGGATCATGAAATCTTCTCATCAGAGTAGCGGAAGCATTAGTTGATTCATGATATTGGCAGCAGCGTAGCAGAAGCATGGAGTGAAAATATCAGAGTCATTGATGCACTAATCATGATTTATTTTGAGATGAATGTGTTAAGTGAGCATGCGGCTATGGATTGACCGCTTCATTCTGATCAGCTGCAAACGTCGGGTGTACCTGCATACAACAGTTAGCAATAAATCGCACGAAAGTGTCTTTGATCACTTTCGTTGAATTGAGGTATACGGCCCACGGTTCCCCGTTGATCAGTACAAGTACTGCCTGTGATCAGGTAGGATTCCTAAGAATCTCCTTGACAGGGTTTCGCAGCCATTCTAGCTGTTCTCAAACCGGAACGTCTCAAAGAAGACAACACGGAGTGAGTGAACCAGCGAATTTTAAGTCCACTGATTGATGAAAAAAGATTTGAAAAACAATCGTGTATTGCTCAATAGAGATTGTTTTTGCAATACAACGAAGTTTTTACTGAAAATCAGTTATCAATCATAAAAACACCTTTTGATTAAAAAAAATACGTACACGGTCGATGTGCTAAAGAAAAGAGTTTTTAAGCACACAGACCGGTTTTTCAAAGGTATCCGTCAATCCATACCCTGAACCAGGTTTGATTCAAGAGATTGAATCGCCCCATTGTTTCTGTTCAGTTGTCACATGGTTGATCTATATAATAGATCTCACACGCCACCTACCAGGAGCTTGTTTGATGTTGGCTCCAGAAGGCTTTCCATCTTCATTGTGAATATGTAAACACATCACTCAGATGTTCTGGCAATACCACAAGGATAATGCGTAGGACTCAAGATATAATCTCTCTTTCCACATTGTGTGAAACAGAGAGTCTTCATTGAAAGTGTCCTAATGAGATTTATAGATGATCTCGTGGCTCTAGACTCAATTTGTGCATATTTGGATCCTATGCCGGAGACTAGGGAGAGGGTCTCCTTCTTCAATATCAACCATCTCTAAGAGAAAGTCGATAGATAGTGTCGGTTCCCCGTGAGAATGAAACAAGTCCTTTTAAGAGGAGCTTGAGTGGTTTGGAAAGTTGAAGTGCAGTGCGTCACTGGGTCCATGACGTCTTGTCTTCAATACCGATGTTACCATCAGTAGCATATGAATTGAACCCGGTTTCTGCCCTAAGGTTGACTAAATGGAGGGCTATTTGTTTTCACCCTATTCTTATTCAATTCTTTTTAATTCTTCAACCCCTTCAGTGCTTACTGAGACTTCATAGCTAGAACCTTGTTGGGTTTATTCCAGTACTAGCTCAGTCTTAGTCCGCACTCTTCCCATATCTCATTTTTCTCCTTTTAACATCATACCTAAGGACTTCTACACTAACTAGTGGATTGTCCCTGGGTAGATCCCCTCCGGTTCTGGCGGATCATGGGAACACATACCTAACCTTATCATCCTTATATCACCGTACATGAAGTAAAGTTGGTCGGTCTATTTGGTATTGTTCATCTGCCATTGGATCCAATTGAAACCCATTTGAAAAATCAATTCAGATACTTGTGATATATTATCAAAGCATTTTGTACCTGAATTGTTTTTTTGATATTTTTAGAACGAGAACTCCCCCTCAACATGTGCATCAAGTATTTGAAAATGTTTTGCACACGGAGGCAAGAGAAAGAATTAACTTCTTTGATTACCATTTTCTAAAAGATATCAACATCACTTCCCTCAACAAATCAAAAGATATAGCATTTCCGGGAAGGATGAGGTTTCCATAAATTCGCTCCCCCTCAATATGTGCCTCGAGGTTTGAAAGAAGTTTTGCACATACTAGAGGGAACCTGCACATTGGGATAAATGATTACGTTTCAAATCATAGGTTTAAGATAGGTGCTCCCCCTCAACATGTGCATTGAAAAATTGAAATCGTTTGTCACATGTGAGAAGGACAACATGTACATTCTTATGAAACCATTTACCGAATTATCAGTCTAAATCCAATTTAAATCACACATTCTCCCCCGATCACAATTGTCAAAACATTTGAGATTTGTGATCTCGTATAGATTTAAATTGATTTGAAATCTTTTAAGGAGAATTGTGACTTGATTGTGAAAGCGTTTGAGCTGATAAGGATCGGATTTTAAGACTTTAAACTCCATTTATAAAACATGCATGTATACCTTTTGAAAACAATTTAATGCCAAATAACTTTTTAATTTAATTGAAATCATTCTCCCCCTCAATCAATGACATGGGTTGTTGATTGAGAGATAGAGATTTTGACAAATAAGTCCTGATGATTTTCAAAAATAGAGATCGAGTTATTTTTCAAAGCATTTAGTTTTCAGCAGATAAATGTTTATAGAATCAGAGCATGGAATTTTGAACACATGATAAAACATGGCTCTGTTCTTTCTTTAAAACCGGGTTATTGCCTGAAGATGACAATAAACCATATCTCTTTCTCCCAAAAAATATTTTTTGATTTTTTGAATTTTTTTTTTTTTTTTTTTTTTTTTTTTTTTTTTTTAAAGAATTCGAACAACATCTAAAGTCCCGTGTCATTCTTTGAATGACAGCACAAAGACCGTAGATATTATCGAACCGGAAGAAACATGACAAAAATGACAATATTTTTTGAAGATTTTTCGAATTTTTCAAATTTTTATGGATTTTGAAAGTTTTTTTTTTTTTTTTTTTTTTTTTTTTTTTTTTTTTTTTTTAAGGTTTTATAATTTTGTATTTTGTTTTTCGAATAAATATTTACAAGAGATAGATGAAGAAAGACCTTTACTCCTCGTCTTCCTCCTGAAGACGTTTGAGAGTTTCTGGTTGAAGGCTTTTCAAACCAAGTCGTGGAAGAATAAACTCAAAACGTTCTCTTGGAAGAGCTTTGGTGAAGATGTCTGCTAACTGATATTCAGACCTCACAAAATATAGTTCCACCACACCTTTTTCCACCTTTTCCCTGATGAAATGATGTCGAATGTCGATATGCTTTGCTCTTGAGTGTTGAACGTTGTTGCATGAGAGAGCAATAGCACTTTTATTATCACAGTACAGAGGGATTTTGTTGAATTCAAAGCCATAGTCAGATAATTGGGATCTCATCCATAAGATTTGAGCACAACAAGATGACATGGCTATGTATTCAGCCTCTGTAGAGGAAATAGAAGTACTCATTTGCTTCTTTGAAGACCAGCTCACAAGCTTATCACCCAAAAACTGAGCACCTCCAGACGTACTTCGACGTGTATCTTGACAACCTGCATGATCGGCATCTGCATAGGCCGTTAGTGACATACCGGTGTCCTTCGGGTACCATAGTCCCATATTGATGGTTCCTTGGAGATACCGAAAGACCCGTTTAACTGCTTCAAGGTGGTTTTTAGTAGGCTTAGCCTGGTATCTAGCACACATGCACACAGAGAACAAGATGTCTGGTCTACTAGCAGTGAGATACATCAGGGATCCAATCATACTCCGATATTTCGTTTGGTCAATCATGATCCCTGAGAGGTCCTCATCTAGTTTGGTTCGGTCAATCATGGGGGTGTCAACAGGGTCACATGAATCAAATCCAAATTTCTTTAAAATCTCTGTTGCATATTTAGATTGATTTATGAAAATGCCTCCGGGACTTTGTGAAATTTGTAATCCCAAGAAAAATGACATTTGTCCCATCATTGACATTTGAAACTTTGAACTCATTTCATTTGAAAAACGATCACATTCCATTGGGTCAGTCGAGGCAAAAATAATATCATCAACATAAATTTGAACATGAATCAAATGTTTGCCTGACTTTCTGGTGAACAATGTAGGATCAACTGCTCCTTTGATGAATCCGGTTGATAGAAGAAATTTTGACAGTGTATCATACCATGCCCTTGGAGCTTGCTTTAAACCGTAAAGAGCCTTCTTCAAATGATAAACGTGAGTAGGATGCTCTTGATTAACAAATCCTTCAGGTTGGCTGACGTAGACGACTTCTTTAAGATCTCCGTTCAGAAATGCCGTCTTAACATCCATCTGATAAACTACCATGTTCTTACTAGCAGCGTTAGCCAGAAAGATTCTGATTGCCTCGATTCGAGCAACTGGAGCAAAAGATTCTTCAAAGTCTATACCCTCCTCTTGACGATATCCTTTAGCAACTAATCGAGCCTTGTTCTTCAACACATCACCATGCTCATCAAGTTTTACTTTGAAGATCCATTTTAGAGCTATAATCATAGCACAGTCTGGAGCAGGTACTAACTCCCATACATCAAGACGATCAAACTCATGAATTTCATCTTGCATAGCATTGAACCAGCTGTCTTCATTCATGGCGGTTTTAACATCTTTTGGTTCGATCTTAGATAGTACGGAGTTGAAGAAACACCATAAGGCATCGGTTGCAAGTTGTTTCCGGGTTGATACAGGACGAGAGGGATTACCAATGATGTTGTCTAATGGGTGATCGTGAGTCCATTTTCTGAGGTGTTCATGTGGCATTTGTTGAGGAACTGAGGTAGCAGAGTCGATGTCTCCTGAAGAAGATGGTTCTGATGATGATTCAGGAGTAGCAAATATGTTTTCAAATGGAGCATCTTCAGGAGTCGCAAAGGGATTAACTTCATCATTGATGCCAGAAACATTTCCATGATGTACATTTGAAGAATGATGATTTGTTGATGAGACTGAAGGATCAGCAGCAGGTGCTTCGTGACTAACAGATATTGAGACTGATGGATTGACTTCATTGACTGGAATATGAGCATCCTCTGTTGTAGGGATCAGCACCTCATTAGTAGTAGACTCATTCAGTTCATCAAACATGGGATCAAACAATTTCTTTACATCATCTTCGGATGGAGGTACATATGGAGTTTCTTGAGAGGAGTTTGGAACAAGGGATGAACCAATAGGACTGTTTTGAAGTGCGGGTCCTGAGCTGGAGTGTCCAGGAGCCATTTGACCGGTCAGCTCATCAAACGTAACATGAATTGTTTCCATGATATTTCGGGTTCTTTTGTTGTAGATTCGGTATCCCTTTTTGTTTGATGCATATCCTACAAATACTCCAATGTCAGCTTTGGCCCTAAGTTTGCCTAAGTCTTGACCCTTATTAGTTGGATAGCACAATGCACCGAACACACGAAGGGAAGATAGATTAGGTTTTCTGTTGTGGACAAGTTCATATGGAGTTTTTCCATGAATAGTGTGAATCAGGGAACGATTTTGTGTGTAGCATGCAGTGGCAATAGCTTCAGCCCAGAGAAACATTGGAACCTTTGAGTAGATCAGCATTGTTCTAGCAGCTTCAACAAGAGTACGATTTCGTCTTTCAACTACACCGTTCTGTTGAGGGGTTCGTGGAACACTTCTTTGATGGCTGATTCCAATGCTTTCATAGAATTCACTAAGTTGTTTGTTGACAAACTCAGTTCCATTGTCTGTTCTGATAATTCTGACAGTTTTGTTGAGTCGAACATGCAGCTGTTTGATGAGTTTGATGATGATATCAGGTGTTAACAAGTCGTACAGTTAACCCTTTTTCGTTCTTCATACGGGTATTTGGGTTTGGATGATTGAGACAGTGTCTTCAAGAAGTATACTAAGTATACCTAAATACACCTGGTTACTCCCACGTCTTATAGAAACCCTTCTTTATACACAATCAACACCAACTACTAATAAGATCTAAGTGGACCCAGTTCAAGAATTCCTGTTTCCTACTTTGAGGACTATAGTAGTAGTTTGAGTAGTTTGTCGACGTCCAATCTGATTTGTTTTGACAGTCTTAATAGTCTTGTCTGTTACCTTGACTCAAACAGTTGTTTGTTGAATCACTTAAGAT
>BPTQ01000006.1:108509737-108562524 GCA_019973895.1 Chrysanthemum seticuspe | reverse complement strand
CTTTACCTACTGGTTCACGCATGTCATTAATCTTTTTCATTAAAATCTCTTCTTCATAACTTTGTTCTTAATTTAAGAAACGTTCTTTTTGAAAGATTTTGTCGATTCGTTTTTGTTCTTGAAGTTCTTTTACACTTTTACGAATTCGTTCTTAAATTACGTTTTCTTAGTTTCGAGAACTCTCTAAAAAGATTAGACTTTTGAAACTTTTTGTTTGAACTTTTGTTCAACATGTACGTTCCTTTGTGGTATCTATAATGGGAACACTATGCTTATCGCTTAGAACTCTATGCTTAGTGATCATGTGAGCAGTCTGAATGGTGTTTCCTTGCATGTACAACTTGTTTTCAAGTTTGTTTTTCAAAGTTTTCAGATTAGAAAAATCTCTCAAGAGCTTTGATTCTTTTGCATTAAATTCTTGCTTAAGCATTTTCACATTTTCTTGAAGTTCTTGTTTTTGCTTAGCTGTTTTAGAAAGTTTTTCTTGCAAAGAATTTAATTCTTGTTTCAATACTTCTTCTCTAAAATTACTTTTTCTAATTACTGTACGCACTTGGTCATCCATTTCCTGCTCACAAGTGGTCAACTCAAATTTAGCGCGTTGTTCATAAATAGCAACACGTTCTTTATAGGCATTTAGTTCAGAAATTATGGAATCATCAGGAGCACATGCAGTGTATTCATCAAAGACATAGTCATTGTTGACTGCAGAAGATGCATCACTTGGTACAACTTCACTTTCACTTTGTTTCACGTATTGATCGTATGGGACAATATTGATATTACCTATATTTTCAACATTTGATTCAATAGTTTCAGTTGGTTGTACTTTGTCATGCATCTGTTGCACATCAGCATCATCGTATAGCTTTAATACCTCTGAGATGAGTTTGTCCTTGGATGGGCCAGCTTGTGGTGAAGAAGAGATCTTGGGAGAAACCATTGGAGAGATGCTAGCCATAAAGATTGTGTGTGCAGTAGGTCCATCATCTACATCAGAGTCGTATGCATCACAGTCAGCGACTTGAAAGGCGTTCTGATGATTGTGACCTATCTCCTGAATAGGCTGCTCATCCACATCTGCATCATAGGTCTTGGCATTACCCTCAGCAAGAAACAGCAATTCCTCTTCATCCAACGCAGCACCATTGTCCTGAGCTTGTGCCAGTAACATCTTATCTCTGAAGTAATCAGCATTTTGTGGACGCTTTGGAGATGTGCAGTTCCTTGCAATGTGTCCCTCACCACCACAGTTATAGCATTTGATCGGCTTAGCTTGACCTTGGTTACCATTCCTTCCTCGATTCTGATTGCCCACATATCCTCTACCAGCACCACCCCTTCCCTGATCATACTGTCTTTCCTGAACTGGTTGCACCACAATCCTTCCATCTTTAACAGTGGCTTGATTATGTGGGTTAGATGCAGTTCTGAGGTTGTTGTTGGTTTGTGGGAGAGAATTCATGTTTTGACTAATGAGTAGAGCTAGTTGATTAATGATGTTACCCACGCGTGCATCAGCATCAGATTGTTTGAACATAGGATCAGGAATGAGTTTGTGATTACCATTACCCAAGGGTATGACTTGTGATGCTTTGGTTGTGATTCCAATGTTTGAGTAGAAAGTTGTTGAGTCATTAGACGAACTTGTCTCTCCCTGGTTGGTTTTGAACTGATTGAGAATCAATTTTTCAAACATGGCATGTCTCTCATTCTGAAGGAGGAAGGCATAGAGTTGCTCATAGTTTGTATTCTTCAATCCTTTAGTGAGCTTCACAGCTGTGACAAACTTGTGCCATTCGGGATTCATGTTGTTCACAAACTTTGAATTGAGCTGAATGTTAGGCATAGTCATTCTGATGTTCCTCATGTCATTCACTAACTTATGAAATCTCATATAGTACTCATAGACACTCTCATCTGGTTTCATCTTGAAGTGCTCAAATTCGTCATAGAGTTGGGATTCTCTGTCTTCCACAGTTAGTTCTGAACCTGAGAGAAGCATCTTAACATTATCCCAAACTGCCTTTGCTTCAGTGTTATGATTGATCAGCTTGTAGATGTCTTTAGGAAGACCTTGAAGAACAATGTTTGAAGCCCTGATATCTGCATCAAATCTCTTTTTCTCCTTATCATCAAGCTCATCATACATCTTAGGTCTGTCCATACCGTAAATAGGAGTACCATCTTCATTAGTATCAAGTATGTCTCTAGTCGTTTCAACTCGATATGGTCCTTCATCAATGGATTTGAGAATATTGACACCATTTTCCTTTCCAAGGCAATACAGTCTGATTCGTTGAGCCCAAGAGTCGTAATCAGTTCTGTCAAGCATGGGTGGACGAGTATCTGAACCAGCTGCTTGTACATCCTCGGCAACAGTGGAGATGACAGTAGGGACGTTGGTAGACATGTTAACAGATTATACGGGATTTTATAACTCAATGTTTAAACCGGGAAATAGATTCTTTCACGGGATTTTACTAAATCAAGAGAAAACCGTAAACAATCACTCAAGTCGCTAGATGATAAAGCTCTAAGTCGCTAGGAACTAATTCGCTAGACAGTCAAGTCGCTAGAACCCCAAGTCGCTAACAGAACAGCAAGTCGCTAAGTAGTAACTCGCTACGAACCAAGTCGCTAACCAAATTTTGGCAGCAATTCGCAACTCAAGTCGCCAACAATGCAAGTCGCTAAAGAGCAACTCGCTACAGACCAAATCGCTACCACAAGTCGCTACCCGTAGTGGAGAGTCCACTACTTGTACTTTAAGTCGCTAGATCTAACTCGCTAGATTTAACACTGTAACTCGCTACAATTTTGTGAAGCAAGTCACTACGAAGAAAACTTATCCGTGAACTAACTCGCTACCATGAAAAACCATATAAACATCACTTTTCAATCCAAAAACAACCCAACCAAGATGATTCAAGCTTACCAAATGAAAACCTAAACACTTTTGATGATTCTAAACACAAAAGTACCAACAAAATTCAACCTTTAACACACGAAATCAACCAAATGATGCAAAAACCACTAAACCTTTTCAAACTCAAAAACCACCTAAAAACCACTATAAATCCAAAGATGTGCAAGATATGATCAAACCATGGCTCTTGATACCAATTGTTAGATATTAACTTTTCACATACACATCAAACCATAACACAAAGTAGCATATAGATGGAATTCTAGAGAGAGAAAGTTAGAGGTTTAGGGAACTTAGTGAGAGAAAGTGAAAGATATTATTATGAGCTCCAACTCTCTACCTTGGGAGGTAGAGAGTATTTATAGTCTTACATAAATCGCCACACTTTGGGCTGTGGATCAGGCATACAGTGGGTAAAGACCCGTCCGTCCTCCACGGTGTTACTTAACTAAATACTACTAAACTTAAATGAACTACGACTACGAGCTTTCTAACGATTACATATACTTGAGGTGACCGACTCTTTAATACCGGGAATTTCTAATTCCTAACAGATACTCAACTTCAATAGAACTTTCCGAGCTGTCTTTGAGCAGTTGAAATGCTTCATTCTTGATTCGCTTCAACTCGGATTTCGTCATCTTCTTCACACGGAATTTTTCTTGCAGTAGTTTCGCATGCTCCAATGTACTACATTCTGTAACCTCTTGACCTTCAGATGGGTAGGGAGTGGAATCAACAAGCTTCGAGAACCATTCAAATTCAGTATCATCCTCGTCCGGCCATGATAAGACGTCAGTCATAGGCGCCTTCTTCTTCTTTTTCTTTGGCCTAAAGGAGGATTCTGGTTTCTTGGCTGTGTCAGGAGAGATGGGTTGTTGTTGGGGCTCAGGGATTTCCTCATCGTCACTACCTGTATACTCAAAGTGATCACCGGTTTTCTGAGTCTGGGGTGGTAACTTAGAATCCTGAGGTTTATCTGTAGAGGAGCGAGGAGGGGATCTTTGTTGAGCTGGAGTCCTTTGGGGTGAAGGCTGCATTGAGTACTGAATTGAGGAAGATTCACTAGACTTCTTCGGGCGTTTGGGCTCGTTATCCTTATCATTATCTTTGTCTTCGTCGTCTCTTGGACGTTTAGGCCTTTCAGCTTCTTCTCTGTATGATGACCTGAGTTGGTATTCCAGCAATGCTTCAAACAATTTACCTTCCTAGGAGGCAAACGTTGCAGAGTGTTTTGACATTTGAGCTACCAGCCGGTTCACCAATTCATCATTTGAGAAGATTGTGGGTTCAATTGGATTGATGTTTACATTCATTGGAGTTGATTTCATGGTTTGCTTGGCCAAATGCAAAAGATTCGGATAAAGTTGTCTGGTGTACATCTCCTTTGTCAGTTTAGGAACTACGTCAAGAAGGAACTTGTGAGTGTATCCTTTGATCATCTCGTCCATTCTCCCTTGAAGATCATCTTTCATGAGCTTTTGGACATACTCCCTTTCAACTTTCATCTCGTCATTCTTGTCATGAAGGTACTGTACCTGATCAGCAAGAAAATTCAGCTTCTTGTAAAGCACATCTTTCTTTCGGACCTGTTTGACAGCTTTAACGATTCGTGTCTTAGCTTGAGAAATCCAAGAGGCAGTTGGCTTCTTCACTGATCTGGATGTGGATCTGGTTGTTCTTTTTGATGGTGGTGGTGAGGAGTGAGAAGATGAATCCGATGATGATGAGATGTGAGGAGACTTCGGGTCCTTTGGTGGTTCAGAAGTCTCCTTCTTTGAGCGTGTAGGACTATCCAGAAGAAACATATCATAATCAACATCTTTATCTTTCTCGGACTTTTCAGTTTCTGGTTCTTCAATGTCATACTCAATAGAATCTTCCACGCGCTTTTGTTGTTGCTCCAAAGTGGTGGCACCAGTTCCCTTATCGGGTCGATTAACCGCATCAGGATCTGGTGTAGGTTGAACTTCACCACTTGACCCTCCGGGGCCACCCATTTAATCCTTAGCAAATTCTTTCGCAACGTGTTAGAGTCTAACGAATTTGAACTTCCTCCTGTAATCAGTTTCCAGAGGCTCTTCATCTGATTCTTCTTCTTGTTGCTCAATTACTGGAGTCTTTCCTTTTCCTTTATCTGCTAATGGAATAGGAGGTTTAGGTACCGTTGGGGTTTCATCTTTAGCAGTTTCAGAGTAAATGATCTCTTCATCAGTATCAGTACCCTCATAGTCCTCGTATGTTAGCTTTCTTTGCGGTTCAATCTTGGGAATAGGAATAGGAATAGCTTCCTTGGAAGGAACTCTCCTTTTTCTTGGAGGTGTCCTCTTAGGGAACTTTCGTTGACTCTCAGTGCTTGCGGCACTGCCTGCAATCCCTCGTCTGGTTTTCCTGGTAGGTGTACCAGAAGATTTATCATCTAGAAAACCAATTTTGTTCTCTTCCACAGCTTTCAGATACCTTTTGTAAGAATTGAGCTGTTTGAGTTCATCTGAGAGAAGGGGATCTGGCAACACAGCACCTTGTTTCTTGGTAGTTGACTCCTTAAATCTGACTGTTAGAGTGGGTTCAGACAACATGTCGAGATTGTCGGGGTCATTGATTCTTTTGGGGATATCTGGGTTATATCCAAGTGCTCTCTGGATCAACAGTTTTGTATATCTGATATAAGGAATCTTTGAGCCAAGCTTTTTGAGGAATGTCATCATGTCATCCCATATCAGAGCTTCAACTTCGATGTGCTTCATGTTGATCAGAGCCCAAAAGATTTGCAGTTCCATGAGCTTGGGATGCTCATAACCGCTGTCACGACCAGAAATGGATTTTGTGATGATGATATAAAGGGTTCTCCAAGGCTGAGGAATGTTCTTTAGATCCACATGATAATGCTTGATGATTACTCCTGAAGCTTCGTCGTACCCAATATCAATCAAGAATTGCAGAACAGTCTCTTTAGTAGGCGCAGCAGAGAATTCAGTTGGTATGATGTCAGGAATGAGGAGAACAGCCCTTAAGTCTGCCGGTGTGATGGTGAGTTGTTTGTGGTTAAGAGTCACAGTCACAGCATTTTGTCCTTTGATCATTTGCATAGTATTCCAGAATTGCTGAATGTAGATCTCCGGAACAGTGGCAGAGTTGGTGAGCATGTTCTGATAGGGATGATTCTTCAGAATATCCACTGCAATGAGACAAGAAGATTCCGAGCAGGTGAGAGTCTCAAAGTCAACATGAAGATTGTTCTTTCCAATCTTCATTGGATAGCCATGAGGGAAGATATCAGCAATGGTGAGAACGTTTGGTGCATCCACATTCATTTGAGCTTCCATGTCGTGATCTGAAACACATTTAGCCAAAAAACCAACATATCGAAAGACATAATGTTAGTCAACAGAGGGTTTTATTGTCTAATTATTGAATGTGATGAGTCAATGATTGTTACGAGTCCAAAGTCACTTGTTTTTCCAATAGTCTAATGAAGTCGTGATAAGTTTCGTGAGTTAGTTAACTTTAAGTTTTAAAGTTTATGTTATCACTTATTTTTCACAACATATCAAACGTTTTAAGTTTATTAGTGACATTATTGGTATCGTGACGTCATGATTTATTTATTTACAAGTTTGCACACATAACAATTCATAATGAAGGTTTAATCAAGGCTTAGGCGTAGAAATGGTAGCTTATGCGTAAACAGGAGTAATATACGCGTAAACGCAAGCTTAAGCGTAGGATCCTGACTTACGCGTAAGAAATATTACGCGTAGGAACAGGGGACCTTATGCGTAGAGCTTACGCGTATGCGCATATAAAACCTTACGCGTAAGGCTTGCTCGTAAGAGTAGACCTTATGCGTAGAGGTCACTGTTTACGCATATCCTTCACAGGATACGCGTAGTCCCTTTGTAGAATGCGTAAACGCTACGCGTAAGATTTCTCTTACGCATAACATGCTACGCGTAAGGTGATCCTTATGCGTAGATGGTTAACAACCTTGATTCTGATTTTTTACGAGTAGCAAACCTGAAATAAATTCATCACAGCATCAATATTAACACCCACATTCATTGTATAACAGATTTACTCACAAATACTCACTCAAACAGTTACGCGCAAAGAACCTTATGCGTAAACCAAAACCCTAATAGTTCAAAGATTACGCGTAAGATTTTTAGCCACAGGAATTACACCAAAGTTTTTCTGGTGGTTTTTAGATGTCATGTGAGTGTAATAACCAAGTTTTAACATCGAACTCTCAATGAATCAAAAATACCCAAGCACGAAGAACATTAAACCCTAATTTCTAATTTACAATCAATTAGTGTTTCTGGGTTGTTTTAAAGCCTGGATATCATCAATTCACCATGATAACAACATCACACAACAATCTTTTTGACCAAAAATATTAACATTTGAAAATACCCAAACCCACGCATAAACCCTAATTTTTCAAATTCAATCAATATGTGATTCTGGGTGCGTTTTGAGTAGAAAAATGGTATTAGTGATGTTAAAGAAACGTTTTGACACTATCCTTTTAACCTCAAACTCACAAACATCATCATGTGTTCTTACGCATATGCGTAGAACACAAAATCAACCATATACGTAAATTTAACCGTTGGATTCGTTTGAAAATCAAAACCAATGTTTAAAAACGTGTTACAAACACAAAATCACTTACAGATCGATGATCAAAACTTCGGATTTGTTGAACGATTTATAGGCGTAGGATTAGTTTGGTGTTTGTAATAAATGTGAAGTGGTGAAGTTAGGTAGAGAAGTTTTATTAAAATAACTTTAAGCTTTTGGCAGTTTTAGTCCCTCCACCTTTTCAATTTTCATCCAAAGCCTTTTAACTTCCATTATGGTTACCAAACGAAGAATATTTGGAAATAACTTTGACGACACTCCCCCTTGACTTTTGAAATAATGAAAGGTTATAAATTTTAGTCAGAGGAGTGTCAGTGAACCAGAAATGTGACCGCCATTTTAAAGAAACAACCTGGATAAGGTAATATGCAAGTACACAGTTTATTTTGAAACAGTTAAGAATTTATTTTCTCCCCCTCAACACTTGATCGGAAAAATACTGAATTTTGAAGGATTATAGTGTTGACGGAAGAAATGTACTTGCCATGTTGAAAGAAAAATAGATAGAAGAATATTTTTGTTGTTTTATCAGGTTTTATATTTTTGTATTTTGTTTTTGAAAAATTATTTACAAAAGAGATTTTGGTGTTTGACTGGTTTTTAAGACTGTTTTAAGAGTTCATCCAATTCCTCTTGAGTCAAACACCGCATACCAATCCGGTGGACTAACTCATTAAACCTAGCGGGAGGCAAGGCTTTGGTGAGTAGATCTGCCAATTGGTATTCTGTACCCACAAAGTATAATTCAACTGTACCCTGTTCCACATGGTCCTTGATGAAATGATAGCGAAGATCGATGTGCTTTGATTTCGAGTGCTGAACTGAGTTGCACGAGATCGCAATGGCACTCCGATTGTCGCAGTACATCGGGATTTTGTCAAATACGTAACCATAGTCTTTGAGTTGTGTTCTCATCCAGATGACTTGAGCACAACACGCTGACATGGCTACATATTTTGCTTCGGTTGATGACAGCGATGTACAATCCTGCTTCTTCGATTGCCAGGACACCAGTTTATCACCAAGAAATTGTAGTGCTCCTGAAGTACTTTTCTGTGAATCTAAACATCCTGCGTGATCAGCATCTGAAAAAACGATTAGTTCAAAACCAGAATCCTTCGGATACCAGATCCCCAAGTTAATGGTTCCCTTGATGTATCGGAGGATTCTTTTAGCCTAAGAGATGTGGGTTTCAGTTGGTCTCGACTGATAATGGGAGCAGAGATAAACGGCAAAAACAATATCAGGCCTGCTAGCTGTTAGATACATGAGAGACCCAATAATACTTCGGTATTTTGTCGGGTCCACCAATTTCCCATGTAAATCAGCGTCTAGCTTCTTGGTATGAGCCATTGGTGTGGCGTAGGTGTCAGAGTTTTGCATTCCAAATTTGTGTAACAATTCAGGGGCATATTTGGACTGACTCAAGAAAAAACCACTGGGTGATTGATGAACTTGTAATCCAAGAAAGAACGTAAGTTTACCCATCATGGACATTTCAAAATTTTTCTTCATTAGTTTTGCAAAACCGATTGAGTACTCTTTATGTGTAGACCCAAAAATGATGTCATCCACGTAAATTTGAACAATTAAGATATGTGCCCCGTGATATTGTATGAAAAGAGTAGGGTCGACCGAACCTTTGGTGAAATTATTAGCAATGAGAAAAGATGATAGCTTATCGTACCATGCCCGAGGAGCTTGTTTGAGACCATACAGAGCTTTGTTCAGTTTGTAGACATGGTTCGGAAACTCGGGATCAACGAATCCTTCTGGTTGGCTGACATAAACCGTTTCTTTTAGTTGTCCATTAAGAAAAGCAGTTTTGACATCCATCTAAAAGACCGTCATATTCATATGAGCCGCGAACGCAAGAAATATCCGAACAGCCTCAAGACGAGCAACCGGAGCAAATGATTCTTCAAAGTCAATACCCTCTTCCTGTCTATAACCCTTAGCCACCAGACGTGACTTGTTTCTGATGACATTCCCTTCAGCATCCAATTTGTTTTTCCAAATCCACTTTAGACCAATGACGTAGACCCTTGATGGTCTTTCAACCAGTTCCCATACTTCAAGACGTTTGAATTGGTTGAGTTCTTCTTGCATGGATTCAATCCAGTTGTCTTTTGTCATTGCGTCTTTAATGTTTTTAGGTTCAGATTGGCAGACAGTGAGTGCATAAATGCAATGTTCACCATTTGTGTGAAGACGTTGTCTCGTAACGACTGGTTGATTCGGGTTGCCAATAATATTTTTCGGAGGATGGTCTTTTGTCCATCGATGTGTAGAGGGTTGATGTTGGTATACGTTGTGCAGATTTTGAGGATTCAAATGGCTTGTTGAAGATTCCGCGACATCTAGTGTAGCAGTCTCATTAGAAAACGGGTTAAAGAACGCATTTGGATCAAAATCTGCAGGTGGGGGTACTTCATTAAGAACATCATCAGCCAGTTCATCATTGTTGGAGCGGTTTGTTCAGCTGTTATGTTGGAGTCAACTGGTGGTGCTTCTTCAACAGTGGTTGTTGTAGCAGGTGTATCTGATAGGTCACTAGTTTTACAACACAAGCTCAATAGAAAGAGATAAAGGCGATTGAACAATGAATTAAACACACACACACGTTATGCTTATACCGGTTATGCGTAGAGATGTATGTGAAAGAAATGCATTGAACAACCAACCCTCAAGTGAGGGTTATACAAGAGTATTTATAGGAGGGAAGCTAGGGCAACACTTCCTAGTCCCTTCCTTTCTCCTATGGGCTTGGGCCTAAGCTCATGGGCCTTCTACATAAGCTTAAGGCTAATAACAAACATAAAGGCCATAATTAAGCTAACAATTACATATGAATTACTAACACTTGATTTAGGTTAAGGAGTGATTCCAACAATCTCCCCCTAAGTGTTAGTGATGAAAACGGTGAAGGCGTTGATGTAATGGTAGCTTTGACGTCTTCTGACATTCTTCTTTCTTGTGAGAAGAATTGCCTTGATTCAAACAATCTCCCCAGTGTAGAGAAATTGTTTTCTTTAAACGGTTCTGCTTTGACGCCATCTTTAACTTTGTTCTTTGATTATTGTTCTTTGTGATGGAAGTGATAGTATGTTGTTGTTATCTGCATCAAGTCTGCCTCAGGTTTGCTTCGCTGCTACAGTGTCTCCACGTCATTCTTCAACATGCTCACACGCTCTTTGACGTTAGATTTCAGTACTGATGAAGTTCTTTAAGTCTTTAACTTTGTAGATTCTTTGATTTGGCGAAGAATCATTCTGACTTTTGTGTTGCATTAAGATAGAACTTCCATTAGTGATGATGTTGGCGTGAGCATGAGAAGAATCTGCACGATCATTCTGCTCCAGAGCTTCCATAAGAAGAAAAAATTTAAAACGGTTAGTAATAAGCGGATTCCGGCATTTACAAGTTTGAACTTCGAGAGTGTTAACAGCATAGTGTGAAAACACAACTCTAATTCTCACAAAGGCCGTTCATGAACTAGAGTCCCACAAGTGAGATAACGCGATGTACCGAAGTACACCTACAGTTCAGATGAGTCGCTGAGGTACACCGAAGAATCACCTCACGACTGTAGACCGTTTGAGACACACTAAGCGTAATCCACGGGGAGTTACGGAAGTGACCTGCTGTCAGGGCTGTTTGATGTTGACCCTGGCAGGAGTTTCCATTCAATCACTGAGGATCACAGATGTGAACTTCTCATAAATGTTCTCGACAGATTGCTAAGATCTGTGAAGGACTCGATAACGTACCACTGATGTTCTTATTGTTGAACATCAAGTGATGATATGTCAAGTGTTCCTAAGAGATCTTTTGATGAATCTTGTGGCTCTAGACTCAATAGTGCGTTTTGGTTTTCCTGAGCAGAGACTAGGGAGAGGGTCTCCTTCTTCAATACCAGCGATCTCTAAGAGAAAGCCAATAGTTTACGTAGGGTTCCCTGTGAGAATGAAACAAGCTTCTGTTGAGAGAAACTTGAGTGGCTAAGAAGGTTTAGTGCATGCGTCACTGGGTCCATGACGACTTTTAATCTTCAATACCGGCGTCACTAAGTGACAACCAATAGCATATGAATTGAACCCGGTGTCTGCCCTAAGTTGAATAATTTGGAGGGCTATTTCTTTTCACCCTTTTCTTTGCATTTCTTATTAATTATTCAACTCCTTCATTCCCCGATTCTCATTTTCTCCTTTTTATAATCGTACCTAAGGACTTCTAAATACTAACTATTTGTGATGTCCTTGGGTAGATCCCTCCGGCTCTGGCGGATCATAGGACGGTTATTCCTAACCTTAATTTCCTTATAACTCCATTGCCATAAAACCATTTTTCATGAAAATCTCTCAAAGTGTTTGTGAATGAAAAAAACATGTTTGAACACTTCAAGAGTTTTAGATTTTCAGAAATACTCCCTCTCCACATGTGCTTAAGAGTTTTTACGGAAACCTGCACAGTGAGGAAAGATCTCGCACTTTTGAATTGATCGACTCAAGATAGACAATTCCCCGAGGGACCCTGTTACGTTGCATAGTTAAAGAGATACATTGTCAGCTTTTAGGTGACAACTAGCTCTAATAACTACCTTGAAGGTGTGGACAAACCTCGAAAGGTTGTCAAACCCGTCAAAGTTCATGTCTATCAAGAGCTTCTCGAATAGGTACAATTTACTTGGATAAGTCTTTGGAAGACAAATCTTTTCAATGTAAGACTGTTAGATCCCGTCAATTCATGGGTTGAAGTCTTTTCACACGAGAATTCAACTAGCAAAACACAACATATTTCTTATCACATATTTTCTCCCCCTCAAAAATGGCATATAAAATGTTATTTTTGAAAAGGTGAGAATAAATATGACCATTTTGAGTGTTGCGGGAAGATGACCACTGTGAACAATTTGTGAACAAAGTTTTAATTCAAATACTCCCCCTCAACAAGTGATATAAACGGTTGAGGTTTTGAAAATCATACGGGTAAGTACTTGTTCTTTTGAGCAAAACCTTGAAAAATGAAAGGTTTGATAGGTTTTACTCAAAAGTAAGAAGCTTTCGCTCCTTTTATAAGGATTGTGGCACTGAAGCGTACCACATGGTCCTTTCTTGACAAATTACGGGTTGTACATTGTTATGTGTGCACAAGCCATTGACATATATAATCATATGTCCAAAGTAATAATGAAAGAAGCGGTTCAAGGGGTACCAGAAAGTCCAGTGATGTTGACAGGAGTCCGAATCGGGCGTTGATAGCTGGTGATGTTAATCCTGGGTCGACCACCAACAAAGCTTTCCAAGGTTCTGAACTGATCCCGTCGATACAACCTTTCATCAATCATTCTGATGATCCTCTGCACATCCCTTCTGTCCTGAGAGTTCCATCGCTTTTGAGACCCTATGCCTTCATATATCGCCTTCAACCGATAAGCCAATCCGTCCCTAACCTTCTTCAAAGTGTGATCCCCAAACTTGTGAAGATCTTTACACGCCATCAAGCAATTTCGTTGAAGTTCACTGCGATAAACGACGCCAAATGGTTTGCTGATGAGTGTGTATTGTGGAAGCTGGTTGATGTCGGGAAGATCTAGCTGAGGTGGAGTGAAGTTGACACGGGTCTGATATGATTCTACTGCAAGCTAGAGATCTTCTGCACGTTCCTGTATGACTATGTTTCTGATGAATATTAGCAAGGACTTGATGTATTCACGTTGTACTTCAGTCGAGAATTGTCTCATGCGTCCCTGTACTTTGGCAAGATACAGATCTTCAATGTCGTTGAGAGACAAATTCTGAAAGTCCGCTTCACTGAATGCATAATCTCTTTCATCTTGTCTTTTCACCATGATATTCTTGAGAAAAGTGTAGTCCCATTTACACGAAAGATCAACATGTTTAACAGCAACGATTCCTTTAGTACTGAACACTTCATTTTGAGACTTCTGAACTTGGCAGCTTCTGTAGTAGATTCGTCGGTGTTTCGGCCAATGGTGAATCCCATACATTTCATCACGGTCATACAATTCCACATTGCTAGAAAACATGTGGGTTGCCTTTTCCTCGATGGCTATGCAGTTTGAGTATATGGCTGCCGGGAATGAAAGTGTCAGAGATGTAGCATATTTCCTTGAATCATCACTGTCGTGTAGAAGAAATTCCAAGTCTTTGTTGAAGAAATAGCGAAATAGAATCTTAGGTTGATCTGGTTGGCCAATTGTCGGTAGAGGTTTAGACCAGTCGGTGTAATATGGAGGATTGTCCCGTTTGGTGAAATCGATGTTTGCTTCTGGGTTGAGCCAATCCATATTGTTAGACATGGCTCGTGCTATGTTATCAAGGTGATACTCAACCTCAATAGCACTTTCCGAGCTGTCCTTGAGCATTTGAAATGCTTCATTCTTGATTGGCTTCAACTCGGATTTCGTCATCTTTTTCACACGGAATTTCTCTTGCAAGAACTTAGCATGCTCCAATGTACTACCGTCTTCCAGATTTTGACCTTCAGCAGGATAGGGGGTGGAATTAACAAGTGTAGAAAACCATTCAAATTCCTCTGTGTCATCTTCATCTAGCCATGATACGACGTCAGCCTTGGGCGCCTTCTTCTTCTTCTTCTTATGCCTAGATGAGGATTCTGGTTTCTGTACTTTGTCGGGAGAGGGGGGTTGTTGTTGGGGCTCATGGAATTCCTCATCGTCATCACCCGTATACTCACAATGATCACCGGTTTTCTGAGTCTGGGGTGGTAATTCAGAAGAATCCTGAGGTTTATCAGCAGAAGAACGAGGAGGAGACCTTTGTTGTACTGGAGTCCGTTTGGGTGGAGGTTGCATTGAAGATGATTCACCAGACTTCTTCGAGCGTTTATGCTCGTCATTCTTATCCTGATCCTTATCTTCATTGTCGCGTGGACGCTTTGGTCTTTCAGCTTCTTCTCGGCATGCTGATTTGAGTTGATATTCCAGCAATGCTTCAAGCAATGTACCTTCGTGAGAGGCAAGTGTTGCAGATTGTTTGGACATTTGAGCTACTAGCCGGTTAACTAACTTAGCATCTGAGAATATTATGGGATCAACTGGATTGATGTTCACGTGCATCGGTGTTGATTTCATAGTCTGCTTGGCCAGGTGAAGTAGATTCGGATAGAGTTGTTTGGTGAACAACTCCTTTGTAACTTTCGGAACAATGTCAATGAGGTAATTGTGAGTGTAACCTTTGATCATTTCATCCATTTTCCCTTGAAGATCATCTTTCATGAGCTTCTGGACATACTCCCTTTCAACTTTCATCTTGTCATTCTCATCATGAAGATACTGTATCTGATCAGCGTAGAAATTCATCTTCCTGTAGAGCATGTCTTTATTTCTGACTTGTTTGACAGCATTCATAATTCTTTTATGAGTATGAGAAATCCAAGATCGAGTTGGCTTCTTCACTGATTTGGATGTAGATTTGGTTGATCTTTTAGATGGTGGTTGTGAAGAATGAGATGATGAATCTGATGATGAGGAGACATGAGGAGGCTCAGAGTCCTTTGGAGGTGCAGAAGTATCCTCCTTGGAACGAATTGGACTGTTGAGAAGATAATCATCATAATTCCCTTCGCTATCTTGTCCAGATTTAGCTTTTACTTCCGTCTGAGCCTGGGCTTCTTCATCTGTCTTTTCTTTCTCAGACTTATCCTTTTCTGGTTCCTCAATGTTATAATCAATAGATTCCTCCACAAGCTTTTGCTGTTGCACAAGAGTGGTGGCACCAGTTCCCTTATCGGGTCGATTAACCGCATCAGGATCTGGTGAAGAGTGGACACCACCACTCGACCCTCCAGGGCCACGCATTTGATCTTGTTCAAATTCTTTAGCTTTCTGCAGGTGTCTAACGATTTTAAACTTCTTCCTGTAGGATGTATCCAGTTGCTCTTCTTCTGAGCTATCCTCTTTATAAGGCACAAGTACTGGAGTCTTCCCTTTGCTTATAACTGCTGGTGGACTGGGAGGTTTTGCTACTGAAGGAGGTGCTTCGGTTGCAGATTCAGAGTAGAAGACCTCTTCGTCCGATTGTGTATCTTCAGAGCTTTCGTCCACTAGCTTTCTTTGTGGTTCAAGCTTTGGAATGGGAATAGGACCAACTTCCTTAGAAGGAACAGTCTTTTTACGAGGAGGATTCCTCTTGGGGAACTTCCTCTGAGTCTCAGTGCTTGCAGCACTCCCTGCACTGCCTCTTCTGGTTCTCCGTGTGGGTGTCCCAGAAGGTTTTTCATCAAGAAACCCAACTTTGTTCTCTTTCACAACTACCATATATCTTTTGTAAGAGTAGAGCTGTTTGAGTTCATCTGAGAGAAGGAGATCAGGCAACTCAGCACCTTGTTTCTTTGTTGACGATTCCTTGATTCTGACAGTTAAAATAGGCTCAGTCAACATGTCATGATTGTCGGGGTCATTGAGCCTCTTGGGAATATCGGGATGAAGTCCAAGTGCTCTCTGGATCAACAGTTTAGTGTATCTGACATAGGGAATCTTTTAGCCAAGCTTTTTGAGAAATGACATCATGTCATCCCATATCAGAGCTTCAATCTCGATGTGCTTCATGTTGATTAATGACCAAAAAATTTGCAGTTCTATGAGCTTGGGATGCTCATAGCCGCTATCACGACCAGAGACAGATTTGGTAATGATGATGTAGAGAGTTCTCCACGGTTGAGGAATGTTCTTAAGCTCCACATGAGAATGCTTAGTGATAATTCCTGAAGCTTCATCATAGCCAATATCAATCAAGAATTGCAAAACTGTCTCTTCAGCAGGTGTGGCATAGAAGTCGGTTGGCTCGATGTCAGGGATGAGAAGAATAGCCCATAAGTCTGCGTGTGTGATGGTGACTTGTTTGTGATTGAGCGTCACAGTCACTGCACTTTGACCTTTGATCCTCTGCATTGAATTCCAGAACTGTTGCATGTAGATCTCCGGTACTGTAGCAGAATGTGAGAGCATGTTCTGGTAGGGATGATTCTTGAGAATATCCATAGCAATCAAACAGGAAGATTCACAGCAAGTGAGGGTTTCAAAGTCAACCCGAAGGTTGTTCTTTCCAATCTTTCTTGGATAGCCATTAGGGAAGATATCAGCAATTGTGAGAACATCTGGTGCATCCACATTCATTTGAGCACCCATGTCGTGATCTGAAATAACATTAGCCAAAAGAACCAACATATCGAAAGACATAATGTTAGTCAACATAAGGTTTTTATTGTCTAATTATTGAATGTACAGTGTCAATGATTGTTACGAGTCCTAAGTCACTTGTTTGTCCAATAGTCCAATGACGTCGTGAAACGTTTCGTGAGTTAGTTAACTTTAAGTTTTAAAGTTTATGTTATCACTTATAGTACACAACATATCAAACGTTTAAGTTTATTAGTGACATTATTGGTTTCGTGATGACATGATTTGTTTATTTACAAGTATGTACACGTAACAATTCATAATTAAGGTCAATCAAGGCTTAAGCGTAGATATGGCAAAGTTACTCGTAAACAGGAGTGGTATATGCGTAGGCGCAAGCTTATGCGTAGGATCCTTACTTACGCGTAAGAAATGTTACGCGTAGGAAAAGGGGACCTTAAGCGTAGAGCTTACGCGTAGGCGTATAAAAACCTTACGCGTAAGGATTACTCGTAAGAGTAGACCTTATGCGTAGAGGTCACTGTTTACGCATATCCTTCACAGGATACGCGTAGTCCCATTGTAGAACCTTACGCGTAACAGCTACGCGTAAGATTTCTCTTACGCATAACTTTCTACGCGTAAGGTGAGCCTTATGCGTAGAGTTTCAATAACCTTGATTCTGAGTCTTACGAGTAGCCAGCCTGAAATAAAATCATCATATCATCATTATTAACTATAACACTCATTGTGTAACAGATCATGGCATGAAAAATCTCTCAAGCAGTTTACGCGTAGAAAATCTTATGCGTAAACCAAAACCCTAATAGTTCATAGATTACGCATATGAGATTTAACCATAGGATTTGCACCAAAGTTTTTCTGGTAAGTCATAGATGTCATGTGAGAGTGTTAACTAAGTTTTAACATCCAAATCTTAGTGAATCAAAAAATACCCAAAACTCAAGAACGTTAAACCCTAATTTCTAATTTACCATTCATTAGTGTATCTGGGTTGTTTTAAAGCCTGGATATCATTAATTTACTATGATAGCAACATCACACAACAATCTTTAAGACCAAAAACATTCACATTTGAAAGTACCCAAAACCACGCATAAACCCTAATTTCAAAAGTCATTCAATTCGTGATTCTGGGCGAGTTGTGATGATTAAAACGGTATCATTGATGTATTAGAGACGTTTTGACACTACCCTTTTAACCATAAACACACAATCTTGATCATGTGTTCATACGCATGTGCGTAGAACACAAAAACAAGCTTATACAACGTTTTGACCGTTGGATTCACATAAAAATCAAAACCAATGTTTAAAAACACGTTAAGATTATGAAACAACTTACAAAATGATGAACCAATACACATAAATGAGGATTGAATTTTAGGCGTAGGATGATATTAGGTTTAGAGTAATAAATGTGAAGTGATTAGTTAGGTGGGGTGATTTTATTAAAATGACTTTAAGATTTTGACAGTTTTGGTCCCTCCACCTTTTCCTTTTTCATCCAAAGCCATTTAACTTCCATTTTGGTTACCAAACGAAAGATTTTAAGAAAGAAACTTGACGACACTCCCCTTTGACTTAAGAAAATAATGAAAGGTTATAAATTTTAGTCCGAGGAGTGTCAATGAACCAGAAAATTTACCACCATTGATAAAAGAAACAACCGGAATAGGATAACATGCAAGTACACAATTATTTTGAAACATTTAAGTATTTATTTTCTCCCCCTCAACACTTGATCGGAAAAATACTGAATTTTGAAAGATTTGAGTGTTGACGGAAGAAATGTACTTGCCATGTTTGAAGAAATATAGATAGAAGAATATTTTTGTTGTTTTATCAAGTTTTATATTTTTGTATTTTGTTTTTGAAAAAAATATTTACAAAAGAGATTTTGGTGTTTGACAGGTTTTATTTTAAGACTGTTTTAAGAGGTCATCCAATTCCTCTTGAGTCAAACACCTCATACCAATCCGGTGGACCAACTCATTAAACCTAGCGGGAGGCAAGGCTTTGGTGAGTAGATCTGCCAATTGGTATTCTGTACCCACGAAGTATAATTCAACTGTACCCTGTTCCACGTGGTCCTTGATGAAATGATAGCGAAGATCGATGTGCTTTGATTTCGAGTGCTGAACTGAGTTGCACGAGATCGCAATGGCACTTCGATTGTCGCAGTACATCGGGATTCTATCAAATACGTAACCATAGTCTTTGAGTTGTGTTCGCATCCAGATGACTTGAGCACAACATGCTGACATGGCTACATATTCTGCTTCGGTTGATGACATCGATGTACAATCCTGCTTCTTTGATTGCCAAGACACCAGTTTATCACCAAGAAATTGTAGTGCTCCTGAAGTACTTTTTCGTGAATCTAAACATCCTACGTGATCAGCATCTGAAAAGGAGATTAGTTCAAAACCAGAATCCTTCGGATACCAGATCCCCAAGTTAATGGTTCCCATGATGTATCGGAGGATTCTTTTTGCCTCAGAGAGGTGGGTTTCAGTTGGTCTTGACTGATAACGGGAGCAGAGATAAACGGCAAAGACAATATCAGGTCTGCTAGTTGTTAGATACATGAGAGACCCAATAATACTACGGTATTTTGTGGGGTCGACAAGTTTCCCATGTAAATCAGCGTCTAGCTTCTTGGTATGAGTCATTGGTGTGGCATAAGTGTCACAGGTTTTCATTCCAAATTTGTTTAACAATTCAAGGGCATATTTGGACTGACTCAAGAAAATACCACGGGGTGATTGATGAACTTGCAGTCCTAGAAAGAACGTAAGTTCACCCATCATGGAAATTTCAAAATTTTTCTTCATTAGTTTTGCAAAAGCGATTGAGTACTTTTTATGTGTAGATCCAAAAATGATGTCATCCACGTAAATTTGAACAATTAAGATATGTGCCCCGTGATATTGTATAAAAAGAGTAGGGTCGACCGAACCTTTGGTGAAATTATTAGCAATGAGGAAAGATGATAGCTTATCGTACCATGCCCGAGGAGCTTGTTTGAGACCATAAAGAGCTTTGTTCAGTTTGTAGATATGGTTCGGGAACTCGGGATCAACGAATCCTTCTGGTTGGCTGACATAAACCGTTTCTTTCAGTTGTCCGTTGAGAAACGCAGTTTTGACATCCATCTGAAAGACCGTCATATTCATATGAGCGGCGAACGCGAGAAATATTCGAACAGCCTCAAGACGAGCAACCGGAGCAAAAGATTCTTCAAAGTCTATTCCCTCTTCCTGACGATAACCCTTAGCAACTAGATGTGACTTGTTTCGGATTACGTTCCCTTCAGCATCCAATTTGTTTTTCCAAATCCATTTGAGACCAATGACGTAGACCCCTGTTGGTCTATCAACCAGTTCCCATACTTCAAGACGTTTGAATTGGTTGAGTTCTTCTTGCATGGATTCAATCCAGTTGTCTTTTGTCATTGCGTCTTTAATGTTTTTAGGCTCAGATTGGCAGACAGTAAGTGCATAAATGCAATGTTCACCATCTGTGTAAAGACGTTGTCTTGTAACGACTGGTTGATTCGGGTTGCCAATAATATTTGCCAGAGGATGGTCTTTTGTCCATCGATGTGTAGAGGGTTGATGTTGGTTAACATTGTGCAGATTCTGAGGATTCAAATGGTTTGTTGATGATTCCGCGACATCAGGTGCAGCAGTGTCATTAGCAAACGGGTTAAAGAACGCATTTGGATCAAAATCTGCAGGTGGGGTACTTCATTAAGAACATCATCAGCCGTTTCATCATTGTTGGAAGTGGTTTGTTCAACTGTTGTGGTGGAGTCAACTGGTGGTGCTTCTTCAACAGTAGTTGTTGTAGCAGGTGTATCAGGTATAAGAGTAGTATCAGGTTGAGCAACGGAAACAGCGGATACACCTGGAGCACGTTCATCAATATCGTCACTGAACAGAGGAGCAAATAACCTTTCCATTTGTTGACGAGTGAGCTGGGGGCTTTGTTCAGCTGATGATGGGGGTTGAGGAAAGTTTAAGCGGTTGTGACCGGGTTCCAAGCTGTTATACTCAGAAGCCATTTCCGTAAGTTCATCAAAATGAGCATGAATTGTTTCCATAACCTGTTTTGTACGACGATTCCAGATCCGGTAACCTTTAGAATTCTCACAATATCCAATGAAGACTCCAGTGTCAGCTTTGGTTTTGAGCTTTCCAAAATCATCACGATCATTATTCGGATAGCAAAGGGATCCAAATACATGAAAGTGTTTGAGATTCAGTTTATGGTTGTGGAGAAGCTCAAACGGTGTTTTGTTGTGGCGTTTAGTAATCATAGAACGGTTTTGAGTATAGCATGCAGTAGATACAGCTTCTGCCCATAAGTTATCTGGAAGTTTAGCATTGATTAACATTGTTCTTGCAGCTTCTACTAACGTTCGGTTTCGTCTTTCAACAACTCCGTTTTGTTCTGGTGTACGTACAATAGATGTCTGATGCTGAATTCCCACTTTCTCATAAAATTCACGAAGGGTTTGGTTAACAAATTCAGTTCCTTTGTCTGTTCTGATTTGTCTGACGGTGTTTCGGAGCTGAACCTGTATTTTCGTGAGAAAGGTGATGATCATCTGTGGAGCTTGGTCTTTGCTTCGAAGAAAGTAGACCCAAGTCCAACGTGAATAGTCATCAACAATTACTAAGATGTAGCGTTTGCCATTTATCGTTTGCACGCGCATCGGGCCACACAAATCCATGTGAAGAAGATGAAGCACATGCTGAGAGCTGTGTTCCACCTTTGAAGGAAAATGAGCACGAGTGCTTTTCCCTTGTTCATAGGCTGAGCAAAGGTGATCTTTAGAATACCGAAATCGTGTGAGACCTTCAACTAGTTTGTGTCGAGCAAGATTGCTTATAGTTTGAAAGTTTAAATGTGAGAGACGACGGTGCCATAGCCAGGATTTTGTTGATGTTGCCTTTGAAAGTAAGCAGATGGGAGATGAAGCAACCATGTCTTGCATGGAGATAGTGTAAAGACTAGAATTACGCGAGCCAGACATAAGGTCTTTTCCTTGTAGATCACGAATGAAACAAGATTTCTCCCTGAAAGCAACCTCCAAATCTCCATCACAGAACTGACCTAGTGAAAACAGATTGTGACAGAGGCCTTCCACATAATAAACCCTGCTAATTTCGATGTTCCCATAGATATAGTATCCGTAGCCCATGATAGATGCGAAGTGATCATTCCCGAATCTGACAGTGCCAATGAACTTTGCAATAAAGTTTGATAACAGTTTAAGGTTGCCTGTCATGTGTCGGGAACATCCGCTATCAACAATCCAGATAATGATCTGTATCACCTGAGACAAGCCATCAGTGTCATACACTGGGCCTGTGTCACTCATGTGTAACTCATGCATATTAGCCATCAACATAACTGCTGCATTGGCCTGCAAGTCCTCCATATCATCATCTGAGTCTGCATTTGCCATAAAATTCTGTTCTTTGTCTGTGAGAGATCCACCAGCTTCATCCTTAAGAGCCAAAAGAAGAGCCTCTTTGAAATAAGCATTTCCCCTAGTCCTCAGCTTTGGGCATGCATTAGCCAGGTGTCCCTTCTCATTGCAATTGTAGCATCGAAGACCATTCAACCCATTCTGAGCATTTCCCTGTTCCACCACTTGAGCTCTGTTGTTATTCCTACCCACAACATTAAACCCTTGACCACCGCCCATCTGACGACCATAACCACGATTCTAAACTTCAACTCGTCCATTGTTCACAACAGCCTGATTTCGTGTGTTAGATGAGGAACGAATACGATTGTTGGATTTGTTGGTATAACGGCTAAAAGCATTAGCAATCATAACAAATCCTTGTTGCAATGCTTCGAACGGATCGGATTCCTCATTAGCTTCACTGATAAATGCTTGAGCATTATTGTTGTTGTATGGAACCAATTGATTATGTTGAGATTGTTGTGATTGATCATTTGGTGTGATAGTGGCAGTTGGTTGAGTTGCTTGTTGAGGAGGATAACTGTTTTGAGCATACAAGGCAAGTTGTTGATTTTCCGGATTTGTTGTTGAAGCAATTTGAGCACGGAGAATCCAGTCCCTATCAACTTCCTTTTCATGAGTCTTCAAGTAATCATACAACATTCCGTATGTAGAATGATGCATGTTCTTCGCTTGACGGTGAAAAATGACATACTTCTCCCATTCAGGACCAAGACTACTCAGGAACTTAGTATTAACTGCAATTCTTGGCATGATGATGTTGTGTTTATCCAAGTCATTTATGATGTCTGAGAATCGATGATGATAAGACTCTAGTGTCTCTCCAGTTTCAATCATGAAGTGTTCATAAGCCAAGTAAATTTTGGATTCCATATCCTCCTGATTGAGTTCAGATCCTTCCATAAGTAGATGAATGTGTTCCTACATTTTCTTTGCAGTCTTTTGAGCATCAACACTTCAAAGAATTGGGTTTGGTAATCCTTAAAGGATATATTGCATTGCAAGCTCATCAGCTTCATAGTGTAGAAGTTCTTCTGGATTCAGGCCTGCAGCAGTAGCAATGTTTGATTGTTCATCTCTTGGTGGATTAGCATTTGGATCTCCGGGTACAATGACAGTAGGCATCTGAAATGGACCTTCCAAGATAACCTTTTTTAAGAACTTTCCATGTGGCTTCTTCAGATCACAAAACCTAAAGAACCTAATTACCCATTGATCGTAGTTTCCTGGAGTGAGCATTGGAGGTCTATCAAGTGATCCAGCCTCATGAATTGATTGTTGGCTGCTTAAAGCTTCACACATCTTTGCAAACCAAGTAGGTTCCTTCATAGTGTTCCTTGATGGATGTTGATTGAAATCGTTTGTGTAGGGTTGAGCTTGAAGACTTGGTGGTGTTTGAACCATTTGTGGTGGAGGAATTGCTCCAAGTTGTGGAGTATGTTGTTGATTAAATTGTTGTTGATAAATTGCTTGTTGTTGATTCCATTGTTGATGTTGTGGACTTAGTTGTTGTTGTCGTTGAGAATAAGTGTAAGGGAAATAGTTAGAGTATGGTGGTTGTGACATGTTGAAAACTTGTGTTGGTAAAAATGGATCTTTGTAGTCGAATGAACCTTTGTTGATGAAGTATCCTTAGGCGTAGAAATCAGAATAGCCAAGTAGCACTTATGCGTAAAAACACCAAAGTTACGCGTAACAATCAAGAGTTACGCGTAGGTTTAGCTTACGCGTAAGTAGGGAAAAGACACTAAAGTTATGCGTAGACACAAAGTTAGGCGTAGAAACTTAGGCGTAGGATTACCTTATGCGTAAGACTGGGCTTAGGCGTAAGATGAATCTTAAGCGTAGGATTTTCTACGCGTAAGCTTTATGCTTATGCGTAATTTTAGGGTTTTATCCCAAGTGATCTTTTACACTATCACAGTGCAAAAGATATCCAAATTCGACGTATTTGCAGGCTTATCCAAGCAAGAAAATACGGAGTAAACCACGAAACTGAAGATCAAAACACGGTTAAAGTTACGCGTAGAACTAGGGTTTTGATACGCGTAGTTCTACTCGTAAGATGACTTTTTCCCAAAGATGTTTCTAAACCAGATTTTTGTTATGGAATAGCTTCAATATCACCAAAATAACACAAAAGTGTGAACCTTGATGAATCAAAATGGCTAAACAGGTTACGCGTAGAACGACACCCACGAACAAAAACAAGCTTAAAAACTATGATCCACGCATAAAGTTTGAAACTTTTTGCAAAAAACAGTTATTTTAACACCTTAAAATATGAAAGTACAAGAATCTTGGATTAAAAAGTGTAAAAAACGAGTTTTTAAGCGAACCAAAGTATCACGTTAGCCTTACGCGTAGGACCAAAAAACCCACTTCAAAAGCAATAACGATTCACCCAACTAGTAGGCGATTGATACCACTGTTAGGTCACTAGTTTTACAACACAAGCTTAATAGAAAGAGATAAAGGCGATTGAACAATGAATCAAACACACACACACACGTTATGCTTATACCGGTTATGCGTAGAGATGTATGTGAAAGAAATGCATTGAACAACCAACCCTCAAGTGAGGGTTATACAAGAGTATTTATAGGAGGGAAGCTAGGGCAACACTTCCTAGTCCTTTCCTTTCTACTATGGGCTTGGGCCTAAGCTCATGGGCCTTCTACATAAGCTTAAGGCTAATAACAAACATAAAGGCCATAATTAAGCTAAGAATTACATATGAATTACTAACACTTGATTTAGGTTTAGGAGTGATTCAAACAGTATCAGGTATAAGAGTAGTATCAGGTTGAGCAACGGAAATAGTGGATACACCTGGAGCACGTTCATCAATATCGTCACTGAACAGCGGAGCAAAGAGTCTTTCCATTAGTTGACGAGTAAGCTGCGGGCTTTGTTCAGCTGATGATGGGGTTTGAGGGAAGTTTAAGCGGTTGTGACCGGGTTCCAAGCTGTTATACTCAGAAGCCATATCCGTAAGTTCATCAAAATGAGCATGAATCATTTCCATAACCTGTTTTGTACGACAATTCCGGATCCGGTATCCTTTAGAATTCTCACAATATCCAATAAAGACTCCAATGTCAGCTTTGGCTTTGAGGTTTCCAAAATCATCACGATCATTATTCGGATAGCAAAGGGATCCAAACACATGAAAGTGTTTGAGATTCGGTTTATGGTTGTGGAGAAGCTCAAAAGGTGTTTTGTTGTGGCGTTTAGTAATCATAGAACGGTTTTGAGTATAGCATGCAGTAGATACAGCTTCTGCCCATAAGTAATCTGGAAGTTTAGCATTGATTAACATTGTTCTTGCAGCTTCCACTAACGTTCGGTTTTATCTTTCAACAACTCCGTTTTGTTTTGGTGTACGTGCAATAGATGTCTGATGCTCAATTCCCACTTTCTCATAAAATTCTCGAAGAGTTTGGTTAACAAATTCAGTTCTTTTGTCTGTTCTTATTTGGCGGACTGTGTTCCGGAGCTGAACTTGAATTTTCGTGAGAAAGGTGATGATCATTTTTGGAGCTTGGTCTTTGCTTCAAAGAAAGTAAACCCAAGTCCATCGTGAATAGTCATCAACAATTACTAAGATGTAGCATTTTCCATTGATCGTTTGCACGCGCATCGGGCCACACAAATCCATGTGAAGAAGATGAAGCACATGCTGAGAGCTGTGTTCCACCTTTGAAGGAAAATGAGCACGAGTGCTTTTCCCTTGTTCACAGGCTGAGCAAAGGTGATCTTTAGAATACCGGAATCGTGGGAGACCTTCAACTAGTTTGTGTCGAGCAAGATTGGTTATAGTTTGAAAGTTTAAATGTGAGAGACGACGGTGCCATGGCCAGGATTTTGTTGATGTTGCCTTTGAAAGTAAGCAGATGGGAGATGAAGCAACCATGTCTTGCATAGAGATAGTGTAAAGACTTGAGTTACGCGAGCCAGACATAAGGTCGTTTCCTTGTAGATCACGAATGAAACAAGATTTCTCCCTGAAAGCAACCTCCAAATCTCCATCACAGAACTGACCTATTGAAAACAGATTGTGACCGAGGCCTTCCACATAATAAACCCTACTAATTTCGATGTTCCCATTGATATAGTCTCCGTAGCCCATGATAGCTGCGAAGTGGTCATTCCCGAATCTGACAGTGCCAATGAACTTTGCAATAAAGTTTGAAAACAGTTTAAGGTTGCCTGTCATGTGTTGGGAACATCCGGTATCAACAATCCAGAGAATGATCTGTATCACCTACATTACACACAGACGACACAGATGGAATAGAAGTAAATGTGGAACCCGAAATGTTAGAGGGTTCCAGAGCAGTTATAGTAGACATACACACATCAATAACTTTAGGCATCCATTTAAATCCTAGTGTGTTATATATCCATTTCTGCCATCTCCAACTAGTATTTGCTTAAGTCTTAGTGAATGCACTAGGTGGTACTACATTCCTAGGAGGTGAAACTGGAGCTACAGGGACATCAATGCGGTTCTTAGAATCTAAAGAGGGTGGTCTACCAAGCACAGACTTAGAATGATTAGTGCGCCTAGAGGTATTCCGATTCTGAGGATTCCTTAAACGAGAGATGATAGCTTTAGCAACACATTTGTCATGACAATCAGAATTCATACTTTTACGACAAATAACACAAGGTGCATCAGACTGAATATCAAAAGTACTTAAAGGTTTAGCATTCGTTACATCACTATTTCTATTACATTTTCCAGACGCAATATCTATAGTGGAAGCAACGTGAGTCTTATTCATAGTCCTAGGGTGTTCTTCTACTTTAGCATTCCTTATTGATCTTTTCTTAGGTCGCAACTTCCTATTCTTCGATGTAGTGCTCCTAGGCTGTGAAGTGCGGATGTTTGGAAAAGAGGCAACTATTCCTGTTTCAGTAGAAGGAAGCACGTTAGCAAATTGTGTTTTGGCAGTAGGCATTCTAGGTTCACGATTACTAAGTGTTACTGGTGCTATTCTCTTAATCACAGTAGGCGGAAGTTGTTCATACTTTCCTAATATTTCTCTTAACTTAAAGATAGTGTGAATCAAATCTTGATTTTCAGAATGAATATTACCAGCAAAATTTATTACTTCTCTAGTGTGTGCAAGATAGTGATCAAGTTCGTTTGATGCTTCATGACGAGTCTTATTGAGTAAATCAAATATGACACCATATTCCTGTTGAACTTTTACAAGTTCTTGTTCATATTTTGAGATTTGACGTTTCAAAGACACGTTTTGATCATCCAGTTGCTTAAATTTTGGATTAAAATTGTTTGATTGCAACTGGTGGATTTTGTTTTGCAAAGCAAGTTCACGATTTTGACAATCTTTTTGACACCATTGAAGACGACGTTTTGCATTTGAAAGCTCGTTTAAGAGACGTTCGTTTTCAACTTTTAAAGAATCGATCTAAAGCACATTATCAGTATTCTCAATAGTTACAACATTATCAACAGTATCAGCAGAGGTATAATCAGATGCATGTGGCAAAGAATTGAATAACACAACATTATGGATATCAGCACAGATAACATCATTCAAGAGTCGATCAACATCTTTTCTCAACATTTTCTTTTTACGTTTAGTATTAGAAATAGATGTTTCTGTTTTCTCAAAAACGACCTTCATCAATCCAAGTTCCTTATGAAAGTCCCGTTCCCAAGATAATGCACAATTTTTCAAAATTTTAACATTTGGTAAAAGATTTTTCTGAAAAATGTCTCTTTGTTCTCGCTTCAAAGGCGATTGAAAATGTTGAACTTTGATTTCAGAATGATATTCTATCTCATGTTGTAAAGTTTTGAGGTCAGCCATGAAAATGTCAAAATATCTAAGAATTTTGCGATTTTCAGGTTTTGAATTTACTTCACTGATGGAAGGTAAAGGACCATAATTTTGTGCATAATCTGGTTGGGGATTAACATTAGAAGACTCAGACGTTTTTATGATAATCCTTGGTATGTTAGAAGAATCCGTTGGTGTGACGAAAGTGACCGGTTTTGAATAGTTAAAAGGTTTGTTGTAAACAACAGTTTCTAATTTTGATCGACTCTCGTCTTCTGCATCTAATTCCTCTTGACGATGATATTCAACAACACTCATAACAGAATTATCAATTTTATATTCTGCACTGGAAACTTCATGATTTGGTTTGAATGCTTTGGTTGAAAGCTTAGGTTTGTAATCAGCAAGATTCGGTCCATATCCATTTGGATTGGGTTTTAAAGTAAACTTTTCAATAGCAGTTACTGACTCACCATGTTTGTAAACAACAGTTTTAAACTCTTTAAGTTTGTTTTGCAAGCCGATAATTTCTTCAAGATGATCATCTATTCGTTTCATTGAATGCTTTTTGTATGCAGAGAACTGTTTTTGACAAGTTAACAACTCAGCCTTAGCTTTTTGATTTTCCAAGGTGAGGGCGTTAATTTGCTTTTTATGTTCATGTTTCAGTTGTTCTATTTTAGACAACAAAGCATTCTTCGAAGCGGCTAGATCACGCATCTGTCTCTCTAAATATTTTTCGTTTTGATGAGATTTAGCAAAGGCGGCTTCAAAACCTTTTTCACGTTTTTCTTGAGTTTTGAAAAAGTTGAGTTGCATTTCTAAACATTCATAATCCTTGGTTAACAGTGCATTTTTACTTTTTAAGTCCTGATTTACTGCACGACATTCCTCTACTATGGATTGTTGGTTTTTAAGCCACAGATCAACATCTGGACGAGGAAAAAGTTCGGTGTGTTCAACGTGAGTCACAACATGATCATTATTTAGATCCTCAAGTATAACCACGGAGTCAATTTGATCATCAAGGGAAACCATAAGGTCATCTTGATCGTCAAATGTAACTACGGGGTCTAGTTGAAAATCATCGGAATGAGATGTGGATGACTCATTTTGAACATTTTGAGCCTTGTCAGGTTCAGATGTTGGCGGAGATATTAGATCAGAGATAAATATGGTTTGTTCGGGGTACCTGAGACAAGGCATCAGTGTCATACACTGGGCCTGTGTCACTCAAGTGTAACTCATGCATATTAGCCATCAACATAACAGCTGCATTGGCCTGCAAGTCCTCCATATCATCGTCTGAGTCTGCATCTGCCATAAAACTATGTTCTTTGTCTGTGAGAGTTCCACCAGCTTCATCCTTAAGAGCTAAAAGTAAAGCCTCCTTGTGATAAGCACTGCCCCTAGTCCTCGGCTTTGGGCATGCATTAGCCTGGTGTCCTTTCTCATTGCAGTTGTAGCATCGAAGACCATTCAACTCATTCTGAGCATTTCCTTGTTCCACCGCTCTATTGTTATTCCTACCCATAGCATTAAACCCTTGACCACCGCCCATCTGACGAC
This sequence comes from Chrysanthemum seticuspe, assembly GCA_019973895.1. Classification (NCBI taxonomy): domain Eukaryota; kingdom Viridiplantae; phylum Streptophyta; class Magnoliopsida; order Asterales; family Asteraceae; genus Chrysanthemum; species Chrysanthemum seticuspe. Next base: position 108,532,873 of record BPTQ01000006.1, on the reverse strand, counting down.
CATAACCACGATTCTGAACTTCAACTCGTCCATTGTTCACAACAGCCTGATTCCTTGTGTTTGATGAGGAACGAATGCGATTGTTGGATTTGTTTGTATAACGGCCAAAAGCATTAGCAATCATAACAAATCCTTGTTGCAATGCTTCAAATGGATCGGATTCCTCATTATCTTGACTATAAAGTGCCTGATCATTGTTGTTGTTGTAAGGAACCAATTGGTTATGTTGAGATTGCTGTGATTGATCATTTGGTGTGATAATGGCAGTTGGTTGAGTTGCTGGTTGAGGAGGATAACTGTTTTGAGCATACAAGGCAAGTTTTTGATTTTTCGGATGTGAAGATGAAGCAATTTGAGCACGGAGAATCATTTCCTTATCAACTTCCTTTTGATGAGGCTTCAGGTAATCGTACAACAATCCGTATGTAGAATGATGCATGTTCTTCGCTTGACGGAGAAAAATGACATACTTCTCTGTTGGAATCACTCCTAAACCTAAATCAAGTGCTAGTAATTTATATGTAATAGTTAGCTTAATTATGGCCTTTATGTTTGTTATTTGCCTTAAGCTTATGTAGAAGGCCCATGAGCTTAGGCCTAAGCCCATAGGAGAAAGGAAGGGACTAGGAAGTGTTGCCCTAGCTTCCCTCCTATAAATACTCTTGTATAACCCTCACTTGAGGGTTAGTTGTTCATTTTATTCACTCCTTCACACCTTTACGCATAATCGTTCTAGCTTTATACGTGTGCGTGTGTTTAACGTGTTCAACCGCCTCTTTATTTCTTTCATTGATACTTGTGTTGTAAAACTAGTGACCTAACAGTGGTATCAGAGACAGGTTGAAGAATGCTTAGTGATAATTCTTACAAAGGCCATTCCTGAACTGGAGTCCCACAAGTGAGATAACGCGATGTACCGAAGTACATCTACAGTTCAGATGAGTGGCTGAGGTACACCGAAGCATCACCTCACGACTGTAGACCGTTTGAGACACACTAAGCGTAATCCACGAGGAGTTACCAAAGTGACCTGCTGTCAGGGCTGTTTGATGTTGACCCTGGCAGGAGTTTCCATTCAATCACTGAGGATCACAGTTGTGAACCTCTCATAAATGTTCTCGACAGATTGCTAAGATCTGTGAAGGACTCGATAACGTACCACTGATGTTCTTATTGTTGAACATCAAGTGATGAAATGTCAAGTGTTCCTAAGAGATCTTTTGATGAATCTCGTGGCTCTAGACTAAATACTGCATTTTGGTTTTCCTGAGCGAAGACTAGGGAGAGGGTCTCCTTTTTCAATACCAGCGATCTCTAAGAGAAAGCCAATAGTTTACGTAGGGTTCCCTGTGAGAATGAAACAAGCTTCTGTTGAGAGAAACTTGAGTGGCTAAGAAGGTTTAGTGCATGCGTCACTAGGTCCATGACGACTTTTAATCTTCAATACCGGCGTCACTAAGTGACAACCAGTAGCATATGAACTGAACCCGGTGTCTGCCCTAAGTTGAATAATTTGGAGGGCTATTTCTTTTCACCCTTTTCTTTGCATTTCTTTTTAATTCTTCAACTCCTTCTTTCTCCGATTCTCATTTTCTCCTTTTTATAATCGTACCTAAGGACTTCTAAGTACTAACTATTTGTGATGTCCTTGGGTAGATCCCTCCGGATCTTGCGGATCAAAGGACGGTTATTCCTAACTTTAGTCACCTTATAACTCCATGACTAACCTATGTTGCCATAAAACCAATTTTCAAGAAAATCTCTCACTGCGGTTATGATTGTAAAACATTTTGTACCACAGTAAGAGTTTGATCTTTTGCGGAAATACTCCCCCTCCACATGTGCTTAAGAGTTTTTTTATGAAAATCTGCACAGTGAGGAAGGAGCGCGCACTTTATGAATTGATCAACTCAAGATAGACAATCCCCCGCGAGACACGGTTACGTTGCATAGTTAAAGAGTTACATTGTCAGCTTTTAGGTGACAACTAGCTCTAATAACTACCTTGAAGGTGTAGACAAACCTCGAAAGGTTGTCAAACCCGTCAGAGTTCATGTCTACCAAGATTTTCTCGAATGGTACTTTCTACTCGGACAAGTCCTTTGCGAGACACGTTTACATTACTAGCGAACTAGCTTGAAATTATTACCCGTCCAGGACAAGTCTTTTCGAGTTACTAACAGTTCAGTACCGTCAATTCGTTGGTTAAGTCTATTACACAAAGATTCATTTGCATTTACACAACATATTTCTTATAACATAATTTTCTCCCCCTCAAAAATGGCATATAAAATGTTATTTTTGAAAAGTTGAGAATAAATATGACCATTTCGAGTGTTTCGGGAAGATGACCACTATCAACAATTTGTGAACAAAGTTTTAATTCAAATACTCCCCCTCAACAAGAGATATAAACGGTTAAGGTTTTGAAAATCATTCGGGGAAGTACTTGTTCTTTTGAGCAAAACCTTTAAAAGTGAAAGGTTTGATAGGTTTCATTAACAAAGGTTCATTCGACTACAAAGATCCATTTTTTACCAACACAAGTTTTCAACATGTCACAACCACCATACTCTAACTATTTCCCTTACACTTATTCTCAACAACAACAACAAGTAAGTCTACAACATCAACAATGGAATCAACAACAAGCAATTTATCAACAACAATATAATCAACAACATACTCTACAACTTGGAGCAATTCCTCCACCACAAATGGTTCAAACACCACCAAGTCTTCAAGTTCAACCCTACACAAACGATTTCAATCAAAATCCATCAAGGAACACTATGAAGGAACCCACTTGGTTTGCAAAGATGTGTGAAGCTTTAAGCAGCCAACAATCAATTCATGAGGCTGGATCACTTGATAGACCTCCAATGCTCACTCCAGGAAACTACGATCAATGGGTAATTAGGTTCTTTAGGTTTTGTGATCTAAAGAAGCCACATGGAAAGTTCTTAAAGAAGGTTATCTTGGAAGGTCCATTTCAGATGCCTACTGTCATTGTACCCGGAGATCCAAATGCTAATCCACCAAGGGATGAACAATCAAACATTGCTACTGTTGCAGACCTGAATCCAGAAGAACTTCTATTCTATGAAGTTGATGAGCTTGCAATGCAATATATCCTTTTAGGATTACCAAACCCAATTCTTCGAAGTATTGATGCTCAAAAGACTGCAAAGGCAATGTGGGAACACATTCATCTACTTATGGAAGGATCTGCACTCAACCAGGACGATATGGAATCCAAAATTTACTTGGCTTATGAACACCTCTTGATTGAACCTGGAGAGACACTAGAGTCTTATCATCATCGATTCTCAGACATCATCAATGATTTGGATAAACACAACATCATCATGCCAAGAATTGCAGTTAATACTAAGTTCCTGAGTAGTCTTGGTCCTGAATGGGAGAAGTATGTCATTTTTCTCCGTCAAGCGAAGAACAAGCATCATTCTACATATGGATTGTTGTACGATTATTTGAAGCCTCATGAAAAGGAAGTTGATAGGGAAAGAATTCTCCGTGCTCAAATTGCTTCACCTTCACATCCGGAAAATCAACAACTTGCCTTCTATGCTCAAAACAGTTATCCTCCTCAACAAGCAACTCAACCAACTGCCACTATCACACCAAATGATCAATCACAACAATCTCAACATAATCAATTGGTTCCATGCAACAACAACAATGCTCAAGCATTTGTTAGTGAAGCTAATGAGGAATCTGATCCGTTCGAAGCATTGCAACAAGGATTTGTTATGATTCCTCATCTAACACACGAAATCAGGCTGTTGTGAACAATGGACGAGTTGAAGTTCAGAATCGTGGTTATGGTCGTCAGATGGGCGGTGGTCAAGGGTTTAATGCTATGGGTAGGAATAACAACAGAGCTCAAGTGGTGGAACAGGGAAACGCTCAAAATGGGTTGAATGGTCTTCGATGCTACAACTGCAATGAGAAGGGACACCTGGCTAATGCATGCCCAAAGCCGAGGACTAGGGGCAATGCTTATCACAAAGAGGCTCTTCTTTTGGCTCTTAAGGATGAAGCTGGTGGAACTCTCACAAACAAAGAACAGATTTTTATGGCAGATGCAGACTCAGATGATGATATGGAGGACTTGCAGGCCAATGCAACTGTTATGTTGATGGCTAATATGCATGAGCTACACATGAGTGACACAGGCCCAGTGTATGACACTGATGGCTTGTCTTAGGTACCTGAACAAACCATATTTATCTCTGATCTAATATCTCCGCCAACATCTGAATCCGGCAAGGCTCAGAATGTTCAAAATGAGTCATCCACATCTCATTTCGATGATTTCCTGTTAGACCCCGTAGTTACATTTGACGATCAAGATGACCTTATGGTTTCCATTGATAATCAAATTGACTCCGTGGTTATACTTGAGGATCTAAATAATGATCATGTTGTGACTCACGTTGAACACGCCGAACTTTTGCCTCATCCAAATTTTGCTCGTTTAATTAAAGACCAACAAACCATAGTGGAAGAATGTCGTGCAATTAATCAGGACTTAAAAAGTAAAAATGCACTGTTAACCAAGGATTTTGAATGTTTACAAAAGCAACTCAACTTTTTCAAAACTCAAGAAAAACGTGAAAAAGGTTTTGAAGCAGCCTTTACTAAATCTCATCAAAACGAAAAATATTTAGAGAGACAGATGCGTGATCTAGCCGCTTCGAAGAATGCTTTGTTGTCTGAAATAGAACAACTGAAACATGAACATAAAAAGCAAATTAACGCTCTCACCTTGGAAAATCAAAAAGCTAAGGCTAAGTTGTTAACTTGTCAAAAACAGTTCTCTGCATACAAAAAGCATTCAACGAAACGAATAGATGATCATCTTGAAGAAATTATCGGCTTGCAAAACAAACTTAAAGAGTTTAAAACTGTTGTTTACAAACATGGTGAGTCAGTAACTGCTATTGAAAAGTTTACTTTAAAACCCAATCCAAATGGATATGGACTGAATCTTGCTGATTACAAACCTAAGCTTTCAACCAAAGCATTCAAACCAAATCCTGAAGTTTCCAGTGCAGAATATAAAATTGATAATTCTATTATGAGTGTTGTTGAATATCATCGTCAAGAGGAATTAGATGCAGAAGACGAGAGTCGATCAAAATTAAAAACTGTTGTTTACAACAAACCTTTTAATTATTCAAAACCGGTCACTTTCGTCACACCAACGGATTCTTCTAACACACCAAGGGTTATCATAAAAACGTCTGAGTCTTCTAATGTTAATCCCCAACCATATTATGCACAAATTTATGGTCCTTTACCTTCCATCAGTGAAGTAAACTCAAAACCTGAAAATCGCAAAATTCTTAGATATTTTGACATTTTCATGGCTGACCTCAAAACTTTACAACGTGAGATAGAATATCATTCTGAAATCAAAGTTCAACATTTTCAATCGACTCTGGCACGAGAACAAAGAGAGATTTTTCAAAAAAATCTTTTACCAAATGTTAAAAATTTGAAAAATTGTGCATTGTCTTGGGAACGGGACTTTCATAAGGAACTTAGAGTGATGAAAGTCGTTTTCGAGAAAACAGAAACATCTATTTTTAATACTAAACATAAAAAGAAAATGTTGAGAAAAGCTGTTGATCGACTCTTGAAAGATGTTATCTGTGCTGATATGCATAATGTTGTGTTATTCAATTCTTTGCCACATGCATCTGATTATATCTCTGCTGATACTGTTGATAATGTTGTAAATGATGAGAATACTCATAATGTGCTTCAGATCGAGTCTTTAAAAGTTGAAAACGAACGTCTCTTACACGAGCTTTCAAATGCAAAACGTTGTCTTCAATGGTGTCAAAAAGATTGTCAAAATCGTGAACTTGCTTTGCAAAACAAAATCCACCAGTTGCAATTAAATCCAAAATTTGAGCAAATGGATCATCAAAACGTTTCTTTGAAAAGTCAAATCTCAAAATATGAACAAGAACTTGTCAAAGTTAAACAGGAATATGGTGTCATATTTGATTTACTCAATAAGACTCGTCATGAAGAATCAAACGAACTTGATCATTATCTTGCACACACTAGAGAAGTAATGAATTTTGTTAGTAATATTCATTCTGAAAATCAAGATTTGATTCACACTATCTCTAAGTTAAGAGAAATGTTAAGAAAGTATGAACAACTTCCGCCTACCATGATTAAGAGAATAGCACCAGTAACACTTAGTAATCGTGACCCTAGAATGCCTTCTGCCAAAACACAAGTTGCTAACGTGCTTCCTTCTTCTGAAACAGGAATAGTTGCCTCTTTTCCAAACGTCCGCACTTCACAGCCTAGGAGCACTACATCGAAGAATAGGAAGTTGCGACCTAAGAAAAGATCAATAAGGAATGCTAAAGTAGAAGAACACCCTAGGACTATGAATAAGACTCACGTTGCTTCCACTATAGATATTGCGTCTGTCAAATGTAATAGAAATAGTGATGTAACGAATGCTAAACCTTTAAGTACTTTTGATATTCAGTCTGATGCACCTTGTGTTATTTGTCATAAAAGTATGAATTCTGATTGTCATGACAAATGTGTTGCTAAAGCTATCATCTCTCGTTTACGGAATCCTAAGAATCGGAATACCTCTAGGCCCACTAATCTTTCTAAGTTTGTGCTTGGTAGACCGCCCTCTTTAGATTCTAAGAAACGCATTGTTGTCCCTGTAGCTCCAGTTTCACCTCCTAAGAATGTAGTACCACCTAGTGCATTCACTAAGACTAAAGCAAATACTAGTTGGAGATGGCAGAAATTGATATATAACACACTAGGATTTAAATGGATGCCTAAAGTTATTGATGTGTTTATGTCTACTATAACTGCTCCGGAACCCTCTAACATTTCGGGTTCCACATCTACTTTTATTCCATCTATGTCGTCTGTGTAATGCAGGTGATACAGATCATTCTCTGGATTATTGATAGCGGATGTTCCCGACACATGACAGGCAACCTTAAACTGTTATCAAACTTTATTGCAAAGTTCATTGGCACTGTCAGATTCGGGAATGATCACTTCGCAACTATCATGGGCTACGGAGACTATATCAATGGTAACATTGAAATTAGCAGGGTTTATTATGTGGAAGGCCTCGGTTACAATCTGTTTTCAGTAGGTCAGTTCTGTGATGGAGATTTGGAGGTTGCTTTCAGGGAGAAATCTTGTTTCATTCGTGATCTACAAGGAAACGACCTTATGTCTGGCTCGCGTAATTCGAGTCTTTACACAATCTCTATGCAAGACATGGTTGCTTCATCTCCCATCTACTTACTTTCAAAGACAACATCAACAAAATCCTGGCTATGGCACCGTCGTCTCTCAAATTTAAACTTTCAAACTATAACCAATCTTGCTCGACACAAACTAGTTGAAGGTCTCCCACGATTCCGGTATTCTAAAGATCATCTTTGCTCAGCCTGTGAACAAGGGAAAAGCACTCGTGCTCATTTTCCTTCAAAGGTGGAACACAGCTCTCAGCATGTTCTTCATCTTCTTCACATGGATTTGTGTGGCCCGATGCGCGTCCAAACGATCAATGGAAAACGCTACATCTTAGTAATTGTTGATGACTATTCACGATGGACTTGGGTCTACTTTCTTCGAAGCAAAGACCAAGCTCCACAAATGATCATCACCTTTCTCACAAAAATACAGGTTCAGCTCCGAAACACCGTCAGACAAATCAGAACAGACAAAGGAACTGAATTTGTTAACCCAACCCTTCGTGAGTTTTATGAGAAAGTGGGAATTCAGCATCAGACATCTATTGCACGTACACCAGAACAAAACGGAGTTGTTGAAAGACGAAACCGAACGTTGATGGAAGCTGCAAGAACAATGTTAATCAATGCTAAACTTCCAGATTACTTATGGGCAGAAGCTGTATCCACTGCATGCTATACTCAAAACTGTTCTATGATCACTAAACGCCACAACAAAACACCGTTTGAGCTTCTCCACAACCATAAACCGAATTTCAAACACTTTCATGTATTTGGCTCCCTTTTCTATCCGAATAATGATCGTGATGATTTTGGAAAGCTCAAAGCCAAAGCTGACATTGGAGTCTTTATTGGATATTGTGAGAATTCTAAAGGTTACCGGATCTGGAATCATCGTACAAAACAGGTTATGGAAACGATTCATGCTCATTTTGATGAACTTACTGATAAGGTTTTAAAAGGTACCATTTTGAGGGGTCGTTTAAGTCCTTATTTGATCACTTTTGTATCCGTTATTGCTTAATATCGTTCCTTTTCACTTTTTAGGTCTCGTGAAGGCAAAATGCGGGAATGGCACTTATTTGGACGGAAAGGCGCGAATATATGAAGAAAATGGCCAAAGTCGAAATCGAGACACTCACAGTTGCTGAATGTAGAAGGCGACGGCGTCAGGTGCTATTGGTGATGCCGTCCCAGAATTATTGTGACGGGACAGAACTCAAAACTCGTATTTTCAAGAGACGGCGTCTAGTGGTGAAAGAGTAGGCCGTCGCTACTCAGACGGCCTAGATGCAATCCAGACGACGTCAGAAGCTGAAGAGGACGGCGTCACGGACATAAGGTGACGCCGTCGCAAAGTTAACGTGGCCAAGACGAAACCCTAATGGCGGCGACACGACGGCGTCACTAAACATAAGGTGACGCCGTCGCAATTGTAATCTTATATATAGAATCCGAATTTTTCAGTCTTTGTGTGGAGAGTCTTTGGAGTAAAAACCTAATACCGAACCTAAGGTGTCTTGTACAGTATTTTAGGGTTTTTAACCCTATCTTACATCAAGATAAGTCTTTGCTTCATTAATTCAATTATGTCTTTGATTATTTGTGTGTATGCTTGCATGTTCTCCATGTCCGGCTAATTTATTTGTGTGTTTGCTTAGGAAGTATGAAACTTAATTATTGAATATTGATTGGTTGTTTCTTATCTTAGTTGATTTATGATCTAGTAATGTGATAGGTCATCCGTTGTGCACTTAATGCTTGATTCATCTTTGTGAACCTTAGAGTATAATTACCTAAGTGATTGTAGGCTAAACCATCCGAAGAGCGCCTTAGAGTAGGAGTCTATAATCTCTAGTGGGTTTGTAGACAAGACCCTTTGGTAAGTTCAAAGAGTTAGGGAGAAACGCATACCCTACAACTTTAGAAACACAACGCAACTAGGAATAAGACGTGACACTCAACCATCAATAGGAGATAATTAAGGAGTAATACAAACTAAGTAAACACATCTTTAAACTATCATACGAGCACACATTAATTAGACATAGACTCCCACAACCTTAGTTTAGATAATTAGATAATAGTAGAGTAATCGGTAGAAATACCAACCCCCCAAATCCAATACCCGAGATTCGTACCTTTCCATTTTCATAAAATATAAAAAGATAAAAAAATAATCTTCCTCAACCTTAACCTTAGCGTAGTAACTCCCTACTAGCATTCCTATTCCCCTAGAGAATGATATCAATACCCGTGGCTTACCCTAATTACTACACTACAACGATTAGGTTCACTGCCTAGGGTGTTATAAAACTTGCTCGAAGAAAAGGAAGTTCCTTTGACCCCGAACGACGCGTGTAGCGTTATCACTTACGGAAATGGCTTATGAGTATAACAGCTTGGAACCCGGTCACAACCACTTAAACTTCCCTCAAACCCCATCATCAGCTGAACAAAGCCCCCAGCTCACTCGTCAACAAATGGAAATGTTATTTGCTCCTCTGTTCAGTGACGATATTGATGAACGTGCTTCAGGTGTATCCGCTGTTTCCGCTGCTCAACCTGATACTACTCTTATACCTGATACACCTGCTACAACAACTACTGTTGAAGAAGCACCACCAGTTGACTCCACCACAACAGTTGAACGAACCGCTTCCAACAATGATGATCCAGCTGATGATATTCTTAAATGAAGTACCCCCACCTGCAGATTTTGATCCAAATGCGTTCTTTAACCCGTTTGCTAATGACACTGCTGCACCTGATGTCACGGAATCATCAACAAACCATTTGAATCCTCAGAATCTGCACAATGTATACCAACATTAACCCTCTACACATCGATGGACAAAAGACCATCCTCTGGCTAATATTATTGGCAACCCGAATCAACCAGTCATTACGAGACAACGTCTTCACACAGATGGTGAACATTGCATTTATGCACTCACTGTCTGCCAATCTAAGCCTAAAAACATTAAAGACACAATGACAAAAGACAATTGGATTGAATCCATGCAAGAAGAACTCAACCAATTCAAACGTCTTGAAGTATGGGAACTGGTTGAACGACCAACAGGGGTCTACGTCATTGGTCTCAAATGGATTTGGAAGAACAAATTAGATGCTGAAAGGAACGTAATCCGAAACAAGTCACGTCTAGTTGCTAAGGGTTATCGTCAGGAAGAGGTAATAGACTTTGAAGAATCTTTTGCTCCGGTTGCTCGTCTTGAGGCTGTTCGGATATTTCTCGCGTTCGCGGCTCATATGAATATGACGGTCTTTCAGATGGATGTCAAAACTGCGTTTCTCAACGGACAACTGAAAGAAACGGTTTATGTCAGCCAACCAGAAGGATTCGTTGATCCTGAGTTCCCGAACCATGTCTATAAACTGAACAAAGCTCTTTACGGTATCAAACAAGCTCCTCGTGCATGGTATGATAAGCTATCATCTTTCCTCATTGCTAATAATTTCACCAAAGGTTCGGTCGACCCTACTCTTTTTATACAATATCACGGGGCACATATCTTAATTGTTCAAATTTACGTGGATGACATCATTTTTGGGTCTACACATAAAAAGTACTCAATCGCTTTTGCAAAATTAATGAAGAAAAATTTTGAAATGTCCATGATGGGTGAACTTACATTCTTTCTAGGACTGCAAGTTCATTAATCACCCCGTGGTATTTTCTTGAGTCAGTCCAAATATGCCCTTGAATTGTTAAACAAATTTGGAATGAAAACCTGTGACACTTATGCCACACCAATGACTCATACCAAGAAGCTAGACGCTGATTTACATGGGAAACTTGTCGACCCCAAAAAATACCGTAGTATTATTGGGTCTCTCATGTATCTAACAGCTAGCAGACCTGATATTGTCTTTGCCGTTTATCTCTGCTCCCGTTATCAGTCAAGACCAACTAAAACCCACCTCTCTAAGGCAAAAGAATCCTCAGATACATCAAGGGAACCATTAACTTGGGGATCTGGTATCCGAAGGATTCTGGTTTTGAACTAATCGCTTTTTCAGACGCTGACCACGCAGGATGCTTAGATTCACGGAAAAGTAATTCAGGAGCACTACAATTTCTTGGTGATAAACTGGTGTCCTGGCAATCGAAGAAGCAGGATTGTACATCGCTGTCATCAACCGAAGCAGAATATGTAGCCATGTCGGCATGCTGTGCTCAAGTCATTTGGATGAGAACACAACTCAAAGACTATGGTTACGTATTTGACAGAATCCCGATGTACTGCGATAATCGGAGTGCCATTGCGATCTCGTGCAACTCAATTCAGCATTCGAAATCAAAGCAAATCGATCTTTGCTATCATTTCATCAAGGACCACGTGGAACAGGGTACAGTTGAATTATACTTCGTGGGTACAGAATACCAATTGGCAGATCTACTCACCAAAGCCTTGCCTCCCGCTAGGTTTAATGAGTTGGTCCAACGGATTGGTATGCGGTGTTTGACTCAAGAGGAATTGGATGAACTCTTAAAACAGTCTTAAAAACCAGTCAAACACCAAAATCTATTTTGTAAATATTTTTCAAAAACAAAACACAAAAATATAAAACCTGATTAAACAACAAAAATATTCTTCTATCTAATTTTCTTTCAACATGGCAAGTACATTTCTTCCGTCAACACTATAATCTTTCAAAATTTAGTATTTTTCCGATCAAGTGTTGAGGGGGAGAAAATAAATACTTAACTGTTTCAAAACATCCGTGTACTTGCATGTTATCCCATCCCGGTTGTTTCTTTTATAACGGTGGTCACATTTCTGGTTTATAACACTCCTTGAACTAAAATTTATAACCTTTCATTATTTCTTAAGTCGAGGGGGAGTGTCGTCAAAGTTATTTCCAAATATTCTTCGTTTGGTAACCAAAATGGAAGTTAAAAGGCTATGGATGAAAATGGAAAAGGTAGAGGGACTAAAACTGCCAAAAGCTTAAAGTTATTTTAATAAAACTCCCCACCTAACCTTTCTCTTCACATTTATTACTCATAACCAAACTAATCCTTCGCCTAAGAATCATTTAAGAAATCCGTGTTTTGGATCATCATTTTGTAAGTTGTCTTATAATCTTAACATGTTTTTAAACAATGGTTTTGATTATTACACGAAACCAACGGTCAAATAATGAATTTGAATGTGATTTGTGTTCTATGCATAAGCTATGAACACAAATCTTTCATTCGTGTGTTTTTGGTTAAAAAGATTGTATCAAAACGTTCATATAACATCATTAAAACTATTTTGATCATTAAAACACACCCAGAAACACGAATTGATTGATTCTGGAAAACTAGGGTTTGTGCGTAAAATTAGGAGTTTTCATTTGAGGACGTTTCTGGTTAAATGATTGCTTGAAAAGTGTTGTATTCATGTTGGATTGATGATATCTAGGCCCAGAATCAACCAAGAAACAATGAATATTAATTTATTGAAAATTAGGGTTTTAGTTCATACGGTTTGGGTATTTTTGATTCATGACATATTTGATGTTAAAACTTGGATAAACCTACTCTATAGGCATACTAGTACTACCAGAATCATTTTTGTGCAAATCCTATGGCTAAATTTCTTACGAGTAATTCATGAACTTTAGGGTTTTGTCTTACGCGTAAAGGTTTTTACGCGTAAAATGTTTGATGAATATTCATGCCATGATCTGTTTTATAATGAATGTTAATGTTAATATTGATGTTATGATGATGTTATTTCAGGATTGCTACTCGTAAAACTCAGAATCAAGGTTGTTAACCATCTACGCATAAGGATCACCTTATGCGTAGCAAGTTATGCGTAAGAGAAATCTTACGCATAGCATTACGCGTAAGGTTCAACAAAGGGACTACGTGTATCCTGTGAAGGATATGCGTAAACAGTGACCTCTACGCATAAGCTCTACTCTTACGAGTAACCTTACGCGTAAGGTTTTATATACGCCTACGCGTAAGCTTTACGCATAAGGTTCCCTTTTCCTACGCGTAACATTTCTTACGCGTAAGTAAGGATCCTACGCATAAGCTTGCGTCTACGCGTATACTTCTCCTGTTTACGCATAAGCTACCATTTCTACGCATAAGCCTTGATCATACCTTCATTATGAATTGTTACGCGTGCAAACTTGTAAATAAATAAATCATAACGTCACGAATCCAATAATGTCACTAATAAGCTTAAATGTGTAATATGTTGTGAAAATTATGTGATAACATAAACTTTAAAAACCTAAAGTTAACTAACTCACGAAACTTATCACGACGTCATTGGACTATTGAACTAACAAGTGACTTTGGACTCGTAACAATCATTGACATTTCACATTCAATAATTAGACAATAAAACCATCTGATGACTAACATTATGTCTTTCGATATGTTGGTTCTTTTGGCTAATGTTATTTCAGATCAAGACATGGCTGCTCAAATGAATGTGGATGCACCAGATGTTCTCACAATGGCCGATATCTTCCCTAATGGCTATCCGAGGAAGATTGGAAAGAACAACCTTCGGGTTGACTTTGAAACCCTCACCTGCTCTGAATCTTCCTGTTTGATTGCTATGGATATTCTCAAGAATCATCCCTACCAGAACATGCTCTCACATTCTGCTACAGTACCGGAGATCTACATTCAACAATTCTAGAATTCAATGCAGAGGATCAAAGGTCAAAGTGCAGTGACAGTGACGCTCAATCACAAACAAGTCACCATCACACATGCAGACTTACGGGCTGTTCTTTTCATCCCTGACATCGAGCCAACCGACTTCTATGCCACACCTGCTGAAGAGACAGTTTTGCAATTCTTGATTGATATTGGCTATGATGAAGCTTCAGGAATTATCACTAAGCATTCTCATGTGGAGCTTAAGAACATTCCTCAACCGTGGAGAACTCTCTACATCATCATTACCAAATCTGTCTATGGTCGTGATAGCGGCTATGAGCATCCCAAGCTCATAGAACTGCAAATTTTTTGGTCATTAATCAACATGAAGCACATCGAGCTTGAAGCTCTTATATGGGATGACATGATGTCATTTCTCAAAAAGCTTGGCTCAAAGATTCCCTATGTCGGATACACTAAACTGTGTATCCAGAGAGCACTTGGACTTCATCCCGATATTCCCAAGAGGCTCAATGACCCCGACAATCACGACATGTTGACTGAGCCTATTTTAACTGTCAGAATCAAGGAATCATCAACAAAGAAACAGGGTGCTGTATTACCTGATTACCTTCTGTCAAACGAAATCAAAAAGCTCGAGACATACAAAAGGTATCTGGTAGCAGTAAAAGAAGGCAAAGTTGGTCATCTTGATGAGAAACCTTATGGGACACCTACAAGAAAAACCAGAAGAGGAAGTGCAGGAAGTGCTATAAGCACTGAGTGTCAGAGGAAGTTCCCCAAGAGGAATCCTCCTCGTAAAAGGACTGTTCCTTCTAAGGAAGCTGCTCCTATTCCCATTCCAAAGCTTGAACCACAAAGAAAGCTAGTGGACGAAAGCTCTGAAGATACACAATTAGACGAAGAGGTCTTCTACTATGAATCTGCAACCGAAGCACCTCCTTCAGTAGCAAAACCTCCCAGTCCACCAGCAGATATAAGCAAAGGGAAGACTCCAGTACTTGTACCTTATGATGAAAGCTCAAGCTCAGATGAAGAGCAACTGGATACATCCTACAGGAGGAAGTTCAAATTTGTTAGACTCCAACACGTTGCGGAGGAATTTGCTAAAGATCAAATGGGTGACCCCGGAGGGTCAAGTGGTGGAGTTTAACCTACACCAGGTCCTGATGCGGTTAATCATCCCGATAAGGGAACTGGTGCCACCACTTTGGAGCAACAACAAAAGCAACAGGAGGAGTCTATTAAGTTTGACATTGAGGAACCAGATACTGAGAAGTCTGAGAAAGATAAAGCTGATGAAGAAGCTAAGCCTGGAAATGATGAAGATGTTGATTATGAAAAGTATCTTCTTGACAGTCCCGTACGATCTAAGGAAAAAACTTCTGAACCTCCTAAGGACCCAGAGTCTCCTCACATCTCATCTTCATCGGATTCATCTTCTCATTCCTCACCACCAACATCTAAAAGATCAACCAAATCAACATCCAAATCAGTGAAGAAGCCAACTCGATCTTGGATTTCTCATACTCATAAAAGAATTGTGAATGTTGTCAAACAAATCAGAAAGAAAGACATGCTCTACAGGAAGATGAATTTCTACGCTGATCAGATACAATATCTTCATGACGAGAATGACGAGATGAAAGTTGAAAGGGAGTATGTTCAGAAGCTCATTAAAGATGATCTTCAAGGGAAAATGGACGAAATGATCAAAGGTTACACTCACAATTACCTTCTTGACTTTGTTCCTAAAGTTACAAAGGAGTTATTCACCAAACAACTCTATCCGAATCTAATTCATCTTGCCAAGCAGACTATGAAATCAACACCAATGCACGTAAACATCAATCCAGTTGATCCCATAATCTTCTCAGATGCTGAGTTAGTTGACCGGCTGGTATCTCAAATGCCTAAACGGTGAGCAACACTTGCCTCTCACGAAGGTAAATTGCTTGAAGCATGTAGAGAAGAAGCATGTAGAGAAGAAGCTGAAAGGCCGAAACGTCCAAGAGACGATGATGACAAGGATAAGGATAAAGACAACGAGCCCAAACGCCCGAAAATTCTGGTGAATCATCTTCAATGCAACCTCCACCCCAACAGACTCCAGCACAACAAAAGTCTCTTCCTCGTTCTTCTGCTGAAAAACCTCAGGATTCTTCTGAGTTACCACCCGAGACTCAGAAAACCGGTGATCATTTTGAGTATACGGGTAGTGACGATGAAGAATTCCATGAGCCCCAACAACAACCCGCCTCTCCCGACAAAGTACAAAAACCAGAATCCTCATCTAGGCCTAAGAAAAAGAAAAAGAAGGCGCCCAAGGCTGACGTCATATCATGGCTAGATGAAGATAACACTGAAGAATTTGAATGGTTTTCTACACTTGTTAACTCCACCCCCTATCCAGCTGAAGGTCAAGATCTGGTAGACGGTAATACATTGGAGCATGCTAAGATACTGCAAGAAAAATTCCGAGTAAAGAAGATGACGAAATCTGAGTTGAGGCGAATCAAGAATGAAGCTTTTCAACTGTTAAAAGATAGCTCGGAAAGTGCCATCGAGGTCGAATATCACCTTGAAAACATTGCTCGAGCTATGTCTAACAACATGGATTGGCTCAACCCAGAAGCAAACATCGACTTCACCAAACGGGACAACCCTCCATATTACACCGACTGGTCTAAACCTCTACCAACAATTGGCCAACCAGATGAGCCTAAGATTCCATTTCGCTATTTCTTCAACAAAGACTTGGAATTTCTTCTACACGGCAGTGATGATTCAAGGAAATATGCTACATCTCTGACACTTTCGTTCCCGACAGCCATATACTCAAACTGCATAGCCATCGAGGAAAAGGCTATCCACATGTTTTCTAACAATGTGGAATTGTATGACCGTGATGCAATGTATGTGATTCACCATTGGCCAGAACGCCGACGAATCTACTACAGAAGCTGCCAAGTTCAGAAGTCTCAAAATGAAGTATTCAGTACTAAAGGAATCGTTGCTGTTAAACATGTTGATCTTTCATCTAAATGGGACTACACTTTTCTCAAGAATATCGTGGTCAAAAGATAAGACAAAAGAGATTATGCATTCAGTGAAGCGGACTTTCAGAATTTGTCTCTCAACGACATTGAAGATCTGTATCTTGCCAAAGTACAGGGACGCTTGAGACAATTCTCGACTGAAGTACAATGTGAATACATCAAGTCCTTGCTAATATTCATCAGAAGCATAGTCATACAGGAACGTGTAGAAGATCTTCAGCTTGCAGTTGAATCATATCAGACCCGTGTCAACTTCACTCCACCTCAGCTAGATCTTCCTGACATCAACCAACTTCCACAATATACACTCGTCAGCAAACCATTCGGCGTCGTTTATCACAGTGAACTTCAACGAAATTGCTTGATGGCGTGTATAGATCTTCACAAGTTTGGGATCACACTTTGAAGAAGGTTAGGGACGGATTGGCTTATCGGTTGAAGGCGATATATGAAGGCATAGGGTCTCCAAAGCGATGGAACTCTCAGGACAGAAGGGATGTGCAGAGGATCATCAGTATGATTGATGAAAGGTTGTATCGAAGGGATCAGTTCAGAACATTGGAAAGCTTTGTTGGTGGTCGACCCAGGATTAACATCACCGGCTATCAACGCCCTGTTTGCACTCCTGGCAACATCACTGGACTTCCTGGTACCCCTTGAACCGCTTCTTTCATTATTACGTTGGATGTGTGATTATTTATGACAATGGCTTGTGCACACATATCAGTGTACAACCGTTCTTGTCAAGAAAGGACCCTATGGTATGCTTCAGTGCCACAATCCTTATAAAAGGAGCGAAAGCTTCTTACTTTTGAGTAAAACCTATCAAACCTTTCACTTTTAAAGGTTTTGCTCAAAAGAACAAGTACTTCCCTGAATGATTTTCAAAACCTCAACCGTTTATATCACTTGTTGAGGGGGAGTATTTGAATTAAAACTTTGTTCACAAATTGTTCATAGTGGTCATCTTCCCGCAACACTCGAAATGGTCATATTTATTCTCAACTTTTCAAAAATAACATTTTATATGCCATTTTTGAGGGGGAGAAAATTATGTGATAAGAACTATGTTGGGTAAATGCAAATGAATCTTTGTGTGATAGACTTAACCAACGAATTGACGATACTGAACTGTTAGTAACTCAAAAAGACTTGTCCTGGACGGGTAATAATTTCAAGCTAGTTCGCTAGTAATGTAAACGTGTCTCGCAAAGGACTTGTCCGAGTAGAAAGTACCATTCGAGAAACTCTTGGTAGACATGAACTCTGACGGGTTTGACAACCTTTCGAGGTTTGTCTACACCTTCAAGGTAGTTATTAGAGCTAGTTGACACCTAAAAGCTGACAATGTAACTCTTTAACTATGCAACGTAACCGTGTCTCGCGGGGGATGTCTATCTTGAGTTGATCAATTCATAAAGTGCGCACTCCTTCCTCACTGTGCAGATTTTCGTAAAAAAAACACTTAAGCACATGTGGAGGGGGAGTATTTCTGCAAAAGATCAAACTATTACTGTGGTACAAAATGTTTTACAATCATAACCGCAGTGAGAGATTTTCTTGAAAATTGGTTTTATGGCAACATAGGTTAGTCATGGAGTTATAAGGTGACTAAAGTTAGGAATAACCGTCCTATGATCCGCCAGAGCCGGAGGGATCTACCCAAGGACATCACAAATAGTTAGTACTTAGAAGTCCTTAGGTACGATTATAAAAAGGAGAAAATGAGAATCGGAGAAAGAAGGAGTTGAAGAATTAAAAAGAAATGCAAAGAAAAGGGTGAAAAGAAATAGCCCTCTGATAGGTCACTAGTTTTAACACACAAGCTTAATAGAAAGAGATAAAGGCGATTGAACAATGAATCAAACACACACACACGTTATGCTTATCCCGGTTATGCGTAGAGATGTATGTGAAAGAAATGCATTGAACAACCAACCCTCAAGTGAGGGTAATGTTGGGAATTAAGGTAAACTACTGATTCTGCCGAAGCATCTGCCGAATGGATTCTGCCGAAGAAGAAAGGATTCTGCTGAAGCACCACTTCAGCAGAAGTGTTAAAGCAGATATCGTGTTGCTGCTGAAGATGTGAATCCACGTAGGAGAGATAAGCTCAGTATAGAGTAAAAGTCAGCGCCGTATGTATAGGTTGGCGCCGTATTATGTAGAGCTTACTCAGAATAAACAATATGATTAACAAAACAAAATGATTAGTTGCATGCTTGTCTAAAATGCATGCTTAGTCTATGTTAGTACTAGGAGCGTAAATTGTCAACGCTCGTTAGGGTTTCTTGCCTATATAAGAAACCATAATAGTTTGTAATAGATAAGTTTTTGAAGCTCAAGTCTTTCAAGTCTTGTAAACTATCCGAAACATAGAGTTTCTATAATCAAAAGATCCATAGAGGATCAAAGAGTTCTTAGTTAATATAACTTGTATTTACTTTCCGCTTCAAAATACGAGTTGTAGAGATCTTCCATTAGTTTGCTTGTGATTACATCGGCAACACTAACGATCTCCGAGCGCTTAAGATCTATCAAGGTCTTTGGTTTTCAACAAGTGGTATCAGAGCCTCGGGAAAGTCTCTACGATACTAAGAACCATTCTCTCCTCATACAAACTAACATTCATTCACCATGCCTGGATCCGATAATGAAAATGAAGTCACCAACACAAATAACACCAACACCACTTCCATGCAACAGCTCAGTCTCACAAACAGCAATGGTAAATTTCCTTATTTAAAGAGGGAAGAGTATGAACTTTGGACTATGAAGATGGAAAACTGGATTTCCAATATTGATGGGAATCTGTGGGAGGTAGTAAAGAAAGGAAACAGTCTAAAGAAAATGATTCCTGACAGGGATGGGAAGTTTATCATGGCTCCACCAAAAACTGCTGAAGAAGTGCTGGCTATGCAGAGAGAGCATAAAGTAAAAACTATTCTGCTTCAAGCCATTCCAGAAGATCATCTGTGTGATTTTCATCATATGGATGATGCAAAAGACATATGGATGGCTCTCAAAGCAAGGTTCGGTGGAAATGAAGAATCAAAGAGAATGAGGAAGTCCATGCTAAGACAACAGTTTCAGGACTTCAATATATCAGAAGAAGAAGGTATCCACAAGGGATATGACAGGTTCCATAGGATCTTGAGTCAGCTGAATCAGCTGAATGCTAAACCGGATAATGAAGATTGCAACTCAAAGTTCTTGCGGTCCTTGCCGCCATCATGGTTGCATGTTAGTATAGCACTCAAGGCTAAAGGAGGGTTGGACATGCTCACTTTTGATGAGCTGTACAACAGACTCAGAACTCTTGAACCAGATGTCAGGACTCCCTACCGAACATCATCTTCTGGCCATGCAGCTTTTGTTGGAACATCTCACTCCAACACAATGGTACCTGCTCCAAGTTCCAACTACTTTCCATCATCTTCTAGTTCCAACTACTTCCCATCATCTTGCACTCCCACTCCACCACATAACCCTCGTCCCACTCCACCATGTTCTCAAACTAGGACTAGTTGTGTGATGGAGGATGTTCTTCACTCATTTGTTGCTGATTATGATACTCAGCAGTATCTTGCATATGAAGACTTTGATCAGTTGGACCCTCTTGAAATGGAGGAGATGAAACTGAAAATGCAGGTGGCATTGCTGTCAGTGGACATCAAAAGGTTTGAAGAGAAGGCTGGAAGGAAGTTTGTTTTCAAGGGAAAGGAACCAGCACGCTTTGACAGGAGGAAAGTCAAGTGTTTCACTTGTCATCAGATGGGGCATTTCTCAAGAGAATGCAAGGACAGAAAGAGTGGAGATGGAGCTAACTACCTTTCATATCAGCAGAAACAGCAGGAAACTGGAGCTTCAGCAGCTCTCCTCACCATGGACGAACAGGTCAACTGGACTGCACATGAACCTGTTAATGAGGAAGCTCATGATACTGACAAGCTTGGATTGCTTGCAAGGTGTACTTCGGATGAAAGGCATGATCAGTTTGCCTTGATGGGACTATCTCAGGTACACAATTGTATATTTGGTTGTAGTCTAAGATACAATGAACTTAAAGAAGAATTTGATGCTATGAAACCTAAGTTTGATGCATGCTATATTGATAATGAAGCTCATAAACTTGCATTAAAAACTGTAGAAAGACAAAAAGTATGGTTTCAAAAGAATCAAATAGCTTATGAAGAAAAGATAAAGGTGTTACAGTTTGATCTAGAAGTTGCTAATAATTACTTAAAACTGTCTGAGAAAGCTAAGGATGAAGCTGTGTCTGAGAACCTAGAGCTTAAGGCAAAACTGGCTGAGGAAATAGCTAGGCATAAGGAATGGTTAATATCAGGTGATAATCTGGCTAGAGAACTCTATAACAGTCAATCAGTAACCTCTGGCGTAGGATTAGGCTTTCAAAAATATGTAGGAGTAGAAGCTAGGTATGATGGTCGTAAATCCACACCTGCAGGATTAGCTAACTTTGTAAAAGAAGGTAATATGCATGCTGTCCCTGGTCCTATTAGAGGTGAATTTATGCCCACAGACCTATCCATCACTGTTGACTTTGATGGATCACATCATCTATATGGCAAAAAGTCAAAAGACTTGCCAGACCCTGATACCTCATCTAATGACTTTGTCTCTTGCTCTGACAGTGACAATTCATCGGATCAAGGGTCTACTTCATATGAAAGCTGTGATTCAAATGAGAAGTTTGACCTTCCCAAGCCTGAGCCAACACCCAAGCCTGCACCCCAGTCTACTTACAAGCCTTCTAAGGAAACTGCTGAGGAATCCACTTCCAAGATAGTTTCTTCTGAAGACTTGTCTTTTACATCTTTGAATAATCAGTCTGTTAAAAACAATTCCTTGAATGTATCTGTCTTAAGTACTTCTGCATGTAATCAAACTTCTCCCTATTTGAATAAATCTTCCAAGAAGAAGACATGTTTTGTATGTGGAAGTAAATTTCATTTGATTAAGGATTGTGATTTTTATGAACAAAGATTGGGTGCATGTACTACTCACCAGAACCATAGATCTAGGTGGACCAATGTTGCTAATATTCCACCTTATGTCCCACAAGCTGCTTATACTGACTCTCATTGGAGAGATTCTGTTACCAGACCTAATGTGCAACCAACTAGCCCATACTTTAAACATGGTTATTGGCCTACATATGTTGACTCTATGTATGCTGGGATGGGATATGGGGGCACTGCTGTGAAGCCCTCAGCAGGTTGTTCTTGGACTAACAAGGGACCCAATCATCAATGGAGGACCAAGAACAATGGTGGATCCTCTGAATCTTCATGTCCTAAACCTGTGATCCACAAGGCAGGTTCAAGTCAGTAATGACTTGAACCTCCATCGATTTCTAACCTTTTGTACATATTTTATTGTTGTTTGTAGGATCATCCCCTTAAGCATAAGAATATTGGTATTGTTGATAGTGGTTGTTCCAGAAGCATGTCTGGAAACAGAGATATGATGCACAACTTTGTTCCCATAGAAAGAGGAGGCAATGTAACTTTTGGAGGAAGTGATGGAAGTATCACGGGGAAGGGGACCATAAAGACACCTCATCTGGATTTTGAAAATGTGTACTTTGTTAAGGAACTTCAGCATTTCAACCTGTTCTCTGTCTCACAAATCTGTGACACTAAGAACAAAGTTCTCTTCACTGAGAATGAATGTCTTGTGCTGTCTAAAGACTTCATGTTCTGGGTAAAAACTCTCAAACAATTAACAAAACTTTAAGTGTACTCGGTAGGAGGATACGGTAAATCACCTGAGTAGTTCTCTACGAAATCGGTGGTTTGTTCACTCCAGTGGTGGACCAACGTGAAGTAAATCCAACTTACACATATTTAACACTCAAGCTCCTTGAAAGTCGTCCTAACTTCAAAGAAGACCCTCAAACTTCAGAAATCTGTCGTGTTCTGTAAGTAAGAGTCACTTCTCTTGAAACAAGAATCACAGTGTCTAAACACTCTGTCTCTTGTCCAACTTTACGACTTCAAGGAATTGTTTCATGTGTAAAAGTTTTAGGTCTACTCCACAGAAATACCAGGGGAAGGGGCACTATGAAGGTAGTGAAGGAGGTTTTCAATGTAACGGAGGA